>OY757919.1:46303433-46315933 GCA_963585895.1 Sepioteuthis lessoniana
TCAAACAGTTCTAATTCAGCTAATTTAGCATAAGTACATATTTTACACGTCAAAATAGATAGGACCCTTATCAGGTGCCACTACTCCGAGGCAGAGTGGACCTGGGAGCAATGGCAATGCAGGGGTACTCCACGTTCCCCAAAGTTCCATACCACAACAAAAATTAAGTTCTTATTATGAACTTAAAATTTATCTGGTTGGGACCCTCTTTTTCTGGGAGTCAGGGGCAAGTGGAGTAACTCTTCGTTAGCATTACTCCCAGGTCGATAATGAACCATAGTATGTGTTAGGTTCCCTCTATAGGTCAGATATATGTCTGAAACTAATTATTAGTTGCATATTGTTGGCTCATTTGCGACTGTTCCCATCTTAAGAACCTCTGGTGAAATCTTACTGAGAAACGTAGGGCTTAATCCTGTGGGCATTTTATTTTGATTTTCACCGAGTTTATGAAGTCTTCTGTTAGATAAGGTTCCAATATTCCTGCGGGTATATCGTGTAGGGAAGACGCATATCTTCAAACATGACTATTTTAAACAAATAATCAATTTATACAAAAAGTTAATTTAAATATAATCCATAGTTTCTTTAAAAAACAAACTTTTTAATAAGGGTTTTTGGACTATTGTCTTCATCTTTATTGTTATTTCCACAATACTTCAGCTAATATATCCTTATACCTTCTTCAGGTGTTTGTCAAACTCGGAAGCCTACACTGAGCTTCGAATTACGTCCTTTATTGAATCCACGGGGGACGCCTGCTGTGATTTTGCTAACTACATCCGGGTATGGATTCCTGTATTGTCACTTGCCTGCACTTAGGATTGAACTTGCAGCCTCCGGATGATTGTCACCTTAGAAGCTTAGGGAACCAACGCCTATAACCTTTACCCTATGTCTCCTGTAACAATGAAGATGACGATAATAGTCTGAAAACCCTTTATGATAAAAATCATCAAGTTTCGTCTCAGAAATTCAGACAACTAACATTTGATAACTTTGTTACCCTGAAAACAATAGTTGTGTACAGCCCAATCTGCACAGTTGATGTTTCATAATATATTTATTTTTCATATGTAGTGTAGCACGCAAATTGAAACCTGAGTGGAAAGATACCGTAAGTTTAACCATTTTGATGGATAACCGTTGAACTCGATGCCAATCTGAGAACACGACTCTTACTGAATGGTGTGGTTCTCGAGCAAGAAATTAGTCAGTGAGAAACTCTTAACGGAAAAGGTTGAACACTTTGTAATGGTCTTATTGACTCCTCGTTTAGGCCGAGCGGGTAATGATTGAAAGTCGCTAATAAATAAAATATCTCTAAAATTATTTTTATTCAGTTCAATAAGGGTGTGCGTGAAAAAAAACTAATAAGAAACTGCTGCACAAAAATGTAAATATGTATCTGATTCCCTAACCTCAATGTATAAAATAACATGCTTTTAAAATCAATACATCAATCAGTCATTGTATAAAGAATGCTAGTGAGCTATAGATCTGTTACTGAGTATCTAAATCTTAATATTTAATGTTCATAAAGTTATACTTTGTGGGCAAAATTAAAAAATAAATAAGTGAATGAATAGATAAAAGAGCTGAAAACCAGCTTTATGAACATGGGTTTGCTTTGCATGAACCGAATATAAATTTACCTTTCTCCTTTCTTTTGCAACAATTAACAAAAAAAATGACACCGAACTTTGCTTTCTTTTGGTGAGGGTTTATAAGTTAATAACCATTATGGAAAGATTAATGTTTCTAACTTCTTTGTTTATTCCACCTTTTGTGGTTATTAACGTCTTTGTCCCCTAAGGGGTCAATGCTTGTACTACAAATGTAAACACATTGAATGCGTGCTTCGCATAAAGGTTACTGTCAAAGGAAGTAGAACCAGGGAGCAGTTTTTAAAACCTGGACAAGGGTATTTGCATTTCTCTTTGCGCTGAACTACTTGAGAAAAGCATAAATCTATTTGTTATAACCCTAGCTATGGGTAAAGAGTAGTGCAGACTGAGCCCTTTACCCTGGGTAAAACAACCAGTCTAGGAGAAGGAAAACTCTAAATTAAACCCAGCTATACTCCTTTCGACGTTGTGTCGCTACCCGCTCATAGTTGGTTTGGTTTGGTTTGGTTTTATGGCATATCAACTATTGTAGGTCATTAATTATTAAGTCCTTTTTATACAAATATTAAATGATAAAAAATAATGGAAAAGTGAATAAACCAACAATGACAATGGATTCAGCTATTTTGATATCCTGTTGTTTATTAAAAAAAAAAGAACTTCTTCCGAATGAATATGGGCAGGTCAAATCTCTGACGAAATGTGATACGTTGGACGGTGCCCAGCCTTGGTCATCTGCCCAGATGGTCACAGTACAAACCAATAACCCCAACCACCATCACTCTAAACTATATATATTTCTCTCCTTTTTTTTTTCTTTTTCTGTCTCTTTCGATCATTCACTCCTTTTATATTTTTATCTTTATTTTATCTATTTTCTCAATTGCTGAACTTTAGAAAAAAGATTTCATTCTGAAGAAGTCCGTTTTTTCAATATAGAATTGCCGAAACTATTGTCATCGTTGCTTTATCCACTTTTACACTTATTTTTATCATCTTGTCACTATTTCTCCGCATGTATTAAATATATGATTCGCAAACGTATTTTGTAGATAAAATTTTTAAACAAGCCTGAGCTCATTATTTTGTACACAGTGAAATGGTTTCACTTAATTTCAAACAATTCAGTATATCATAAGTACATTTTTTTTGTTCACACACAGTCATTTGTTTAAATATAGTTTCTTTGTTTACACACAGTGAAAAGTAAAACAATCCTATTTCTGACAATTCATAGAATAAGTATTGCTTAAATATCAACAGATCTTTTTAGTTTAGTTTAGTTCAGTTTAGCATGTCAACAAAGTTAAAGGATTACATCATCATCATCATCATCATCATGTCGAGCCGCTTGCACGGATATCCCTGACCCTCTCTTGCCACTTCTCCCTATCGTTCATCGCCTTCGGCAGGTCTTCAAGGCTACATCCCGTATCCTCACATAGCTACTGTATGTATGTTCGAGCTGGTCGTCCTGCTTTTGCTCGGCCATATGTGGGGGTCCATAGGAGTACATCACTTATGAGCTCATCTCTGCTTCTCCAGCAGTGTCCTGCGTGTCTGGTTCGTCTAACTTGGATAGTTTTCGTGATGGGAGGCAGACGGCCGTATAGTTGGTGCTTTGTGGGGTGTTGCTACTAGGACTTATTCAATATTGCTCGCAACATTCTTGTGTAATTGCCGTCTAGCCTCCTCTCCAGCCGTTTTGTTAGCGTCCAAGTAGTGCATCCATACAGCAGTATCGACACGATCGCTTCCTGGAAGAAACTGAGTTTCATTTTATCGGTCAGCAAGCATTGCTAATTATCACAACCAATTCAATTATACGTCAATCATTTGTTTACACACAGCTACATGATCAACAGTTAATTTTTTAAAAATCTATTTTGCATAAGAACAGTTTAAATACAAAAACAGTTCTATTTCAAGCCGTTTAGAATAGTATAAGAGCACAGTTTAGTTCTTTTTGACCCACAGATAGAACCCTAACTGGTGCTACCACTTCGGACCAGAATTTAAATAGGAGCAATGGGAATGAATGGGTACTCCACATTCCCCAAAACTCCAGTATTACTGAAGACTCACCATGAGATTTTTTAATGTCATATCCCAGACACTCTGTGAGGGAGTCTTACCCCTCTGCAGAGAAAGGTAAAAAACCATACATAATTGTAGTAATTCTCGTCAAGTAAGAACATTAAGTTTATAAGTCCCAAAAATTCACACATGGCGTAACGGTTATAAGCGTTGGTTCCCTAAGCTTCTAAGGAGACAATCATCTGGAGGTTACAGGTTCAATCCTCACTAGAGGTGAGTAACAATACAGGAATACTTAACACTTGTACCCGGTTATGGCTAACGGAATCAGTGCAGGCGATCCCCGTTGATTCAATAAAGGACGTAGTTCGAAGTTCCGTGAAGGTTTCCGAGTTCGATAAACACTTGAAGAAGGCCGGAGGACATATCAACCGAAACGTTGCGGAAATAACAATAAAGATGAAGACAATAGTCCGAAAACCCTTAACGATAACAACCAGGATCTAGTTGATATTATTGCAGTATCGAAACCAAATTCTTGGCTAACATTTTCAAAGACTCGAAATTTATGCATTGCAAAGCATTTTTGTCACAATTAGCAACGAAAAACTTTTAACATTTTTCAGTTAAGCCATGGCAGCAGGACAGTCTGGCAAAAATGACTTTGGGTGAATTATAGTAATATTAAAACTGGTCCCCCTCCATGCTGGCGATGAGACTTTGTTGAAATTGGTACCAAATTATCATCAGTAATTATGAATTGATAGAACTTGGCAGTCAGCAGGGAAAAGACCGGATCAATAGCCTAAGTGCTCTTGAAGATCGATTAATTGCAAATGTAAAAGACGCAACAAGACTCTCTACACGAGGTAAATTTTCTATCTACTAGCATATAATGTTATACATAAAGCTAGTAAGGTCGTTAAGTGTACTTTAACAAATTATTTCCCTTTCCGGTATCTGTCAGAATAATAAGGGTACTTGACCCTAACCATCTTTTCTCTAAGTAACATGTGGCAGGTTATATACTCAGTTACATCCTACCAACATCGAGTAACAGTCTGTGGGCTGATCAATTATCAAACGCCTAAACTAGATTGGGTTTTGACAAAAATAAAGCTCTATGTTTACAACTTTTGGAAGAATCGGATTCATGCCTTTTCCGAGAGCATTTGCTAAAAGGAAATGCAAATTATCACAACCAGAGTTTATAACTAGGTTAGGTGATTATTTTTTTTTTCTTATAAAACGACTAATTCATCTATTTGTCTTTCTTGTCAGAATGGTGACCCAGTAAGTTAATCAGTAGGTATGTGCGCTCGGCCGAATAAATAGCATCGCTAAAAAATCCATTAAGATTATTGTAAGGAAGCTATAGCCAATTTTCCTCCATACATAGGAGATATTATTTTTCAAGAGCCTTATATCTATGGCTTTTTTTCTATCTCCCATTCTAATATAAAATCTATACCTTTCTTTTTTCATTGTAAATTGAATTACCACGACCAGAAAATCCATGCGACATACGAAAACACTGGACAGCTATTTCGACCTTATTAGATCTCATTAGCAGTGTATACCGTAATCTCCCCCACTGGAGATCGAAACAGCGACCACAGAATTCAAAGCCATAACTCAACCACTAAACCACCGATCCACATTGAACACAATCGACGCCATATCAACTAGTCATGACAATTTCGCGGCCAATTAACCAGAATGTGTCTTGTTAGTTACAGACTCTTTACTGAGGACACGGTCACCTCCAGGTGTTTGGCAGATTTTCTGGTTATGGTAATTCAATTTAGAATTCCTCTACTTAAAAAAAATGTATATCTATTTCCTTGGCCTTGAGGTTATATTAATTACATGGATGCGTATTTCTAATCCTCTTGGGAAGACATGGCCTTGGAGGGCTATTTAGATTAATTGGCCGCACAAGTGCTATGACTGGTTGATTTGGCATCGGTTTTGTGCGATGTGGACCGGTGGCTCGGTTCTGTGGTCGCTGGTTTGATCTCCAGTGGGGAAGGTCACGGTAAACACAGCTGATGTGATCTAATAAGGTCAAAACAGCTGGCTAGTGGTTCCGTATGTCACGAGCATGTGATTGCCGGATATTTTGGTCGTGATATTTCAATCTTTACAATTTAATTCCGCTACTTAAAAAAGAAAAATCTACATCTTCCTTTTTTTTATTTTTCCACTAGTTCCGTGTCTCTATATTTTGTGTACGAAACTACTTCTATGGCTGTATTATCTTATTTGTAAGGTCCTTCGTATACATTTTTATCATTACTACTATTATTATTACTACTATTATTGTATCTGCTGCAATACAGCTCTACCTTATACACTATGCATTCATATTGACATTTACCCTTAAGGGGACAAGCGGGCTTATAAATACAGCTACGTTTAAGGGGCTCAATGTGCAGGTTATTCTAGACATTTTTAGTGTTTCTTTTAGTGATCAAAATTGCAGCGTTAGGCATTCAACTAAAGCTGAATTTAACGGCGTTTTTGTTAAATATTCTTCATTAATCATCATCATCATCATCATCATATCGCGCTGGTAGCACGGATATCCTTGACCCTCTCTCGCCACTCCTCTCTATCGTTCATTGCCCTAGGTAGGTCTTCAGGACAACATCCCGTATCCTCACATAGCTGCTGAATGTATGTCAGTGCTGGTCGTCCTGCTTTTGCACGGCCATGTGTGGGGGACCATAAGAGTACATCTCTTATGAGTTCGTCCCTGCTTCTCCAGCAGTGTCCTGCATGTCTGGCTCGTCTAACTTGAATAGTTTTCGTGATAGGGGGCAGGTGGCCGTACAGTTGGTGTCTTGTGGGGTGTTGCCGCCAGGACTTGTTCAAGATTGCACGTAGCATTCTTGTGTAATTGCCGTCTAGCTTCTTCTCCAGCCGTTTTGTTAGCGTCCATGTAGTGCATCCATATAGCAGTATCGATGTGACCGCTGCCTGGAAGAAACTGCGTTTCATTTTATCGGTTAGGTCTGATTTCCAAATAATCGATAACCTATTGACAGCTGTCCATGCTTTCGCTAACCTCGTTTCGATGTCCTTTTCGGTTGATTCGACGCTACTTCCTAGGTAAGTGAATTTGTCTACTAGTTTAAGTGGGGTTCCTTCTAGAGTGGAGATGTCCCCCGCTTCATTAATAGTCAAAATAATTCCTTCCCTAATATACTAACCACGGTCATATTAATGGTAGCGTGAACAATGATATTTCCTTGCCCTATTTTTCCTCCTATTACGTACATCAGATGTTCTATCTCTGGTTTTATAAACATGTTTGGTTTTTAAGCACTATTTTTAGCGCCAGCTCATAATCATCCTTGTTTTAGATGAAGATATTGATGTTAAGAGAATTAATAGATAGTCTAAAGATAATGATAATAGCAATATGTTTGAAAATTTGTTTAAGGTAGTTAGAGCTTACCATGATATAACGTGGGTGTTGGTTATTTTTCCTAAATAGAGACACGGTTCAATTGCATAAGTTGAATATAATGTCTAAATAATCTGCAATTTTTAACATAATATATATTTTTTTAACATAATATATTTTTAACATATATATATATATATATACTGTCATCCACAGACAGACTGTCCCGCCCTATCAGAACTCCTCAGTGTGGCTAGACACGCAGGACGCTCGAAGCCGGGATCGAAACCCGTCCAACTTTACGTTAGACTGTTTCATACCTCTCGGCCACCAAGCGGACCACGTTGACTGAGGGAATTTTTTTAAGGTATTTATTTTAGCAACAGCAGCAGCAGCCTTTTTTGACATTTTTTTATACTCTCTCGGCTACCAGAGTGCTCAATTCTTTCGAAGAGCTTTGCATTACGCTAGCGGCGGCTGACAATTCCTTCGCCAGAGTGCTCAACCCCCATGGGGGAGCGTATATACTGTCTTCCACAGACAGACTGTCCCGCCCTATCAGAACTCCTCAGTGTGGCTAGTATAGGGCATTGAATAACCCGCAATGGTTGATATGCTATAAAATACAACCAAACCAAAGTAAACATATACATGTATGTAAGCATACAGCGTAGATCTAACCAACCTGACAAACAGCAGAACAAAAGAAACAGAGGAGAATATCGAGTCGTATTGATGCAGCAGTGTTCCATTGTGTAGGCCTAACATGCTTCTCACTAACGTAAGTTGGTTTGGCTTATCATAAATCTAATTACGATTATTGTTCGTGTACGTTGGACGGCTTAAAATACCTATATCTTTCCAACTTTCTCACCAATGCTGATGGCTAACATATGTTTGGGCGGCTTCAGTGTTAATTTGTCTTCAGAGAAAATTATTAAACATCTGGCAACTGCAAATCACAGAAAAGGTGTTTATTTTTGTCCAGTTGTATACTCAGAAGAAAGGCGTGGTGTCCATATAATTATACTGCAATCTTTCTTGGTCATATTTACCCAACCCCTCCGCTCGGGCAGGATATGACACATGTTCAATTTTTAAGCGGAGTTTCACAGGTTTGAATTTAGAGTTTTCCTTCTCCTAGACTAGTTGTCTCACCAAGGCTGAATAACCTAGTCTGTCCTACTATTTAGCCATAGCTGGAGGGAGAATATTTGGATTCATGCCTTTCCCAAGGGGTATTAGTGCTATGTGAAATGCAGTCAGTCTCGTCCAAGATTTGAACTCGTGTCGCCGTGTCCATTTCCTACGACGATAACCATTACACGACGGGCACCTCCGCAATCTTTCTTGATGAACTGTTTTCTAAAATGATAAAGTTGTGATGCATAGAAAACTCCATTAGTTGCAACGAGCTGTCTTCATTTATTTTTCTTAACAAATTGAAACAGCATTATATTCTAAGAATTATGGCAGGTTCTAATGAACTTAAGATTTATTCGGAGCAATTTTATTTTTGAATCCGGAAGATCTCTGGTTGATAATTAATAGCAATTAAGATCTATCTGCTAATTTAGCGCGAAATCTTGCTACAGTCAGTGACCTAGCAAAGCAACACACTTAAATACAACATATTTTATTTTTCTATTTGCATTTAGTTGAATTGAAAACAATTTTTTCAGTAAGTCAGACGTGTTGGATATTTTAAAACAAGAAATGGAGGTGCCCGTGGTGTAATGGTTATCGTCGCAGGAATTGGACACGGCGACACGAGTTCAAATCCTGGACTGATTGCATTTCACATAGCACTAATACTCTTGGGAAAGGTATGAATCCAATTATTCTCCCTCCAGCTATGGCTAAATAGTAGGGCAGACTAGGTTCTTCAGCCTTGGTGAGGCAACTAGTCTAGGAGAAGGAAAACTCTGAATTCAAACCTGTTAAACTCCGCATAAAAAATTGACCTTGTGTTATATCCTGCCCGAGCGGAGGGGTTGGGTAAATATGATATTTTAAAACAAGAAGAAATTTATATTGCCATAGGGATATTTGTATTTGATTATTTACAGCTATATTTTTCCCTTCTTTTCTGATATTCATTTTGATTGTTTCAAATTTTTGAATCATGACGTGTGTTCAAAATGAAACCGATCTTTTCAAATAACGTACCAAGTTACTCCAATTAAAGAAAATGATAGAATTACAACCAGTTGGTAAGTATTGCAAAGAAACAAGCTAAAAGAGTGATGTATAAAATGCGCAAATTGCCTTTTTTAAGATGAACAATGAATGATCTGCAGATCAAATTCAGTGTCAAATAAGGAAAAATATCTTAAACGAATTACCCTGTCTGTAAGGTTTAGAATTAACGAGTTTCATCCACTGCAGAAAAGTAAAACCCTCTAAACTTCAAAGGGTATATTCTGGGTATGACACTAAACAGCATCTAATGGTGAGTTTCTGAATCTCTGGCGTGTAAGTATTCATTCCTTTAGAGCTATTACTCACAGTTTAAATGACTGTGTGTAAAAAAGAAGCTGCATACTCATGCTAAACTGAATTGTTTGAAAAAGAAATATTTTTACATTTAACTGTTTATTCAAATTAACAAGAAACAAGTGAAACCATTTAACTGTATGCAAAGTTACCTCAGACTCATTTAAAAATGTTCTCTACAAAATGTGTTTGGAAATTCTATCTTCAATATATATGTATAAAAGGGATTCGGCATTAAAAGCTGCTTGGTAGCGCCAGGAGTGGCAGTACCGACTTGAGCTACCGAAACTGTGTTATCACCCCTGGTTAGTGGCTGATAAGGGCAGGGTATCGCACATGCTTTCACACGTTGTTCGATGAAAAGAAATGCATAAAAAGTATTTGGCATTAAATGACCAATAATAGTTGATATGCCATAAAATCAAACCAAAACCAAAAACTTGCATTTCAATTCTGATCGAATGTGATAGCACCTGTTATGTTCTGATTTATGAGTCAAATAGATCCGTTGGAAAATTATTAGTATTTGATAAGAATACTTAAAACTATTCAACTATGTGTAAACCAATTATTATTATTACTGCTATTTTATTATTACTCATTAGAGTTTTTCACATCAGCGTAAACTGATGGTCTTTCACTGGAGATTGAGTGACAGCAAGTCTCCTCAAGTCTCCAGGACTCTTCTCTGTATTCTGGCCGTTTTCAAGAATGCAGTTGTTTGGATGGTCTCCACTCGGCCGCCAACTTCCAAATCTTCCCGGCCCTTTAATAATCCTTTAGTTGCCGTGCCCAAAGCAACAATCACAATTGGTATAATTGTCACCTTCATGTTCCATAGTTTTTTTCAATTCTCTAGCAAGGTCGAGGTACTTATTTCTCTTTTCACATTTTATTCTGTGGTCTGCCGGAACAGCAAAGTCGACAATTTTGCAGATTTTCTGGGGGTTTTTTTGTAGATTATTATAAGGTCTGGTCTTCTGGCCGAGATCAGGTGATCCGTTTGTATATCGAAATCCCATAGGAGTTTGTGCGTGTCATTTTCTAGGATAGGTGCTGGGTTGTGCATATAGCATTTGTTGGCATGGTCAAATTTAAATTTCTTGCACATTTCCCAGTGGATCACCTTGCCCACCCAGTCGTGTCTAGCCTTGTACTCCTTCTGTGCCCATTTGCTGCATTCGCTTATAATCTGATTGATGGTTTTATCTCTGTCACCACATAGTCTACATTTGCTATTTTGTTGCGTCTTATCTATCCTCCCTTTGATATGATTGGTTCTTATGGCACTGTTTTGTGCTGCCATTTGGTGAGATTTTGTTTCTCTCTTAAAGTCTCCTTTTTTAGCCATGTCCAGGTTTTGTCGTGAGAAATGTTGTTTATTAGTCGATTAAAACGCTCAAGGAGTTGTTTTCCTTCCCATTTTTGTTTCCTAGTTTTTGTCATTCTGTAATCTATCGTGTTGTCATTATTGTTTCTGATGGCCGTAATCAGTCCTCTTTCATGTTTTTCAATGTAGTCTTCGAGTTGTATGGATGCGTCAACGCTGTCTTCGATGCTGGCAAGTCCTCTTCCTCCCTCTTTTCTTGGTACATATAGTCTGTCAACGTCGTCTCTGTGATGTAATGCCTTGTGTATGGTCATTAGTTTTCTAGTTCTGTAGTCCATTTGTCTAAGTTCATCTCTGGTCCACTTGAGAAAGGGTCCCGAGTACTAACAAGGGGTAGAGTCCTAGTATTTATTCCTTTGATAAAGTTTCTGTAATTGTGTTTTGTCTCGTGTAGTTTTCTAGTTCTCCTAAGATATTCTTTTTGAATTTTGTTTTTCATTTTAACTGGTGTCAGCCCCCAAGATTCCTAAGTATTTGTAGGTATAGTTTTCTACGAGTGTTCTGATCTTGTCTTGATTTGGTTGTTCTATTCCGTCAGTTAGATGTCATTTGCCACTTTTCATGACGAGCAGAGCGTATTTTTCAATGCCAAATTCCATCCCTATGTCTTGACTGTATATTCTAATTGTGTGTATTAGGGTTTCCAGTTCTTTTTCATTTTTTGCAAATAGTTTTATGTACATTAGGTGGTTGATCTTTTCTTGCGATCTACTAAGTTTGTATCCGGCCGTGCATTTTCTGAGTATGTGGTTTAGTGGCATCATGGTAATTATGAATAGTCGGGGTGATAGGGCATCACCTAGGAAAATCCCTCTTTGGATCTTTGTTTCCGCCAAGCTTTTTCCTCTTGCTGCTAATTCAACTCTTCACTTTTTCATGTTTTTTTTTCGATGAAGTTTATGGTTTTGTGCTTATATTTTGTAAATTTATTATTATTATTATAATTATTGTTGTTGTTGTTTTTGCTGTTGTTGTTATGTTACTTATTGCGAGTTTCCCACACTGACATCAGCTGGTGGACTACCATTGTCGTTTGATTCTTGTCAGGTTTCCAAGACTCTTTGAGTATTGTTACAGCCATCGGCCACGGTAGGGTCAAAATGCAGGAAAGCAAGGACTACTATGAGGACCGGAAGTAAGGCAGGCGATTGGCGGGTTTTCGAGCCCAAGCAACAGTGAAGGACCAACCGAGAAGGGGCAAAGGTCTTGACCCAAATAGGGAAAAGACATACGATTGGTCGAGGTAGGGAGGGCGTTTTACCACCAAAAAGAACGAAAGCAAAAAAAGTCAGTTTCGAGATTCGCCAAGGAAGAGAAAGGTCGCCTTTTCACGTGGTCCGGTGGAAGGTGAAATTCTAGTAACAGAATGGCCTAATAGAAGCCGTCAACTCCGTTGGGTAAGAACCTGAGGCTCAATGTAAAAGAAAAAAAAAAACTGGTGCCTTGCGACTTGTTAATAAGAAATTAACAAACATAAGAAAAAATAATAATAACAAAAGAAAGGAGAGAAAAAAGAAAAGGTTAGTCAAAAGTTTTA
>OY757919.1:46320933-46395933 GCA_963585895.1 Sepioteuthis lessoniana
ACATTTAAATTTGAAACAATTATAATTCTTTGGTTTGATTTGCTTTCTTTGTTTAATGGTATGTAACCCTTCGTGGGTTATTTAATGTCAAATTCATCCTTGTATGATTTAATGGCTGGTTTGGTCTGGTTTCTTTGTTTTATGGCATATCAAATTTCGGAGATTATTCAATGCCAAGGCTATCCTTGTAGAAAACTCTGATAATATTCAACCCATAGCTTGGCGGGATTCGAGGATCACATCTTTCCTAAAAATATTTGTCCAAAAGTGAATGTAATGGCGTGATTGTAATTCCAACTCGCTTAATTCGATATGCCAGTCCAACACATCAATCAGTATGCCACAGAGATACCTCTTATACACTTTTGAAACACCATATAAAATCCATTGGTTTATAAAAAATCTCATTAGATAAACAAACTATTTTAAATCATTTCAATGCACCGATATTATGAACAGTAACCTTCAAAATACCAAACAACGCCTATTTATGTTTTCCTAATGGAATATACACTGATTTCTGTCTCGTACATTACACATGGAACCTAATTACACTTGTATCTTCGAGTATTGTAAGTATTGTATATTCTAACTTCATTATCATCCACACTTCCATGGCCTCAAAAACTAAACAGAGAGAATAAAACAAGGGAGGGCATATATTTGGAAGCAACAGCCCAAAAACAGCTGCTGTACGGCCACCTACCTCCAATCTCAAAAACTATTCAAGTAAGAAAAACACAGCACTGCTGGAGATGTGAGGACGAACTAATAAGCAATGCCCTTTTATGGACCTCTACATATGGATGCACCAGTGTTGGCCAACCAAAAGGTTTTTATCTTTTTGCAGACACTGGATGTAGTTTGGAGGACATGTTGGTAGCGATGGAAAATAGGGACAGATGGCGAGAGATAGTCATGGAACTCCGTGCTGTAAGTGCAAATTGATGATGATGATGATGATGATGATGATATATTTGGCGTTTCCACCTACACATTAGACGATAAGCCATCATTGATTTTACAGTCCAATAGTTAATTTGATAAAAACATATGATACGACTATGCCTTGACATTAAGATTGAAAAATATTCATTGGAAATGATTTACCATAGGGCATATCATAGGATACACTTCGTAATGTTCGTCTCTTAGTTTCTTTGGCTTTATCTATTTTAGTCTTTTAAAAACTTTTGTTCACTAAGAATCTAAATCATATAGTATCCAATATTTAGAACGTATACCGGAAGTTGTGCGACGCATGACAGTAAACAGTTATAGGGATTAATTAACTTGCAATAAGTTGTAGTGATACACTCGTACTTCACTAAGATTTTATACTTGGGCTGCCTAGCTGGCTGGGCTGTTTAATACACCTACTCCATCTCAGCTGAGGGGTAAGACCTCGACAAAGCGTGTCTTGGATATAAAACTAAGACATCTGATAGTGACGCTCCCAGCTTGGAGATTCGGTAAATGTGGCGTATCCCTTTATTGTCATTACTACCACACCGGATCTGAGGAGACCAGATGTGGTACTACCTGTTAGGGTTCCATCTATGGGTCAAATGGAAATTATTATTTATTTACTAGAAACCATTAAACAGTGTGCAAACGAATGAATAATGTTGAATAGAATTATTACTGTTAAATAGCTATACTGGAAAACATTTTACAGTAAGCAAAGAAATACATTCCAGATCGTTTAAAAATCGTTACCAACAAAATATTCGTTCAGAAAACATGTTTATTTGATATATATGTATAAACAGGATTTGGCATTAAATAACCTGCAGGGTTGATATATCGTAAAAACTGTCGACTTTATATAATTGAGTAAATCAAAAGATTTACAATATCTTACTAACGGTAGCCACGATTTGGCAACGCCGGAGGCTTTCACCAAGGTCGTGGAGATTATGAATCACACGGGACTCACCTGATACTCTCTGAGTGCTAATCACCGGATTTGCCCCTAAGGCTTGATACACGGCCTCGGAATCGG
The DNA here is from genome assembly GCA_963585895.1 of Sepioteuthis lessoniana. Taxonomy (NCBI): domain Eukaryota; kingdom Metazoa; phylum Mollusca; class Cephalopoda; order Myopsida; family Loliginidae; genus Sepioteuthis; species Sepioteuthis lessoniana. Next base: position 46,322,939 of record OY757919.1, read on the forward strand.
TTTACCCGTTTTACTCGTTTGTTGACGTTCTTAAAAACAAAGCGAAATTCCTTGAATGATCTGGTTACCGTACAGTGATCAAGTACACCTTCATCTTTTGCACCACAAATGTTTTTGGTTGCTTCCGCGGCGTTATAGCCCAGCTCATACTCATCAGGAATAAGTTTCTAAATTAGACTGCGTTGCACGTTCATCTGTGCATCTTTTAAATTACACACGTAGTGGGATAGTGTACAACGTGTAAGCGCACCAACTAACACTATATAACTTACAACTGCGGGTGTTACTTTCCACGGCTTGATCTGCTTTGGTCAAATGATATACGCGCGGAAAACTAACACTTACCACAATATAGAAAAACCTTTTGCTCACTCTCGAACCTGCAAATACAATATGTTAAAAACTTCGAAATTCTTTCAAACCTATTATATATTGACATTTTAAGAAGAGAATGAAACCCATTGAACGTGGATAAAAGTTATTCTGTATTGAAATTATGAGATGAAAATCATCGGATGTGTATAAATCTATTTTATATTCAAGCTATTTAATGATGTAAACTTAATCTTCTGAGCAGGTAGTCCCATTATTTAAAAAATACCCAGGAGATATTACGGAATATCCAGGTCTGTTTCTGCATAAGCAGTAATTCTAACTATCAATCAGAATTGATGAAAATATGTCATGTGATATTCTGAAGCGCAAGCCCTGCGCTTGTAATCCGAACAGATGCAAACAACAGATGTTTCATTTTCCACCAATTTTATTGTGCTATGTTCCATAATTTGTTAATACTTCTGTTTCACGGTTTGTTTGGGGTTTTTTTATGTATCGGCTTCGGCCTTTATATATGTTATTTAAGAGTCTAAGCTTTCTTTCTCTCTTCTTTACCTATTTTTTTTTTTTTTTTTACTTTCCAAATCTTTTATCATCGTTCCGTATTATGTTAAGTCGTGCAAGAAAGACCTGTATATGTATACAAAACATAAGAAAATAACACTCTGTTTGTGTATAGATGAATGAAAGAAATGAATTCAGTGAATAAATGTAAAGCTGAAAAAGAAAACAAAAGAAAAAATTCTTTTTACGATTTTGCGGAAATTGGTCAAAGCTAAAGAAGAATGCTGATAAATGAAACTCTAAGCTTAACCTCGTTTTGTGGAGCTCGTATTAAGACGGAGTTTGGACATTGACATATTTGAATAAATATGCCACTGCCAAGGCTGACAGCTAGATTTAGGTTGGGACTTATTTTACGAAGCTAACTCTTATTTATATTTCACAGAGTGAAATTGTTGGAATAATAATTACAGATTATTGAGGATAATTTTTAGGAATATTTCCAAGAAATGAAAAAGGAAATGAATATTTTTGGAATTTCGAAAATGAACCATTTTAATTACAAGCACTACATACACACCCTGTCTGTTTGATTGAATCTCCTGCAGCGTGGTAAAACCCCACCAAAAAAAAAAATAGATAAATAAACTGACTCTGTCGGTGAGGTTTCGAATAAGCTGACTGTATCCCCTGCAGAGGCGTAAGATCCCTCCAAAATAGACTCACTCTGTCAGTGAGGCTTAGAATACGCTGGGATTGAACCCAGGTCTACCGGAACATCGGTGAACACTTTACCCACTAGACTAATGAGGCAAGACCCTCTAAAATAGACTAACTCTGTCGGTAAGACTACAATAGCCTGACTTGATACCCAGCAGAGAGGGACCCCCCCCCAAATAGACTTACTCTGTCCGTGAGACTTAGAATACGTTGACTGTATCTCCTGCAGAGGTGCCCGTGGTGTAATAGTTATCGTCGAAGGAAATGGACACGGCGCCACGAGTTCAAATCCTGGACGAGACTGACTGCATTTCACATAGCACTAATACCCTTGGGAAAGGTATGAATTCAAATATTCTCCCTCCAGCTATGAGTAAATAGTAGGGCAGACTGATTCTTCAGCCTTGGTGAGGCAACTAGTCTAGGGGAAGGAAAACTCTGTTAAACTCCGCTTAAAAATTGACCTTGTATCATATCCTGCCCGAGCGGAGGGGTTGGTAAATATGGTATCTCCTGCAGAGAGGTAAGACCCCCTCCCCCATAATAGACTGACTTTGTCGGTGATTCTTAGAATAGGCTGACTGCCTCCCCAACAGAGAACTAAGGGGTACTGAAGAAGAGTTTTTGGGTATGATGGTAAATTGCATCTAATGGCGAGGATTCAATTCTTGAGATTTGTGGAGTATCGAGTACTTGTTTATTGCCATTACTCCCAGATTAACTTTGACCCGGACTGGTAGAACTTGCTAAGGTCCTATGTATGGGTCAATAATAGTTTAAAGTTTATTCTATTTCGAGAGGCAAGTACGAAAAATAAATAAATGTATAAACAAATAAACTCTGAAGAAACAACGAGAGAAAAATGTAAATAAAAACGCACAATGAATGCGATTCCCTAACATCTGGGCATAAAATAACTGGGGCTGAAGAATACATATATATATTACTTCTCTGTAGACGGGTAAGACCTCACAAATAACTGCCCTGTATATGACATTAATCCATCAAATGGCGTGGCGGTAGCCTTGGAGATTTGGAGAATATCGAGTACTCCTTCATTGCCATCGCTACAAGGTCCACTCTGACCCGGAGTGGTATCACCTGATAGGGAACTATCTATGGGTCAATTAGAAAAAAAAAGCGTGCAAATGACTGATGTTAAACTGTGGCTGTTATATAGCAATACCTACAACCATTTAACTGTGTGCAAAAAAGAGCTCAGGCTTGTTTAAGAGTGTTATCTACAAAATATGTTTACGAATCACATATTTTTTAATAGATATGTATAAACGGAATTTGACATTAAGTAACCTATAATGGTTGATATGCCATGAAACAAATAAAAGCTTCAATATTTTGAGAGAGATCCATTGGCGTCTTGTTATAATTATCAAATGTGTAGGTACGATATGTTTTATTGAACACTTTTTATAGCGTAGTGGACAATAAGACTTAAAAAATGTGACAGATGTCACATAAACCCAATTCTGATCATCATCATATCGTGCCCCCAGCACGGATATCCCTGACACTCTCTCGCCACTTCTCCCCATCGTTCATCGCCTCTGACAGGTCTTCGGGGCTACATCCTGTATCCTCACATAGCTGCAGTACTTATGTTCGAGCTGGTCGTCCTGCTTTTGCCCGGCCATATGTGGGGGTCCATAGTAGTACACCACTTATGAGCTCGTCTCTGCTTCTCCAGCAGTGTCCTGCATGTCTGGTTCGTCTAACTTGGATAGTTTTCGTGACGGGGGTGGGGCAGGTATAGTTGGTGCTTTGTGGGGCGTTGCCACAGCATTTTTGTGTAATTGCCGTCTAGTTTCATCTCCAGGCGTTTTGTTAGCGTCCAAGGAGTGCATCCATACAGCAGTATCGACACGACCGCTGCCTGCAAGAAACTGCGTTTTATTTTATCGGTCAGGTCTGCTGATCTTGAGAAGGTCTGGAAAAGTTCTCGGGCCAACCTGGTAAAAATTAGCTTCTTTTTTTATTTTTACTGGATTAAAACCTCTCGGGAAACGATGTAACAACGACGAGATAAACATGTGGTATTTTATGCACGTTTACGAAGTGATTTATTTCTTTGAGACCCTGAAACTTTCAGGTTAACCTTCATAATATCTACAGATCGGCTGCTATAGTACGAACGTTTTAACCAGTGTCTTTTGTAGACGGTGAACTTCAGTGTATTTGGAATCGCAGCTAGATTGTTATTTTCCTGTTCAAGCTTAGAGCATATCTTTTGAAATTCAATTATTCGTCAGTAAGTTTTCCTTGAAATGTTAATTGTCTCCATTTTAATTTAGAAAAGAAGACTTCAGGCTTAAGTCTAAAAAAAATCCTCTATTAGATTAAATCCGATATATATATATATATATATATATATATATATATATATATATATATATATATATATATATATATATAGATAGATAGATAGATAGAAAAACTTCATCCAAAGAGGCAGACAAACGGTATTAACTTTAAGGCTTCAATTTGCCGCCATTAAATTATTTTAAGTAACACATGGCCTAATGGATAAAGTATTGTTTAAATATCTACATATTTGTAGATTGCAAATTTAGAGTGGTGCAAGAATTCTTTACTGATTTTGAAATAATTATTTCTTTAAATTTATAATCTATTCACTGTATTCAATTGACGTCAACGCATTTGTGTGTCTTATATCGTCACACTCTGAGTCACTTAGCAAAGAATTTTAAAGGAATACATAAAAGGGTTTGTTTGAATATCTATGTCAATAAATATATTCAATTATTGCATAACTGAATACGAGTATCCAGCAGTGTTTACATATGAACTTAAATATAAGTGCTGAGTGTATTAGAGTTTTAAGCAATCAAGAGTGTACGTGTATCAAATGATATCCATACCAAAAAAAAGAGGGGTGAAATTTTGTAAAAAAAAATAGGCTCGAGAAGCAGTAATTTTCATTTTTTGGATTTTTATATTCATAAACCAATCGGTGCCATCACGCTAGTTTCCTAAAATTTGAGATACTTCGCTGACGTCAATATTTGACTTGCCACCAAAAGGATCAAACGCAAAAAAATTCTAGAATTTTTTCCCTCTATTGAAAATACTATTTCTTAGCCAATTAGATTCATCGATAGACTAAGGTGGTGCATTCAATTGTTGGAGTTCCAATCTACTCTATACCCACTGTTGGGTGGAAAGTAGTTCAGGCATAGAGTTATGCCCATAGCTTGATGGAAAGGTGTTCCTGTTTACTCCCTACCCATAGCTTGGTGGAAAGAAGTTCCAGTCTACTCTTCATCCATAGCTTAGTGGAATGGAGTTCAAATCTACTATAAACCCGTTGTTGGGTGGAAAGGTGTTCCAGTTTACTGTATACCCATCGCTTAGTGTAGAGGAGGTCCAATCTGTTCAATACCCATTGCTGGGTGGAAAGGAGTTCCGGTCTACTCGATACTTATAGCTTCGTGGAAAGGAGTTCCAGTCTACTCTATACCATAGCTTGGTGGAAAGGAGTTCCAGTCTAATCTATACCCATTTTTGGGTGGAAAAGGGTTCCAGTTTACTCTATTCGCAAAGCTTGGTGGAAAGGAGTTCCAGTCTAATCTATACCCATTTTTGGGTGGAAAAGGGTTCCAGTTTACTCTATTCTCATAGCTTGGTGGAAAGGAGTTTTAGTTTACTCTATACCCATTGTTGGGTGGAAAGTAGTTCCAGCTTACTCCATACCCGTAGCTGGGTGGAAAACCGATGCAGTCTTCTAAATCCTTTAGCTGGGTGGAAATAACATGGATTCAGGTTTTTTCCCGAGACATTAGCCCTAATTGAAACGCAGACAACCTCTTGGAGTATTTGAAATCGGGTCAATGATTCCATTCGGGGCGACGTTAACCGTAATTCTGTGGAAGTTTCAGATAAGTGAGACGAGATTGGCATCTCAGCATTAGTGGTGGTTCTAAGCATAAATTCTACAGACGTGGTGGGGGTGTGCAAATAATGCCTAATCTCATTGCAATTAATGAACGATGCAAACAGAAGAGTATTGTAAAATTCATACTTGTTTCATTCCCCTCTGACTATAGTTTTGGTTTCGCGCCATCAGAATATTTTTGAAAGTGAAAGAGGGGTTACTTTGTCACCATGTTTCATTTGACACCAAAGTTGAAAATACTTGGAGAAATCAGATAAAAATCGAAAGCAAAGAATACACAAAGTTTTGGTTTCACAAAGTTTTGGTTTTGTTCCTTTTTTTAATGACATATCAAACTTCATAGGTTTTATAAAGCCAAACATCCTTGCATGTCAGAAGCAGCACGATTTAACATATGGCTGGGGGGGAGTAAGGAAGTTCATAATAAGATATTTGGTTTGGTTTGATTTCATCTTTTAATTGTGTATCAACCTTCATGGCCAAAGCCATCCTTGTAGAAGGCTAGAAGTGGTATTATTTAACATGCTGCTAGGGTGGTATGGAAGCTCTTAATAAAATATTTTTTGTTTCTGTTTCATCTAATATTGGCATATCAATCTTCATGGCTTATTTAATGCCAAATTCATCCTTGTAGAATAATAGTAATATCACTGTTTAACGCATAGCTGGGTTTATTAGAGGCCTATACATTTCCCTAGGGTATTAGACTAAAAGTGAGCTTGATACAGAGTTTGATCTCTCTTACTGAGATTACACATTCCAAAACATTAGTCACTATACTACGTGTCTCCCGACGTTTAGAGAATGAGTTACTGTCAGTGTTGTTTCTGCTAAAAACTAAACTTACAAATTTGATACTCGTTTCATTTTTGTTTCTGGTATACCCCCCACCACCACCTGCTTAAGATTGGAGACCTTATTTTGCAATCAATTCTTCCATCGCAGACGGATTTATTTTTGTCAGTCCTTCCTTTCACTACTTAAAAATTTTTCGTTTCATTCTTTTTTAATTCAACTAATTCGAATATTTTCGCTGCTGTTGCGTATGCATGTCACACTCAGGACAACTTGTGAAGGAATTACAGTCAGCAGAAACTAAGCACACGTGCTTTCAGCGTAACGCTCCCACTCTTTTAATAGAAAAAAAAGTTACTTAGCTGATCACTAAAAAAAAAAAAAAATTGATAGAAATCAATAAAAGACGCAAATAGATGCTCCAGTTAATAGTGTATTAATAAAAAATGATTGTTCCTTAGTGAAAACGCTTCATATTTTACATCCAACAAAAAAGCATAAAAATGTTTTATATTTGATGTTTTTTTTTATATGTGACACTTATGTCATCTTAGCGACCCCAAAAAAATTGAATTTTGTAGAATTGCACAATTTGTATTTTTTAGATATTTATTTACTAAGCTTATTTTAACTCAAACATAGGAACAGAAATATAGAAAACTTAGTTAGAACCAAACTCACTGCCAATGATCATTTAATCTTACTTACTAAGCCTTGATCAGATGATTTGCCCATAAAGAATACATTGCATGCTGAATTTTTTCATAAATTCAACCAGTTTTCAGCTTGGGGAAATTTAAGTTTGAAAACACTTGATTGGTTGGTTGGTTGTTTGGGTTTCATGGCATATCAACCTTTGTAGGTTATTTTACGCCAAATCTAGTTTTATGCAAATAGTTCTATTTCAAACAATTCAGTTTAACATGAGAACACAGTTTAATTGTCAAAAACATTTCTATTTCATCCTATTCAGTTTATTCAAACAATTTTAATTCAGTTTAGTATCGGTACATATTTTATTTAGGCACAGTTAAATGTCAAAAAAGTTCTACATTAAACAATTCAGTTTAGTGTAAGTAGAGTTTCAATGTTAAAAACAGTTCCATTTCAAACAATTCAGTTTAGCAGAAGCGCGCAGTTTAAATGTAAGTACAGTTTAATTGTGAAAAACATTTCTATTTCAAGCTATTCAGTTTAGTCACACAGTCCTAATTCAAGCTATTCAGTTTAGCATAAATATGTAATTTAGTTCTGTTTAACCCATAGATAGGGCCCTATCAGGTGCTACAATTCCGAGCCTGAGTGGACCTTGGAACTATGACAATAAAATGGTGCTCCACATTCCCCGAAGCTCCTGCATCACTGGAACATCACCATCAGTGTCATATCGAGAACACTCATTGGTGGGGGGTCTTACCCACTCTGCAGAGGTGCAGTCAATTTATTCTACAGCCCCACCGACTGGGCAAAAAACACCTGAAATACATTGGAAACAACAATGATAAAGACTTGTGAAGCATACAACCGCTACAAACAATAGTTATTATAAATGTATGTTGTAAATAGATGCAAAAAGCCAATCACATATTTCTGGTGGATCTTTAAAAAAAAAACTGATATTGTGGTTGCCAAGAAAAGAATGAAAACTAATTTTCGATATGAAGTAAAATTTCAACTTGAAAACATTATAATCCCCCTTATAATTTTAGGGTATTTGATTGGATCTGACATATTAGGAAAAGCTAACTCACAAGAACATATTCAATTGGAAAACCAGTTAAGAATATATCATATACGTTCTGCTAAAAATAAATGACGCTGCCATTTATTGCAATCATATTCAATTCACCCTTTCACTAATACGTTTATAGTAGCAGACCAGCAACAAATGTTTAAATGATTTTTACTTGAAAAAATTTGCATGGACATTTATGAAATTTCCCCAAAATATATTGGAGCATATATGCATCAGTTACATATAAAGTTATCTGAATTTTGTTTTATAGTAAATTAATAGCCAACTGAAAACAAAAACATCCATTTTGCCCTGGTCAAATGTTAAGGAACGCATCATAAAGCCTTGTTAGACCAATATATAAACAAAAGAACAATTCAATATTTAGTGAATTTTCCTTTGCATTGGATTACTTCATTGCCTCTTCGACCATCTTAGCCAGTTGACTTCTTACAAAAGGTGGTAGTGATATTTTCTCATTCTTCTTTCAGAAAATCTCCTAAATCATCAATATTTTTAGGATTTCTGTTCTGAGCTTTCTCTCCTATGATTTTCCATACATTCTCTTTAGGATTCATATTTGGGCTTTGAGGAGGCCACTTCATAACATCTATTCCTTCCTTTTCAAGGAAACTTGACACAGATTTAGCTTTGTGGCAAAGCACGTTGTTTTGCAGAAATATTGGAGTTTTAACTGTCCCTTTGCGTAAATGAGGAAGAGTATGCTGGCGAAGAAATTCTTTATAAACACTGGCATTAATATTACCGTGAAAACGAACAAGGGTCCTACTCCCTCTGAAAAATTATCTACAACACCATTACGCTTCCCCTCAAAATTTCACAGTTTTCTTAATGTATTGAGAAGATAAGCGTTCCCCATTTTTATGTCTTAAAAACCTCTTACCATAAGACCCAAACAAGTTGAATTTAGATTCATCACTAAAGTAAACCGTATTCCATTGTTCCTCTCTCCCCAGGATATGCTCTGTGGCAAAGTCCAGACGAACCTTTTGAGCTTTCTTTGAAATCAAAGGTTTGCGACATGGAATCCGAGCCACTAATTGTCCCTTATTTAACCTACTAGAAACAGTTTTCTAGAGATTGGCTTTCCTGTTTGCTCGCAAAATGATCGAGAAATATACGTTGCAGCATCGAAACGGTCTTTTAACGACATTTTAACAATCATCCGATCTTCCCGTTTGGTAGTGATAGGAGTCCTGCCGATTCTCGGTTTTGGTCCAAGTGTCTTGGCAGTCTTAATTCTACTGATTACACGATAAACAACTCTTTTGAACTTCGTACGATGAAAGAATTTTCAGAAAACGATTTTCCTTCATGATTTGCTAAAATGAGCTTTTTTTTTTCGAGTTAAACAATTACGTATTTTCGCGCCCGTCTTGCTTAAAATAGTTCCCACGATGTACGACAGTTGACTATAAATCAAAATTAGCAATCAAGTTCTTGAAAAATTACCCTAAATTACTATAATTCAACAGCGTTCCTTAACTTTTGACCATGGTAAAATGTATATTTTTGTTTTTAGTTCACAATTTAGTGTTAAAAAAAAAATTAGAAAACTTTATATGTAATAAATACATGTATATTCCAAGTATATTTGGGGAAATTTTCATAAAATTACATGCAATATTTTTTCTTGTAAAAATCGTTAAAATATTTGTTGTTATTCCGTTCCTTAACGTATGGCAGCTATTGTATTTGGTTTTGCTTGTTAGATTGTTTGTCTGTTTGTTAAATGAATGCATGGAGCTGACAATTCCGAAGCAGCCAATGAGAGTTGAACGAACAATTATATATTTTAGATTTTATCCTGATCTTCCGGATGGTATTGAGTACTAAAAACATTTTGAAACAGAGTTTTTATGGGTTAAAATGAAAATGAAGTTCGACTAAGACTCTTGTGTCCCAATGGGACTAAAACAGTTTAAAGAAACAAAGACTTGAGAAAAATTGCAGAGTTATATCGTAATGGGTGGGAAATAAAATGTCATAAAAAATATAGTCAAAATTCTACGCCATAGATTTCAGCCTTTTTTTTTTAATATAAAAAATTCAAATAAGAAATATAGTCATACAGATCTTCGATTTTTTTTATATATATTTAAAAAAAAACAGAGTATTATGGCATCTCTTGTTGGCAGAGGTCAAAGAAACTTCTAGTAGTCAATCCAGTACGAGGATTAAGTGTATTAATCTAGTGAGGTATATCTAAAATCTCCCAAACCTAATCATGAACTTTTGGAAAAAATCCGACAGGTCTCTCAAGATTCCTAAAGTCAAAGAAAAAGTCAGATTACCGAAAAAGCTTTATTTCAAATGAGCAGACTGGTATTTTTAGACCTGAGGAAGTCGGTAATATTGATTCCACATTAACAAAATGCAATGTTAGAGATAGTCAATTTACAACAATGTAAGTGAAAAATATAAATTTAGAGTGTAAAAGCTTGAACGTTTTAGATTATTTACAGAATACATTTCAGATTGTTTTAGAATTGACAATATTCAAAGAGAATTTGGTTTAGTTTCTTTGTTCGCGGTTTATTTAATGCTAAATCCATTAAAGGAGAAAAATGGCAGTGGTACTATTCAACCCAAAGCTGAGGGGATTAGAGGGTAAATACCTTAACCAGGGTCATTTTCCGAATTTAGTTGGTTGGCTGTTTTTTTTAATGGTATATCAACCCTTGTAGGTTATTTAATGCCAACTCTTGTTTATATCTATGCACATTAAATATATATGACTTGTTAATGAATATGGTATGAATATCGAAAAAGGCTCCTTTTTAAACAACTCACCGCTTATCTCTTTAAAACTGTTAAATAATTTCAAGTATTGCAATCTAACACTAACAAATTTAATTTAACTTCAGTCATTTGTTTGAACATAGTTTAAATGTTACATATGTATGATTTGTAAGTGAATATTTTGTCGATAATTTTGTTTTTTAATGAGTCAGAGCTAAATTGTTTACATACAATCAAGCATTTCTATTGTTTCTACACAGTTACATGGTTTCTATTATTTCTATCTAAAGTAATAATTTTATTTAATATGTATGATTTCTTTGACAATAATACTAGGATCATTAAATAAGTTTCCAGACTTTTTTCGTATGGGCACTTTTATTGATAGTACACATATGAAAGTCGAGTCCCCTTCGAAGTAATCTCCGGCTGCAATCCACTTGTTGTAGCGTTCCAACAACTTCTGGAAGGCCCCATGGAAGTCCTCCTGTGTAAATGACCTTCGTCACAGCCTGTTTCTTCTCCTTAATTGTCTCATAACGACATCCTCTGAGCTTAGGGAATAACCAAAAGTCACAGGGAGCAAGGTCTGGACTATAGACAGGGTGAGGAACTATTTTGATGCCCATCTGCGTCAAATAGTCTGTGACAAGGATGGAGTTGTGGACTGGAGTATTGTCATCTCTGGTGTTTTGACTTCCTTACTCCTCCCACACTTCTCATCATCCCTCACAGACTCCCTGACTTCCTTAAATTTCTTATGCCACTCAAAAACTGATGCCCGATTCATGCAAGATAGTCGAAAAGCAGTCTGAAGCATTCCATACGTTTCTGTGGCATTTTTTCCAAGTTTAAACATAATTTTACTGCATATCGTTCTTCTAACGTCCAGATTGCATTTTTGAAATTAACCAGCTGTGACAATCAGGCTTTTGTAGGGTGTATTCCAATTCCTGCTGTAGCTGTTGATTTGAACCTGAAATAAAAATTGGTCAGTCATCTCAGAAGATGTATAGCAAGAACATAGTGAATTTTCAAGAGTCTACAACAATTTTAAATGCCTGTACAAAAAAAGTCTGGAAACTTATTGAATTCCCTACGTAAATTGGATTCGGGTATTTAACACACTTCGTTAATTTGCTTAGCGGACCATTGCCCGAATGAGTGGAGTGTTCGCCAATGGTCCGGAAAACCGGAGTTCAATCCTAGGTCGAGTGATCCTAAAGAATCAAAAAGTGTACTTGATGCCACCTTGCTTAACACTCAGCATTATAAGTTACGGATCATAGGTAAAGTGGCACAATCCAGGGAAAGGGGTAGCACCCTGTGCTACACCTCAGTGTACTAGCTATAGAAAAGGGAGCATTCGGGTCACCCTCGACTAAGGTCGCTGACTTTACTTATTAATTTTCTAACTGTCAAATTGTTCCAAGTATTGCTATATAATACCAATGATTCAATTTTCGCACTCGGTTAAAAAGCTTCAAGCATTTATATCTAACACGAATGATTCTATTTAGTATTACGCACTTGCTTATACACACTTAAATAGTTTTAAGCATAACTGACACCAACAGTTTTATTTGATCACAGCTAAATGATTTCAAATATTGCTATTTAACACTAACAATTTAATCTCATTTGTTTACACACAGTCAAATGGTTAAACTGTTTTGTTTGACTGATAGATGAGACCCTAACAGGTACTACCACTCCAGGTCAGATTAGACCTCGAAGTATTGGTAATGAAGAGATAGTCTACATTCCCCAGAGCCCAAGGATTGGAGCCTCACAATCATATGGTTTAGTGTCATATCCAGGACACTCGTTTGGCGGATCTTACCACATTGCACAGATGCAGTCGGTTTATTCTACAGTCCCAGCCGACTGAGCTATCCCAAAGTGAATCTAATAGCACGAGTGGAGTTTGAAATCGCTTACTATAAAGAGGCTGTAGTCGAGCATTTGAGCCAGTACGACACAGAAACTCACCTCAAGAGCATTTGAGGTAACAGGAAAATAATATCTAATCATAGAAAATCATATCAATCAACCTTTATCTGAAAATAGATTTATTTTAATTCGTCATGTGCAAATCATAAACCAACACAGTTTTAGATAAAAGCCACAATCTTAACAAAGGTAAGATTTGTTCAAACGCGAATTTTATACGGTTTCATAAGCAAGAGAAAACATTGCTCTCAGACACAAGATTATTAGCAGTTGAAATGATTGTATCATGCACAAGCCTCATTCACTGATACATTTAATGTAGATGTGTGAACTAGATAGATAGATAGATAGATCCAATCCCGACGCAAAAGCAGGATATGATACAATACAGTTTCAAAACGGAGTTTATTAGGTTTGAATTCAGAGTTGTTGTTTTTTTTCTCCGATAACGATTGTCATACTGTGGTTGAAAACCCCAATCTGCCCTCATAATTTAAGGGAGAATTATTGGATTCATACTTTTCCCATGGTATTAACACCAAGTGAAATATAAATAGCCAAGTCCCGGTGTTGTATATTGACCTCCGACCCGGCCAAGCTGTCAAAATAGGAAATGCACCTGTGTAAATAACAGGTGCATCCGATCAAGGAATATCAGGATATAACCTTGACCGTGGACGGGTAGAATTAACGCTCGCAGGAAGAGAGTGGACGTCAAATTTATATATAACTCGGTGCACAGGAAGTTCAATCATTTGGATTTCAGATCAGTTGGAGTGAAGATGCAGGAATGAGGAACATGTCCCAGAGAAGCTGGGCCCCAGGTTGAGCAGCCCAGGAGAACGGGAAAGAAACGCTGTTATGTTCATAAGAGTGGGGGGTCAATATGTTGCAGTTCTGTTCAGCCTCCAACTCACCTCTCACACAGTAAAACCTTTAGTAACCCTTTCGAACCGTTTCAAATAAAGTGAGAGGTATATTTTTCTAAAGAACTGAGTCGCTCATCTTTATTGTGTTGTTGTTATGATTCTGCATGCATGTGTTTGTACAGTTGGTCATGGCTATACAACACCGGATTTGAACTTGAATGGTTGTGTTTTTATCTTCCCATTCATAGCTCATGTAGTATCATTACAGTTTCAAAAAAAAGCAAAAAACTTTTTTTTTTTAAATTTTCATTATTGCCACAAATTGTGATAAAACTTCTATGACGATATTGCAAAGAAATTGAAACGTTATTATTCATCAATTGCTTTTTTCCTCAAAAATTATATGATCAAAATTGGAAATTATCACAAAAATCCCCTGACTGCAAGAGAAACCCACTGGATTTGAAGATACAAAAATTGTTTGAGTGTAAAGTGGCAGAACACCGCAAAATGTCACAACTCAAAAATAAGTTGAAATCAAATGCTTCACCAAAAATTATTCGATACTGATTCCATAAATTTGGGTTTTAAAGTGTCTTTCGAATTAAAAATGTATGACTGGGCACTCTTTAGCAGTAACTGATGCCAATGGAGACCCAACCATATATTAAATAGTCATAAATTGTCTTAAATTGTTATAAACTATATCAATTGTCATCGCTTATCTTAATGTTTTTTATGTCAATTGTCTGGGGAGTTTTTTTTTATGGGGGTTTCAAAAACTGTAGAATATTTTTCTGCTGGTGCAATTTGAATTGTGATAATTCATCCTTTTTTTTCCAATTTAATTCCATTTCTCCATCCATTCATCATCATTAAATTTGGTGAGTTTATTTGAATAAATGGCATATCAAACCTTGTTTGTTCTTAAATGCTAAGTCTTTTGTTATACATATATTATATAAGATTTTTCAGTTAATAGTTTGCTGGAAACATATTTTTGAACAAAGCAGAGCTCATTTGTTTGAACTACTTTAATTATTGCTTTTTGTTCTTTGCCCACATTTAACTAATTTCACGTATTGCTATTCATTATTTGAACACATTTAAATAGGATCAAGTATTGCTTTCTAACACAAATAATTTCATTTGCACACAATTAATTGGTTTCAAGCATTGGTATCTGATACTAATAATTCAATCTAATATCAATCGTTTAATTGCTGTTAAATCGTTTCAAGTATAAACAATTCTATTTGACCGATAGATGAGACCCTAACAGGTACTACCATTCCGAGTCAGAGTGGACTTGGGAGTAATGCCAATGAAGGTGTACTCTACATTCCCCCAAAGCTCCAGGGCTGGATCCACACCTTCAAATGCAGTTTAGTGTCATGTACAAGACACCCATTACGGGGTGCTTACCCCTCAACAGAGATGCAGTCGGCGTATTTTACAGAGCCAGCCAACGGGGATATCCCTCATCATTAGTATTATTTTATCTGACGATATTCTTCAAATGATTCTAGAAATATATTATCACTTCTTTGTAAATACTTCATGATATTATGATTTCAAATAGTCCCTACTTCTTCACCATTACCATCGGTTCCTCAGCTGGTCTCCATAATATCAGCTCTTTTTCTACATTCACCCCCATTTATATAGAAATGTTGTTCAAATTTAATATTTTTTATTCAACAAAACTTTACAGAATTTAGAGAGCTGGCAAGCAGATACCTATGTCTTAAAATTATCTCATAGAATAAATTTTACTCTTATATATATATATATATATATATATATATATATATATATATATAATTCATTTCCATTTTAGATTAATCCCTAACTTAAACTCAGGCAGAATGAAAAAAATAATCCAAAATGATCCAACTTGTGAATAAAAAAATGCATAAATTGATATGTGGGAAAAAAAATTCCATAATAAAAGAAAAGACTAAAAAGATGCGTATCGTCTAAAAAAAATTGAACAATATCGTAATGTCTAGTCGGTTTTATCTTGATGATCCGGAAAGGTAAAACCTTGGTAGATTTCTTCCAACCAATTACGTATATATATATATATATATATATATATATATATATATATATATATATATATATATATATATATATCTGCTTGCGTGTGTGTGCCGGTGTGTATGTGCATACACTTCAAAGAAACACATTTTACAGAATTTGTCTGTTCATAAACCCGCACACACAAGGGAATTCACCTACTCAATATAAAATGTCATTATTGTGTATGAAGTACAAAACATTATTCCTTTAAAAAGAAAAGACACTTCTTTTACGACAGATCTAAACTTTTTAAAGCGTTGAGACTAAACTTGCTACAATGGTCTCTTCAGAATTAGGAGGCTTTATAAGTTTCATTAGTTTCATTATACATCTCCTCCTGCTTTACCCATGGCGAGGCACAAAGTCTACGCATATTTCATAACGGATATAATCATTTATATATATATATATATATATATATATATATATATATATATATATATATATATGTGTGTGTGTGTGTGTGTGTAATCCTTTGTGTACATTAAGAAACAAAGAGTCTGATATTTATGCGAAATACAGGAAAGCTATAAAAACGTAACTAAAAGGTTTTACAATATGAAATGAAAAACGATTTTACTTTTCCTCCGTTTACATCGAAGAAAGGAACTATTTCTTCTGAAAAGTGCGCCGGTATATTATTCCTCTTAATATACACTGATAAGAGCACAATTATTATTTGGCGAAGAAAGTGCCTTAGGAACTTGACCCCATTTTTTCATGATGAAACGCTAACCTAGGAATGTAAATTTAAAAAGATAAATAGATCTTGTAGGTATTTGAAAATGCATTGAATGAATTATCTGAAAGGAACGAAAACAATCAACAACAAAAAATAAGCATTATTTATGCACTTCGTATATACATAGGAAATGATTTTAAAAAATACAATGCTTTTAAAATTTTAGATTTTTCTGCTGTTGCCGTTGCGATTTTCATTTAGAATCAGATGATTTAGCATACGTAATTATCTGCTTTCTTCTTCAAATATCTTTAAGCATACAAAAGTATCAATATATATCTATCGATTTATGGATATCTTCATCATTGTATATAGGGATCTTTATTCAGGAATTTTCTGTAATAAAAAAGAACATACATCCCGAGAGTTCCACATTTTCTTAAACATCATATTTCATATAAAGAACCTTGAAAAATTAGCCACCATTTTGAAACCAGGAACATTACTTTACCTGCGTCTAATTGTATCTCCCAGATTAAATACAAGGGTAAGTCAAAAAATTGCACAATTTTTTCTCAGTGCTATTAGAATCAAATGTCTTACAGAAATCTATGACAATAGCATTATAGCAAGATTTTTTTCACATACATCTTCGACGATAGTCAGAATCTGTGAAGTTGTAGATTGATTTCTTCGAAAGTTGTTAAGAATTTTCCTAAAAATACTCCTAACAGCAAGTCGGATACGATTAAGAAGCAGAGCGTTAAAACCTTTGCAGCAATAACAGTTAGTGTTGTGTATCGCTATTTATAAGTGATTCTAAGGTCGTCCTTCTTTAAGAAAGAGAGGATGAAACTATTCGTCCATTTCTCGTTTTCGTTTTGTTTATACACTGCGTTACCGACAAAAGTGTGTAAGCAATAGTTTATTTACTCAATAATGACACTGACGTCTTTTAAATAGTTGCAGGAGTCTTACTGTTGCATACTGACCCTTGGCAGAGCCAGACGTTCCAGCTGTGTAAACGAAGTGATTGCAGGGTGCACTTATGTAAACAGGAAGGTGGCGATGCGTAGGTTGAACCGGAAATGTGTACGCGTTATGAAATTATATATACACATGTACCCACAGAATAACCGTCAGACTGCAGTCTCAATCTTGCAGCCAGAATAGATTCTGTCAGTCACGGATAGCACCAGCGAATGGATGGGCGACCCACTGGGGCAGCGGCTTACAGTGGGCTTCCGATTGTGTACTTCCCGTCTGAGAAGCAGAAGGAGTGCTAAGTGCTGCGCTGAATATGAATATGGATGCACAGCAGAAAAAGAGCCAAGTAAAGCTATAAGTATGATACGACGCAGCTAAGAAGAAGTCAAGGGTCATTATAGCTGTGTCCAAGTGTCCAAGTTCTTCTGTCGTCTTCTTGTCTCGGACACTTACCGCATGTTGATCTACTTTGGAGGCAAAATATCATCATCATCATCATCATCAACATCAAGTTGTCTAAGTATGAAGTACCTGCTGGGGATGATAGTATCGTGGTGGCGAGTGTGCTGACACGGTGTGCATTGCCTTACTCATTCTGAGATTCGAAAGCCACACAAATGAACGTGCAACTCATGCTTTACGAGTTCGAACTGAGGAAGCAACCCAGAATATTTTTGTGCAAATGCCGTAAGCAGAGTTGACCACAGTACATCAACCAGAAAGTTGAAAGAACCGAAAGATTTGGAAAGATCAAATAGATATAAAACCATAGATTCCGAGGCAGTGCTCTAAGCCATAGAAAGGAATGCAGCTTTGCAGCACTTGGAGAGTATCAGGTGAGCTTGGAATTTCACAGCTCGCAGGGATTCATGATCTGCACGTCATCAGCAAAAGCATCCGAATTGTGCCTTACGTTAGCCAAATATTGCAAATTCTCAAGTATATAAGTGAAATGAAGTATAACTCAATGACGACCACACCTTGAAAGTTTTCTAACTACTATAATTGTCGGTAGACATGCGTCACAAAACGTCTACTTTTTAAATATCGGATATTTATAAAAACTTAAGATGGATAAAAACGAATAAACTAAGGAGAAAGGCATGATTCCAAGCATTCTATTTTCACCTAAGGGTAAATAAGAGGGCAGGCCGGGCTCTTTGTCTTTGGTATTGAAACTGGTCCAGAAGAAGGAAAATTATAAATTTAAACTAGTTCAATTTTGTTTTAAAAATTAACTTTCTTCCCTTTTGACTGACTAGGGAGTGATCGCCCTTGGGTTCAGGAGATCGGCCATCACACAATTGACGAAGATCACGGAGTGGTAGAACAGGAGACTTATCATCGCACATCCAGTGGTTCATTCAATATCATCTCTAAACGTAACTTATTAAATAAACCAGTGAAACGTTCCACTTGGTTCTTGTGTCATTATTACGGGAATATTCACAGAACCCCCACCTTAAAACCATAAAAAATATTGTTTAAAATATACAAAGAAAATCGGACATAACAATGTGTAGCTTATGGTATTTCCAGGAGAGTATCAGGCGATCTTGGCATCTTTACAGTCGAGTATAGTTCATCATCTTTACATCGACAAAAACATTTGGAACTGCCGAATTATGCATCACGTAAACAAAAGGTTTGTCCCACCTTTGTAGTTGATTGCATCATACATTTGACAAATACGGATATCCATTCTTATGGTTGCTGGGTTGTTTTCCAAAGACAAACGTATTTCCTCTATAAATCACGCAAACACGTGAGACGAATTTAATGGGAATTTTCCCAGTCTTCTCTTAACCACAAATCAACAATTTTACCTTGTAAGACAATTCGGCCAAACCTAGCTGCTAACAAGTCGTCAATATTACGTTAGTCTGATATATTTTTTTTTGAAACTTGAAAAGCAATGAATCAACAGAACTCATGCAGCAATTTTAACGCATACAGTATTTAAGAAAATATCAGAAGATTATCCTTAAATCGGTAATCCTCTGAAGTGTCGATTTTAAAAATTTATCTGTCTCAACAAAATTTCTGAATTTTTTTCATAGACAAAAAGAATATTAAAGAATAAGATTCTCTAACTCTAACTGATTCCGTAAACTATACATCAAGAGTGTCTTAAGCTCATCCCTCTCTGGGTCTACTACTGGTTTTCCTCTTTCAAAACAGGTTGCCAGAGCAACTTTACAGAGTCTATTTGTGCCCTACTGTTTACCTAGAGCTGGAGAGAGAATAGTTGAATTCATGCATTTCAGAATGGTATTAGCGCTTCGGAGAAATGCATACGGCTTTGTTCAGGATTTCAACTTAAATAGCCGAGTCCATTTTTTGGCGCTTTTGGTATATTGGCTATTATAGTAGAAAATAGGCACATCGATCCGAGTTCAAATAATAGACGAGGCTTTTTGTTTTTCACATATCGCTAATACTTTTGCGAAAGGCATGGTTTCAAGTAATCTCTTTCCAGCTAAGGGTAAATAACAGGGCTGGCGGGGTTCTTTAACTTTGGCATGGAAACTAGTCTAGGAGAAGGAAAACTCTAAATTCAAACCAGTTCAACTTTGTTTGAAAAATTACCCTTAGTTCCATCCTTCTCAAGCGAAGGGGTTGATCACACCCACACACACACACAAACACACACACATACACACACATATTTTCCTTCGCCTAATCACTAAGATCAAAGTGTAGTATCTGTTATTATCAGCTTAATGTCTGACTCCAAGTGATGATAATAAACTAATAAATAATAATAATTGTCCTTGTATTGCAGTACATCCAGGGATCAGTCCAGTCTCCTGTTCTGGTGATAAAATATACAAACAAAATCAGATTTTTTTTTCGATTTACCTTCTCAGAAAATGGATTAGGTTTGAACGCCTTGGGTGGTGTAACGGTTAGCAAGCCAGACAAGCAAATCTATACAAGTGACTTCGGGTCTCAATGGGTACCCCATTCATACGACCTTGTGCCACATCTAAGCAAAAAGCTTAGTAAATTACTATATATGTACATATGAATACATATATTTCCTACTTTGACAGAAATAGTATATACTATTTAACCACCAGTAACATGATGTCATTTTACAGCCATTATAAAAAACTGTTTTGACCCTTTATCCGACACGTGCGGTTCCATACGTTAGTGGGTAATTATTTCAAATTATAGGATTATCTAAATTAATAACAAGGCTTTGAATCACCTTTAATCTGCATCGATATTTTATTGAATCAGTTTCAAGAGAGGTATTTGAGGTTCACACGGCATCTGTTGCAAAATTCTTGTTGGTGCAGACACGAACTAAGAGCGACGAAGTCGACCGGAAGAAGAGGAAAGTTATGATCCTATTTACCAACCCCTTCGCTCGGGCAGGATATGAGACAAGGTCAATTTTTAAGCGGAGTTTAACAGGTTTCAATTCAGAGTTTTCCTTCTCCTAGACTAGTTGCCTCACCAAGGATGAAGAACACAGTTTGTCCTACTATTTACCCATAGCTGGAGGAAGAATAATTGGATTCATACCTTTCCCTTGAGTATTAGTGCTATGTGAAATGCAATCAACTTCGTCCAGGATTTGAACTCGTGTCACCGTGTCCATTTCCTATGACGATGAGAGGAAAGTTATGATAGTATTTTAAAAAAATAGGAATCGAAACATGGGCAGTCTCTCTTCGAAGATACTCAGGACTCTCCTTAAAAAGAACAAATCACCAACTATTACGAAGTCCAGACATTTTTCTTTACATAGTATTCGGACATTGAATAATATTTTAGGATATTCTGAAAATTACTTCACGTTTCAATGTTTTAGCATGAGAAGCAATGTATGTTGTAATGTTTAAGTAAAACATTTTTGTGACCTTCAGGATAGCTAATCTTCAGATACACTGACAGGAAAAGGTGTGCTATGAATTTCCATGTGAAACAAAGTATATTTATTGAAAAATGTTATCTCTCCACACATCTTAAGATGATTAGGGTATTTTATAGCATATCAATCCAAACGGGGATGTTTATGCAAGAGTCAGTCTTTTTATAAGCAATTATATGGTTTCAAGTAACTTTGTAAACAATTATAGCTTTACGTTAGAATTCTTAATTCAACGAATATGCACAACAGAACAAGGACATTGATAACGATGCACAAGACCTTTGACCTGAGAGATTATGTAGAAAATTCCATTTGATAAGAAAAGAAGAAAGAGGATGTGCCAGTATTGAGGATGATGTGGATGCAGCACTTCGGGACTCGAAGAATATGTAAACAAGTGAAAAGCAAGGTTAATTATAACAGCTAGTAACAACAATAACAGCAGGAAAACCGCCATAAAACATCGAGAAAATAAAAAAGGGAAGGGAAATAAATATATTGATACTTCAAGCGACAAACAAATTAAATTGCACATAAGATAACCTGGAAATGACTACTAAAGGAAAGCTTAAACAGATAAACTGAATCTCTATTAATAGAAGCATAAAATTAGATTATAAGGACTAAATATACCAAAGCAAAAATTTATAATACACAGGGCAATAGCAAGGGTAGATAATGAAGTGAAAGATATGAAACAGTTAATCACCTAAAAACAACTGAAACAAACAAGCACAGTAGGAATACAAGATACATTCAATACTCAGAAAGGAAGGGGGGTGTCCTCGTGGTGTAATGGTTAAAGCGATGGACTGCGGAATCGTACGCGAGTTCGTACTTCAGTCCCGCTATTACATTGACTTTCGGGCAAATACCCTTGGGAAAGGTATGAACCCCCTTATCCTCCCAGATATGGGTTAAATAGTAGCACTACTGTTCTTCCAGGAGAATGGCTTTGGCATTAAATAACCTACATTGGTTGATATGCCATTAAACAAAGAAACCGAATCAGAAAGGAAGATGATCTACAGGGAATTGTAGAAGAAACTGAAATTTGTTTGCTCTGTTGTTTAATGCTATATCAACCTTCTAAGGTTATTTAATGCCAAATCCACCCTTCTAGAAGAACAGTTGTGGTACTATTTAACCCATAGCTAGCAGGATAAAAGGGTTCATACCTTTTCCAAGGGTATTCGTTTGAAAGTGAACGTAATAGCGCGTCTGGGGTTCGAATTCGCTTACTACCATTCCGCAGTCTAGCGCTTTAACCATTATACTACGAGAACACCCCGCCATTGAAATTTTACCATACAAGCAAATAATACATACACAAACCAGACTCTTTTCTAGATAATGAGACACATAAAATTCTTTTGGATCAGGAGAGATAAACCCAACATATATTCAAGACCAGAAAATCAGACCTAATATCAATTAAAAACAAGAAAAAATTATTTTGAGGATTTTGTGGTCAAGTAAATCATAGAGTGAAAGTGATGAAAAGCGAAAACCTGGACAAATACTAAGACACTGCCTAAGAGCTTAAGATTTTGTGAAGATGAAGGTATTAGTGGTGCCCATTTATCGAGAATCTGGTGGAATTGAAGATCAGTGGAAGATAGAAGACTATCCAGTCCACAGCACTGCTACAATTAGTCACCAGTTAGAGCTGGTCTGGAAAAATCACAAATAATAAATGCCACGCATAAACTCCCATGGGACTTTAACATACAAACGGATCACTTAATCCCGGCCAGAAGACTAGACTTTATAATAATCAACAAAAAAAAAGGGAACTTGCAAAATAGTCGACTTTGCTGTCCCGGCTGACCACATAATAAAACTGAACGAATATGAAAAGAAGGATAACTACCTCGACCTCGCTAGGGAATTGAAAAAAACTGTGGAACATGCAGGTGACAATTATACCAATTGTAATTGGGGCGTTTGGAACAGTAACTAAAGGATTACTAAAGGGACTGGAGGAATTGGAAGTGTGCGGACGAGTGGAGACCATCCAAACGACAGCATTATTGAGAACGGCCAGAATACTAAGAAGAGTCCTGGAGACTTGAGGAGACTTGCTGTCACTCAGACTCCAGTGAAAAACCATCGGCTAACGCTGCTGTGAAAAGCTCTAATGAGTGAATAATAATAATTGTAATTGGTGCGCTCGGTAGAGTCACCAAGGGATTGCTACTGGGACTGGAGGACTTGTAGATGAAAAAGACTGGTAAAGACCATCCAAACTACTGCATTTTGGGGATCGGCCAGAATACGAAGAGTACTGGAGACTTGAGGTGGCTTGCTGTCACTCAGACTCATGAGAAAGCCCAACAGCTAACGCTGGTGTGAAAAAGTTTCAAATGAGTAATAATAATAATGTCACGCTACCAGCACGGATCTCCCTGACCCTAGATCGCCACCCATCTCTATCGTCCATCGCTCCCGGGAGGTCTTCAAAGCTACATCCTGTATTGGCATAGAGTTGTTGTATATATATTCTGGCTAGTCGTCCTGCTTTTGTTCGTCCATGTGAAGAGGTCCTCTGGAATATTTCGCTTATAAGCTCGTCCTTACTTCTCCAGCAGTGCCCCGCATGTCTCGTTCGTCTAACTTGGATACTTTTCGTGATGAATGGTAGGTGGCCGTATAGCTGCTGTTTTGTAGGTCGTTGCCTCCAGGACTAGCTCAATATTGATTGCAGTATTCTTGTGTAATTGCCGTCAAGCCTTTTCTCCTTACATTTAGTTAGTGTCCATGTAGTGCATCCATATAGTAGTATCGACACGATTACTGCTTGGAAGAAATTGCGTCAGGTCTGACTTTCATATGACCGATAGTCTATCGATAGCTGTCCATGCCGTTGCTAGTCGCGTATTGATATCTGTCTCGGTTGATGAGACATTGCTTCCTTGGTGATAGCTGAACTTTTCTACTAGTTTCAGAGAACTAATATTTAGCGTAGAAATGACACCTCTTTGATTAAAGCACATGTATTCCGTCTTGTCTAGGTTGACATGGAGGCCTTTGCCAGAAGCTGCTCATTCCAGACTATGTAGCAGGGATTCGGCCTGGGTGGTGTGCTTGCTAGAAACGCTAGGTCATTAGCGTAGTTCGTGTTCGTAATTGTTTGTGTAGGGTATTTTCTGCTTTTTTCCTTTGCCAGCTTGAAACTGTTATATTTAATCATATCAATAGACGTACTAATCACGTAGTCTAGGCAGATGATGAACAGGTGTGGGGCTAATGTGTCTCCTCGCAGCACACCTACAATGTCAAAGTAGTCTGTGTCTCCATCCGAGTAGTGGACTTTTACTTTCATGTTTTTGCATAGCATCCTTATGGCTGCGAAGGTTTTTATTTTTATTTTTATTTTTTTTTTTTTTGGCTAGGCCGTGGACGAGTTGTATTTGCTCCATCTTCTCTCAGTGTATGGAGTCAAATGCCTTGGAGAAGTCGACAAATAATGTTTTTGGGTCAAGGCTTTTTACGCGTACACCTAGAATTCGACAGAGAGTGAAAATTAGTCTCCGAACGCCATTTTGGTTTTTACTTAGTATCTTCTCAATCTTAGGTTCTATGCGATTGCGCAGCAGAACATTGTAGATCTTGACCGCGATGGAT
This sequence comes from Sepioteuthis lessoniana, assembly GCA_963585895.1. Taxonomy (NCBI): domain Eukaryota; kingdom Metazoa; phylum Mollusca; class Cephalopoda; order Myopsida; family Loliginidae; genus Sepioteuthis; species Sepioteuthis lessoniana. Next base: position 46,347,812 of record OY757919.1, read on the forward strand.
TTAAGGGTTATACCTTGGCTATTCCTAGGTCACCCTTCTTAGGGAAGGGGAGAATGCATCCCTTTTCCCATCTGACTGTTGCGTTTTAGTTGTATACGGCATTACAGTGTCCGAGCAATATATTATCGAATTCCTTGGTCTTCCATATTCGATAATAAGTAAGTAAGTAAAGTTAGCGACCATAGTCGAGGGTGACCCGAAGGCTCCCTTTTCGATAGCTACTACACCAAGGTGTAGGGGAGGGCGCTACTCCATTCCCTGGATTGCTCCACTTTACCCTTGAACCGTACCTTATAATGCTGAGTGTTAAGCAAGGTGCTATCAAGTTCCATTTTTAAAGTCTTTGGTATGACTCGACCTGGGATTGAACCCAGGTCTCCCGGGCCATTGGCGAACACTCTAACCCCTAGGCCAATGTCCGGTAATTAATAATAATAATAATAATAATAATAATAATAATACACAGAGTGAAAATAAAAGAAAGCGAAAAGAGAGATAAGCTCGTAGACTTTGCCAGAGAATTAAAAAAAAAAACATCGAACATGAATGTGACGGTGATTACAGTTCTAATTGGTGCGCTCGGAACAATCTCCAAAAGCCTGGTAAAGGGATTGGTAAACATAGAAATCAGAGGACAAGTGAACACTATTCAGACTACAGAGTCATTTCGATAAGAAGAGTTCTGGAGACTTGATTTGACTTGCTGTCACTTAGACTCCACTGAAATACCATCAACTAACGCTGGTATGAAAAATTCTCAAGGCTTAACAATAGGAATACAAGAAAGAAAAGAAGTTTTAAAATATGTGGTACAATGTAAAAGTTAAGGAACGTATAGAGGAAGAACATAGATAAGAAGGAAGACAAAAAGAAAAAAAAGCTGAATCACGAGATAGATACAAACAAACAAACAAACAAACAAACAAAAAATGAGAGAAGAAACGAAAAACATATGAGATATAAAGAAAGAACTCAACTCAAATAAGTTTAGAAGAAAATGGTGCTTCTTCGTTGATTTATGATGGAATAGAATATTCTTCTAGCTTTCCAGGCGTTGTCATGGAAACCTGAGAACAGTTAACAAAATTTTGGCGATTGCAGAACAAACCAAAAATGTCATTTTGATGGAACACGCAGAAATCCTACCACACACCAAAATAAATAAATAAATAAATAAATAAGACGAACGCGTTACTTTCGTTGCAGTTATTATTGTTTTTTTTGTATCTTAGTGAGCTTTTACAACGAATAAAATAGGAAAAATTATTCTTATATACATATATATATATACGCAAGCCTATATATATATATATATATATATATATGTGTGTATAGGCTTGAATAAAGTGTATATATACATATCGATATATATATATGTGTGTGTGTGTGTGTGTGTGTGTGTGTGTGTGTGTGTGTGTGTGCTGGGTGTTGTAGGTGTTGTTGATTGAGGTATGCTCAAAAGTGTATATAAACATAAGTTGTAGCTACCAAGTTAGAAATAAACACTGAATGAAACGTTAGTTTTCTATGATAACGTTTGCTTCAACTTATACCCAACTCATTTAATTCGGCGAAGTTTTCATTCTTTGTTGAACCTCTAAGATTCTAATGATAAAATCTTTAGTTGTGCCGTCAAGTTTCTTTAAAAAGTCTTACACGTCCTCAAATCATCATGTTTCTTTTTAATACCTTCTATGTTCTCAAATGAAATAATTTCAGTTCAAGATTGATTTAATTGGTTCTTTTAAACCGAGAGGGTAGGGAATGCTTTTTATCATATGCCCAATTGTGTGTAGCTGTTTCTTAAGTTTCTTGTTTTTTTAGCACACTGTTCTATCGAATAGAAATATTTTTAAAACAAATCTATTTAACTCATAAATAGGAACCTAATAGTTATTATGACGCGGGGGTCAGAGGGGAACCCCATGCTCGTGATATCTCTAGAACTGGCACCTCAATATCAAATGTAGGTTAGTCCGATACCCAGGATGCCCCATTTTGCCGGGGTTTTACCCCTCTTCGAGGAATGCTGTCAACGTATTTTAAGGGTCACCAACAAGGTGCAATTTACGGCTTAGGAAATAAAGGTATTGGTAGCTAGTTCTGCTGAGCGATGAGGGAAAAGTACTTGCACAATGCTATAGCCCACTAAAAAACTGCTGCGCAAGATATTATCCCTTTATTACATAAGTTTCTCAGCCATGAACACATCGTCACTTCAATCTTGAATAGTAAATAAGCAGAAAAAAACTGTTGGCCTCGACGAAATTCATCCTGAAGTATGGATTACAAGAAAATGTGATGATTTCTTCGATTATGCGACGCTTTCAGTGATCAAAACACAAAAGAGAAATGGACTAAAGGCTGCATATTTCCATTCTTCAACAAAAGCGACCTCAGAATCACCAAGAACTATAAAGACATAGCTTTTACAGCTATAGCTGCTAAGGTTTATAATTACTGCTTTCATTCGTTTTCACCGGAAATTGAGAAAATTTTAAGGAAAATTCTGAACGGCTTCAGGTCGAATCATTGAAAAAGTACGTACAAAAATGTCGGCAACATTATTGTTCGTTGATTTCTCCAAGGCAGTTGGTTCCATAAACAGAATAAAAACGGAACAAATTGTTCTAGAAAATGGTCTCCTCGAATAATCTGTAACTTATTAGATGTTAGCACTTATAAAAACACGAAAGCTATGTCTTACTCACAAAATAGCGAAAGCGACTTCTTTTCCAGACTCGTTGGAGTCTTGTAATGAGATACATTAGCGTTATAAGATTATGTACTATTAGCATTGGTATACAAGAATATATACGACTAACTTCGATAGATTTAATGAAAGAAAATCATTTCACGCAAAAAAAGCAAAAAGCAGATGTCATCCCGCAGAAACTTAGACACAGACTACGCAGATGATCTAGCGATTTTTGCAAATGCACTTACCCAAGTTTTAAATTAAATAGAGCAATCACCACATTAAATGACAAGCCTTCTAGATGAGCAGACTAGTTCAGGGATATCGGTGGCAACATCTCATCTACTGTAAGCGATTTCAACATTCGCGTAGCGAAGGCGAAGACTGCTATTGACAGGTTATCAATCATAGGGAAATCTTATTTCCCTGATAATATAAAATGGTATTTCTTCTAAGCTGTGGCTGTGTTCATACTTATGTATGGATGCATTATATGAATGCTAAACAAAAATATGGAGATAAAGCTAAATGCGAACATCACAAAAATACTACATACTGTTTAGACACCCGATAAAATGGAAGCTATACATATTTACCGACGTCTCTGCTCGGATAAGATATGACACAAGGTCAATTTTTAAGCGGAGTTTAACAGGTTTGAATTGAGAGTATTCCTTCTCGTAGACTAGTTGCCTCACCAAGGCTGAAGAACCTAGTCTGCCCTACTATTTACCCATAGCTAGAGGGAGAATAATTGGATTCATACCTTTCCCAAGGGTATTAGTGCTAGGTGAAATGCAATCAGTCTCGTCCAGGATTTGAACTCGTGTCATCGTGTCCATTTCTTACGACGATAACCAATACACCACAGGCACCTCTATAATATAAAGGTACTGGTAGCTATAAGACTGAAGCTATACAGTCACAAACCTTTCTTCTAACAAACCATCCGAGTAAGACGAACATGCGGGCCACTGCTGAAGAAACAAGGACGAATTGATAAGCGAAGTTCTCTAAACATCGACGCGCTAATGCTAGCCGACAAGCAAAGACTAAGAAACATTAGTTCTGTGTGGAAAATTGATGCAGTCTAAAAGACCTTCTAGGAGCGAAAAATGATAGTGACTGATGGCGAGAGAGAGAGAGAGAGAAAGATTCAGGGAATCTTGTGCTGTCAGCAAGAGTAGATCATGATGATAATAATAAGTAAATCACAGTCTCCAATTTTTGATGACCCAGTTTGATCACACACTCTCACACATATATATATATATATGTATATATATAATGCCAAATTAACAAGTCATGGTAAATTGCGTGACCACTTGACCTAATGTGTCTTTTTTATAGATACGTATTCCATACAGCGGACACGGCCACCTCCGGGGCTACGTCTTCCCAAGTCGGAGTTATGAGTCCTCATAACTCATGGGCAGGAAATTAAATCATATAATTTTGAATGGAGGAATTGATATATTATATTAGAAATCACCATGACAAGAAAATCCGGTAAACACCTTGACTTGTTAATTCGGCACGGCTTACATGTGGCATGAACCGGTGCCTCAGTGGTAGAGTTTTGGCATACGCATACTGTGGTTGTTGGTTCGATCTCCAGTGGTGGAGATCACGGTGACCAAATAAGGTCGAAACAGTTGTTCAGTGCTCCGTATGTCGCATGTAGGTGTTTGCCGAATTTTTCTTGTCATGGTGATTTCTAATATATATATATATATAAATGTGACTTAATGATTCATCATTACATATATATCCCTTCCTGTTAATGCCCTTGCAATTAGCCTGCTATGGGTAAACATAACAGGTAAAACCGGTCAAGATTCAAACATCTGAATTCAAAACCTGAGGAAAATTGTTTGGGGGGGAAAAAACACGATATTTATGGGGTGAATAAGTAGTTTGGTGGTTGTTATTTCATTAGTTTGTAGGTTGTGTTGGTAGTCATCGATTCAGATTTGTTTAATTATTGGGTTTTATAGCATGACTTTGTAGTTTTTGCTATCTCACTCCTTCGTTTCTCTTATTACCACCATTAACTCGTTCTCTTGAGGTCGACCGGAACTGTAAAAAACCTAACACAGATAAAGGCAAATACAAGGATACTTTAAACTTAACCTTAATTCTACTGGTCGACAACTATTTTGTGGTAGGGAACTTTCTTACCGATCCAGAAAAAACGTCTGTCCATTAGGATGGTGTAAAGTGAAAAGTGCTGTTCAAAGCTGAGAGTTTCTTTTTTATCTTTCAAAGTCAGGACGTTTGTCTTTTTCTTTGGTATGTGCAGATCACACTTCCTATCAAAGATGCCCCGACAATTTATTTTATTTATATATATTTTATTTATCCATTTTTTAATCTTTTTTTATTCAACCCTTCTATATATATATATATATATATATATATATATATCAGGGCTTATACATATATCATCATCATTATCATCATGTCGCGCTACTCTCACGAATTTCCCTGACTCTCTCTTGCCATTCATCTCTATCAACCATCGCTTCCTGCAGGTGTTTTCGACAACATCTTAAAAGTCCGTGACCCACTATCGAAATAATTTAAAGAATCACATTTCTAAAACAATGAAGCTCACGAGTCGACTTAGGAATTAGAGGAGAGGTAAAAAAATTTTTTAAATGAATAGCTTGATTTTATCTAAGTTAAAACTTATGGAATCTATATAGGGAAAAAGTTAAGCTTCAGAAGCTATGGGAAGCAACATGGTTTGATGTGAAACAAGGCGTATGAACCAAACATCGATTCAACGGTGAACTTCACCTGACGCTGGGTAACAGAGCTCCAAAGATCAACGGACAGGATCAAATAGTTCAGTCAGAAGACTGCTGCTACTCATGTATAAGGGTGACGTCTATTGATGAGGTAAAAATACGGCTTTCAAGAGATTACTATCACTCTGATATATATATATATATATATATATACGAGGGTCATTAAATAAGTTTCCAGACTTTTTTCGTATGGGCACTTTAATTGATAGTACACACATGAAACTCGAGTCCCCTTCGAAGTAATCTCCTGCGGTTGCAAACCACTTGTTGTAGCGTTCCAACAACTTCTGGAAGGCCCCATGGAAGTCCTCTTGTGTGAGCGTGTCAATGAATTTCGTCACAGCCTCTTTCTTGTCTCATAACGACAGCCTCTGAACTTAGGGAATCACCAAAAGTCACAGGGAGCAAAGTCTGGATTATAGGGAGGCTAAGGAACTGACTTGATGCCCATCTTGGTTAAATAGTCTGTGACAAGGGTGGAGTTGTGAAATGGTGCAATGTCTTGGTGGAAATACAAATGACCCGTTTTAAAGAGTGATGGCCTCTTCTGACGGAATCTCTTCCTAAACTTCCTTAAAATCTCAACATAGTAACCATAACCCTAACCCTAAATCTTTGGACAATCAACCCTGGTGTTCCTACTTCCTTACTCCTCCCACACCTCTCATCATCCCTCACAGACTCCTTGACTTCCTTGAATCTCTTATGCCAATCAAAAACTGATGCTTGATTTATGCAAGATGGTCCAAAATCGTCTGAAGCATTCCATACGTTTCTAAGGCATTTTTTCCAACTTTAAACAGACTGTTATTGCATATCGTTCTTCTAAAGTGTCAGATTGCATTTTCGAAATTCACCAGCTGTGACAATCAGGCTTTAGTAGGGTGCATTCCAATTCCGGCTGTAGCTGTGCATTTGAACCTGAAATCATAAAAACGGGTCATTCATCTCATAAAATGTATAGCAATAACATACTGGCTTTTCAAGAGTCTACATCAATTCTAAATGCCTATACAAAAAAGTCATGAAACCTATTGAATGCACCACGTATATATATATATATATATATATATATATATATATATATATATATGTATATATATATCACTGATTATTATTAATGTTGGTAAACATGTTTGGAAGGATGAAAATCAGTGTTATATATCCATATATATATATATATATATATAACAATGATTCCCATGCTTCAAAAATCCAGAATTCTATGCTCTGATCTTAAATATATAAAGTATGAAAGAGGATAGAAATAAATTCAAGAAAAGTTCACAACCCTGAGTTTCACTTTACTAATCCTCAGATGAGGTAGTATTTGATATATTATATTGTTGAAATATTTTGATATTACTCTGGATTGTATTTTAACGGGTATAGTAAAGATTTTACTGTTCAAATCCGCTTTTAGCAATACATTTTAATCATAGATGTAGATATAGATATAGGGTTATATAATAGATAGATTGCTAGATCGATTATAGAGAATATTATTAGGATATGTCGTAGTAGTGATAATCGTCTGGTGTATGTTTTTTGGCAATGTTAACTCAGGAAAAAACGTTTTGTTTACTTTCTGCTTCACCGAACGTTATATTTGTACATAAATATATATGAAGAGACTAGAACAGACAAAATGAATATACGCAAATCTAAATTCTTACAAATACTTGGGGAGTGATTGTTTGTCTGTTCTCTATAGATCGCCAAGCGTTTTTGATATAGCGTTACCATATTGGCTATTTTATTTATTAGGTCAAGAGGAAAGTTTTAACGTAATTGTTCCAATGGGAAAAGGACTGTTATCTAGAAAGTATGTCTAACACTAAATGATAGTATATCATTTATAATATACTACTATTATTATTATAGTATATTATTTAGAATATACAATCATTATTTATAATATATAATTATAATAGTAGTCGAGTCTTTGCTTTCAGAATTTAATTTTCTAAACTTCAAAATAAGAAAGGACAGACTATTCAATGGACGAAGATAATTACTAACATTTAATTAAGCATTACTGGTTAGGTTTATAGGTATTACAACAAAACCTGGAGATGAAAAAAAAAACTACATATGATTTTATACCAGTTAGTGTTTTTAACTAGGATTTGAGTGGGTTTATTTGTGTTTTAATATGAATAAGCGTATCGAATATTTCAAAAAGGTTTTCTTATGTACATTGAACGAAAATATCCTCAACACACACACACACACACACACACACACACACACACACACACACACATATATATATATATTTATATATATATGTGTGTGTGTGTGTGTGTGTGTGTGTGTGTGTGTTAATATTATAATTATATAATTGGTCTATCACAGACATTAAGCACTCTCCAAATTATACCGATTTTGAGATGCCACAAACCCACTAAGTGAGATAGTGACAACCATATGCTGCTATATATATATATATATATATATATATATATATATATATATATATATATATATATATATATATATATATATATAGCCAGTTTTACTAAAGGAAATGGAACGCTGAGTCATTTATCCATTATATATATATATAGTGAGAGAGAGAGAGAGAGAGAGAGAGAGAGAGAAAGAGAAAGAGAGAGACAGTGAATAAGTAAGTTAGGTTAGGTTATTTAGTTTCATACCATATCAATCATTGATAGTAATCTATGCCTAATTCCGTTTACATATGATATTTCTAAATGAATAATTTTTGTTAATATTTTTAAAACCACGCAAAGATCATTTGTTTAAAGTATTGCTATCGTACACAAACAGTTGTATTTGAGAACAGTTTGATTTAAGTACTGAAAATGGTAATAATTGAATTTAATATGAACAAACAGTTCTCTTAGTATGGCTATGTCGACATTCTAACACTGACCAAATTTCCAATTCATTTTAATGACTAAAGCGAGTCTACACATGGAAAAAAATATTCATAGTCGAAACGAAAGCAAGTTCACCATCTTTCATGGGAAGTATGACTGAGGCGATTCCACAAGAAAATGAGTGTTAACTCATTTTCTTGTGGAATCGCCTCAGTCATACTTCCCATGTTCCTTTCTACACACACACACAATCAATCAACAGTCAATCATATACTCCACTACTATATGCTTTTCATTACCATACCCACACATTATTCTTACTTCTCACCCAGAACATTTTTGAACATTTGGTCTTTAACGACCACAACACACCAAAGCACGAAAACATAAGTATATAATACAATTGTTAATATATATATTATTGTTTAACCCTTATATCTCTTATGGTTTCTTCGAAATGCTTCTTTATACATTCGTGTTGTATTTAGTCGTTAGGATAAATAAAGTTGGTGACCTTAGTCGAGGGTGACTCGAAGGCCTCCTTTTCCTTAGCTACTATACCGAGAGGTAGGGGAAGGCGCTACTCCTAACCCTAGATTGCTCCACTTTACTCTTGATAGTACCTTATAATGCTGAGTGCTAAGTACCAAGTACCATTTTTTAATTCTTTGGTATGATTCGACCTAGGTATTGAACCAAGGTCTCTTGGACCATTGGCGAACATTCTACCCGCTAGGCTAGTGAGTCGGTTAGTGGTCAGGATACTAGGATATAAATTTTCCTTTTTAATCCGAGTGGATTGACTCCACAGTTTGCTTTTTTACAATCAGTCATATGATTATGAATGAATATTTAAATCAATTATTTTAGCATAACATTTTCCGAAAACTTTGCTTTTATTGGTGGTTTTTTTCTCATTAAGATAATTAAAGGAATTTTTAAAGATTTAGTTGAATTGTTTTGCTTGCATTTTGTAGTATTAGTATCAATAGTTATGAAGCAATTTGTAATAAACTCTTTCTCTACATTGTTTTGTAGTTTGCCAGAAAAAGTATATTGCGTTAAAATAATCATTTTTTTATTAGTAAGTGTTTTATTTATTAAAATAAAAGGAAGGATTGCTTCCCGTTTATTTACTAAAACGATTTATAGATGATTTGGCGCCAAAATATTAGTACCAACAAAAAGTCGAGGTTATCTTGAATAAAAGCAGACGATAAATTTGGAATAGGCACTGAAAAGAAAAAAATACTGTGGCCAAAGGTTCTCCAAGGGTTAAGCAACAAATAATTTTCTCTAAATAAACAGCGAAAATAAATAAATAATAAAACTAGACATGACTGGGTGGGAAAGGGGATCCACTGGGAATGGTGCAAGAAATTTTTATTCGACGATACGAAAAAATAGTATACGCACCCCCCAGCATCTGTCCTAGAGAATGACACACAAACTCCCATGGGACTTTGAAATACAAACGAATCACCTAATCTCAGCCAGAAGAACAGATCTTTTAATAATCAATAAAAAAAACAAAAAAGAGAACTTGTAACTCTGTGGACTTTGCTGTCCCGGCAGACCACAGACTAAAACAGAAGGAAAGTGAAAAGAAGGATAAGTACCTCGACCTTGCTAGGGAATTGAAAAACTATGTAACATGAAGGTGACAATTATACCAATCGTGATTGGTGCTTTTGGTACTTTTAATACCGTCACCATAGGATTATTAAAGGGCCTGGAGGACTTGGAGATTGGAGGACAAGAGAGACCATCCAAACTACAGCATTATTGAGAGGAGTCCTGGAGATTTGAGACTACTTGCTGTCACTCAAACTCGAGTGAAAGTCGATCAGCTAAAACTGATGTGAAAAACTCTTACGGATTAAAATAATAATGAAAATAGAAAATTTAAAAAATAATTTAAAAGATAAATAAAAATGAATCAGTAAATAAATTTTTCATAAATAATTTTTCTTGGAGTGGGTTAAAATAATTTTTCTTTGAGTGGGTTAAAATTTTTCATAAATAATTTTTCTTGGAGTGGGTTAAAAAGAAAAAAATGACAATTACTTTTAGTACAAAGATATCTTTTCCAAAAGAAAAATTAGAAGAATAATTTTTTTGATTTGATTTTATTCAAAAAAGGTGTTCTTATTCAAATCTGTCTCATTGTATTTTGTTATTGGCTTCGTGTTAATCTTTTTTTGTTGTTTTGTTTCGTTCTTGTTTTCTGTTGTTTTTTTAGGGGGGCGGTATTTTTTTTTTTTTTTTTGTTATTTACTTAGTGCACATTCCTGCTCTTTTTTTTTTTTTACTGAAACATGACCTTTTTGATTTTCTTTTTACAAAAGTAAACACTAACTAATATATTCTTTGAAGTAGTGGAATAGATTTCAGGACCTTTTTTTCTACGTTGTGTTTGAGCTTTTGTTTTGTTTATTCTTATTAATGGGGTTTAACTAACTTCTCACCAAGTCAGGATGCGACACAAGGTCATTTTATCGTGGGAGGCTATGTAGAAATCGAGATGGCCATCATAAAAATGCTAGATCCCTTTTACATGCCCTTACTGAGGCGCCCTACGTGCCAAACAAGAAACTTAGCACTGTCGAAGCAGTTGTTGCTCGGAGGGACCCAACCCCGGGACCAGACGATTCAAATTAATAACACTCACCTTGCGAACACCAAGCAGGATCGTCTTATTAAAGACTTTAAAATCCAGCAATGCCTGTTATGTATCACAAAGAAACAAAAAATTACGTAGTATATGATGCAGATAATTTGCAAATTGATTTTAACAAAACCGTGTTTAATAAATATGTGACAATACACCGCTGTTTGACTCCCACTATCTCAACCTCCTAAACCACTCATGGCTAGCCGATCGTCCTGTGGTTACTCTCATCTCCAGCCAGGGGTATCTCACGTTTCTTTACTGGGACACAAAACACAACATACACTATCGAGAGGGTGGAAGAGAACAATCACGGACTCGGGTTAGCTCCAAGGGCAAGAAGGGAGAAGTTTGTGACACTTTCCTAGTATTCTGTGCATCTGCGGGCTTGCGCGAGCGTGTATTCAAGCGAAATTCCCACAAATCAACCAGGAACGCTGACTCATCCTCCCACGTTGGTCAACTCGGGCCCTGAGTCCACAGGTCCTAACATTCACCTTTTTTCTCTTGCCTGTCGGCTTCCCCGACTTCTGTCGAATGCTCTCTCTGGCTGACTGCCCCGTTCTGCTGACTTCTCTGTTCTACCTCCTTCTTTGTTCTCCTCTGGGACCTTCCTTCCCTCGTCTTCTTCCTGTCTCGTGGGAGATCTCGCACGCAAACCCTTTGTGTGGGTTTTGCGTTAAAACAAGCAAAGGGATCCTCTGAATGGCACTCACCCACACCCACACAAGGAATGCCCAACATCATGTCACAAATAATTCTATGGTGTTATTGATTTCTAATATTGTTTTTTTTATAAATCAGTAAAAATCAAAATAAGTATGATCTTTTTTATATGCGTTCGAATTCGATATGATATTCCATTGCAAGTCACGCTGACAGCACAGATGTCCCTGTCTATCTTTCACACAATCCGTCCCTCTTATCCATCGCTCCTGGTTTATCTTTTTCACTACATCCAATGTCTGCAATATATGTATGTCTTTGGTGATAGGCTGACCCTGGTTCGTCATTCTGTAGGAGTCCGTACGTGAACACCGCTCAAGAGTTCATCCTTTCTTCTCAAGCAGAGTTTTACTTGCGGCTGACGAGCTCATATTTTTGCATGTATATTAAGATATATGTACACAATAACTAAACCATGGAAAATCTGCGGATTCGACAAGACCTAGTCCGATCACAAAATTAAATTAAGAATAGATTTTAAAAAATAAATGAAATAAGCAAAATAAAATAAAAATAAGTAAAATGAAATAAAATAGAAATAGATCTCTTGAACACACCGGTTAGGCTATTTAATAGATGAATTTCCAAAGAAAATTGAAATAATTAAAAATTGCTTTTTTATTTGTTTTCACTCCGGCTCACAAACAAAAGTCAAATCAAATCAATTTCTAATTCAGCACACTTCTTGAAATGGTAGCCGAACCCAGTATCAAACAATGAAAATATATCTAATTTAAGGTTGATTGGTTGGTAGGTTGGTTGTTTTGTTTTACGGTGTATCAACTCTTTGGGGGTCATTTAACGCCAAACAAATTTTTTTTAAATTCAGTTTAATCTAAGTATAGTTTTTGATTAAAAACAGTTAAATGTCAAAATGGTTCTATTTTAAACATTTCAGTTTAGCATGAGTACTGTTAAGTTCTATTTACAAACTGTTCTATATTAAACAGTTCAGGTTTTCATAAGTACGCAGTTTCAATGTTAAAAACAGTTATATTTCAAACAATTCAGTTTAGCATAAGTACAAAGTTTTGTTTTATTTGATCCATAGATAGGACCCTATCAGCTGCTACCACCTGGGTACTCCTCATTCCCCAAAGCTTCAGTATTACTGGAACCTCACCATGAGATTATTTATTGTCACTTCAGGACACTCGTTTCTTACCTCTCTGCAGAGAAGCAGTTGGCGTATTCTACATCCCCAGCCTCCTGGGCAATCTCATTTAAGAGGATAGTATCTGCAGTAAATTTTTGTCTTTCTAACATGAAAACATGATTTTCTATACTTGAACATTTGACTCCCCCACCCCTTTACTCGGTAGCACTGTTATTAAATGAACGATTAGTAATCAAACCAGATTTCTCTCACGGCCATTTTATTTTTTCAAGATTTTTAATGACATTACTTTGATTTGTTTTTAATATACACAAAACGTAGCCAGTATGACAAAACAATCGACAGACATGCTAATATTTCCGATAAAAAACAGTCTATCTTCGTTTGGAATTGCAATTAATAATTCTTTCGTAAAATACACTTCCGATTATAAATTTCTAATTAGGAAAAAATAATTCACAAAAATTCATTTTTATGTTGGATGACTACAAGCACACAGTCTCATCACCACTATCACAGCCTCTGTTCAGAACTTGAAAGATTAGGGCTCTCTACAGCTTCCGTTTTCTTGCTTTATGATGCCCATTTGTTTTTCTGGCTCATTTTATTAAAGAGTTATTTTAAGTATATTCTTGTTAATGTTGATATTTCAAGACTTCTTCACACGCACACACGTAGACATAAACACAATATACAAGTATAAAAATGGTTTGTGTCGCGGTTAGCGTAAAAGAAAAAGGAATCGATGACAGTGGTTCAAATCCTGACAGAAACTACTTACCTTTCAATATGTTTGGGAAAACAACGAATCGGTCTCTTTCCTCCACCTATGAATGAATTGTAGGATAGACTGTATTTTTAAGCTGTGTTTAATATAAGGTCTGGTCGTCTAGCTGAGATTAGGTGATCTGTTTGTATATCAAAATCTCAGGGAGGGTTTGTGTGTTATTCTCCAGGACAGATACCTAGTTGTGCATATACCACTTGTTTGTATGGTCAAATTTAAATGTCTTGTACAATTTCTAGTGGATCATTTTGCCTACTCAGCCGTGTGTAGTATTATACTCTTTCTGTGATAATTTGCTGTATTCGCTTATTATGTGATTGATCGTTTTGTCACTTTCACCCCATAACCTATATTTGCTGTTTTGTTGCGTCTTATCTATTCTTGCCTTGGTATTATTGATTGTTATAACGTCATTTTGTACTACTATCAGGAGAGATTCTGTCTTACGTTTTCTTGGGTGATATTTTGCTTATTAGTCGCTTAAAACGTCCATAGAGTTATTTTTCTTCCTATTTTTGTTTTCTGGATATTGTAGTTCTGTTGGTCCTCGTGTTGTCAGTATTGTTTCTGGCAAGTTTTTACATCAACGTTTGCTGAGGGTCATTCACTGGAGTTTGAGGGACAGCAAGTCTCTTCAAGTCTCCTGGACTCTCCTCAGTATTCTGATCTATCTTACAAATGCTGTAGTTTGGATAGTCTCCACTACTCCTCTTATTTCCGAGTTCTCCAGTCCCTGTACCAATCCTTTGGTGACTGTACCGGCTGCGCCAATTACAGTAGGTATCATCGTCACTTTCATGTTCCATATTTTTTTCTGTTCTCTGGCAAGGTCGAGATACTTAACTTTCTTTTAGTTGTCTTTCAATTTTACTGTGGTTAGCTGGGACAGCAAAGTCTACAAGTCAGCAAATTCTCTTTTTCTTGTTGATTATTACTACGTGTGGTTGTCTGGCCGGGATTAGGTGATCCTAGGGGCGTTTAAGCGTCTCATTCTACAGGACATATTCTGGGTTATCATTATTACTTCTTTAGAGTTTTTCATATCAGCGTTAGCTGATGGTCTTTCACTGGAGTTTGAGTGACAGCTAGTCTTTACAAGTCTTCAGGACTCTTCTCAGTATTCTGACCGTTCTTAAAAATGCTGAACTTTGGATGGTCTCCACGCTTTCTCCAACTTCCAAGTCATCCAGTTCCTTTTAATAGTCTAAAGGACTACAGTACCGAAGTACAGTAGCGAATGCACCAATCACGATTGGTATCATCGTCACCTTCATGTTCCATTATTATTATTTACTCTAGAGTTTTTCACATCAGTATTAGCTGATGGTTTTTCACTGGAGTTTGAGTGACAGCAAGTCTCCTCAAGTCTCCAGGACTCCTCTCAGTATTCTGGCTGTCCTCAGCAATGCTGTCGTTTGGATAGTCTCTACCCGTCCGCTAACTTTCAAGTCCTCCAGGCCCTTTAATAATCCTTTAGTTACTGTGCCTAACGCACCAACCACAAATGGCACAATAGTTACTTTGATGTTCCACAGTTTTTTTCAATTCTCTAGCAAGGTCGAGGTACTTATCCCTCTTTTCACTTTCCTTCAGATTTATTCTGTGGTCCGCCGGGACAGCAAAGTTAACATTTTTTCAGATTCTCTTTCTTTTGTTGATTATTATGAGGTCTGGTCTTCTGGCCCGGATTAGGTGATCCTTTTGTATGTTAAAGTCCCATAGGAGTTTATGGGAGTCATTTTCTAGGACAGGATCCGAGTTGTGCATATACCATTTGTTTGTATGGTTGAATTGAAATTTCCTGCATATTTTCCAGTGGATTACCTTGCCGACCCAGTCGTGTCTCGCCTTGTACTCGTTCTGTGCTAATTTGCTGCATTCGCTTATAATGTGATAGATCGTTTCGTCTCTGTCACCGCATAGCGTACATTTACTGTTTTGTTGCGTCTTATCTATTCTCGCTTTGATATGATTCGTTCTTATGGCGTTGTCGTGTGCTGCTATTCGGAGGGATTCCGTTTCTCTCTTAACGTTTCCTTTTCTTAGCCAGGTTCAGGTTTTCTGGTGTGAGATGTTGTTTATTAGACGCTTAAAGCGGCCATAGAGTTGTTTTTCTTCCCATTTTTGTTTCCTAGTTGTTTTCATTCTTTCGTTTATCGTGTTGTCCGTATCGACTCTGATGGTTGTAATTAGTCCTTGTTCGTGTTTTTCTATGTAGTCTTCGAGCCGTTGTATGGATGCGTCAACGGTGTCTTCGATGCTGGCAAGTCCTCCTCCTCCCTGTTTTCTAGATACATATAGTCTGTCAACGTCGTCTCTGGGATGTCATGCCTTATGCATGGTCATTATTTTCTTGTTCTTTGATCCATTTGTTTAAGTTCATCTGTGGTCCACTTGAGAAATGGTCCCGAATATCTAACTAGGGATACAGCCCAAGTATTTATCCCTTTGTTGAGGTTTCTGCTAGAGAGCTTTGTGTCGAGTAGTTTTCTAGTTCTCCTGAGATATTCTTTTTGAATCTTGTCTTTCATTTGCACTTGTTTGATGGTGTCAGCCTCCAAGATGGCCAAGTATTTGGAGGTTTAATTTTCTCCGAGCGTTCTAATTTGGTCGTGATTTGGTAGTTCCATTCCGTCAGTCATATGTCGTTTTCCACTTTTCATGACGAGCATGGCACATTTTTCTATGCCAAATTCCATTCCTATGTCCTGACTGTATATTCTAACTGTGTGTATGAGAGTTTCCAGTTCTTTTTCCTTTTTTGCAAATAATTTAATTCCATAATTATTATTAATATTATTATTATTCCTTGAGCATCTCTCTTCCTTCATAAACCTTAAAAAAATCTTTGTGCAGAAAAAATTCACTATTCATACACTACATACATATCAAATTCTATTGCATATTTCATTCGATACTTCCAAAAATTGCCCTCATAAATATGTTTTCTAGCCATTTTTTTTCAATAACCACCCGATTTGATTTTTTTTATACTTCTGATGTTCTTGATATGGTGATGTATTTTTCTCCAAAAATACGAGGTGCATACGATAAGTTTTCAGACTTTTATAGGCATTTAAAATTGTCGTAGACGCTTGAAATTTGAGTATGTTATTGCTATTTATCTTATGAGACGACTGACCAATTATTATGATTTCAGCTTCAAATGAATAGCTACAGCACAAATGGAATACACCCTACTAAAGCCTGGCTGTCACAGCTGGTGAATTTCAAAAATGCAATTTGGACGTGAGGACACTTTAGAAGAACGATATGCAATAAAATTCCGTTTTAAACTTGGAAAAATGCCACAGAAACGTATGGAATGCTTCAGGCTGCTTTTGGAGCATGTTGCATGAATCGAGCATCAGTTTTTGAGTGGCATAAGAGATTCATGGAAGGCAGGAAATCTGTGAGGGATGATGAGAGGTGTGAAAAGATTAAGGAAGTCAATACACAAGAGTTGATTGGCCAAAGGGTTCGGGTTAGGGTTACTATGTTGAGGTTTTAAATGAGTTCAGGTAGAGATTTTTAGGGAAGAGACCAGTACTCTTCAAATCGGGTCAGTGGCATTTCCAGCAAGACAATGCACCAGTCCACAAGTCCATCCTTGTCACAGACTATTTGGCCAAGATGGGCATCAAGACAGTTCCTCACCCTCCCTATAGTCCAGATCTTACTCCCTGTGACTTTTGGTTATTCCCTCAGCTCAGAGGCTGTCGTTATGAGACAACTGAGGAGAAGAAAGAGGCTGTGACGAAGGTCAGTGACACGCTCACACAAGAGAACTTCCATGGGGCCTTCCAGAAGTTGTTTGAAGGGTACAACAAGTGGATTGCAGTGGGAGGAGATTACTTCGAGGGAGACTAGAGTTTGATGTGTGTACTATCAATAAAAGTGCCCATACGGAAAAAAAAGTCTGGAAACTTATCGTATGCACCTCGTGTATTTCTTTATGGGTAAAAGAATCCAACTGGTCTGTAAACTTATTTTTTAAAATCTTTCTTGACAGTAAATTTGTTGTTGAAGTAATATTGAATATTTTCCATAATTTATTTTAAAAGTTTCGCTTAAATTACCACTGATTCTTCATTTAATCATGTATTTAATCTAAATTTCTCTAATTTCTCCCAGTAATCTTCAAAACTTTTCATTATTTTGTCGCTCTTCGTTATATGCCCTATAATCTCAATATTTCACTTGAAGTTCCACTGGAGTGTAAATCCCATACCACATAACTAATAAGGAAGATATCCTGGGTTTTGATGCGTATTTGGTAGAATATAAAAACCCTATTTAAATTTTTTTAATGCCAGCTTACCAAGTAAAGAGATTGATTTTGTTAGGGATGAGCACTACATTCGAGTTACACATGGAGTAGCACCAGTGGTATAATTTTTATACAACATCCTCGAACCGAATTTTACAGGCATATTACACAAAATATTTTAAAATCTTATTAGTTGTTTCTAATTGAACATTTCTCTCTTTATTATACGATGGAATCACAAAAGTAAGCAGAGTTATAATCTTTTATTATGATAATACAAGGTAACATTGCAATCACCCGTCGACTGCAAATATTCAGAAGCCTAACTTCACATAGGTTCCATCTAGTCCCAATTTGACACAATCTGATTGTCTCCAAAAGTGAAAGTGGCGAGAAAAATTCAATAATTTTCAGTTGATATTGAGTTTATCTTGCTGTGCACAACTAGTGCCAAAGTAAACCTGAAAATTCCTTCATGGATGAGGAGTAAAGCTGGATAGAATATTCGGAAATGATAATTAGTGAAAAAGAAAAACTGGATTTTAGAAGTATCTTTCTCTTAGGATGGGGAACTTATTTACAATTAGCCATAGTATATTGCCCCCAATATAAGTATACCTCTTGTTTTTCTTTTAAAAAAATGTTAATTTTCCCCAGTGATACATAATACCATGAAAACGGGATATTATCAATAATTATTTTTTAGCAAATGTTATAACAAAGGAAACATGTGACATAAAAAAGATGAGTATGTTATGGTCCAAAAATATATACACCCATTATAATCCTGTCGTTTCATTTTTAGTTACATATTTTCAATGTTCTAGAAAATTCACTTATATGTGTTTAGTTTTTTTAATGTGAAATCAGATAGAAAAAATCCACTCGTCTTTGGTTATGAAGAAAATGAATATTTTTCTCATTAAAAAAATTGTAGGAGTAAAATTATTTGTGAAAAAGACACTATATATATATATAAATATATATATATATATATATATATATATATATATATGGAAAAAAATAATAGATAGAAATCCGACAGTTTGTGAAGAAAAATTGACAAGTTCCAAATAGAAAGGGGGAATTTATTGACAAACAAAGTCGACACTATAGCGTTTCGGTTCTGCTGAACCATCATCAGGACTATGAGGGGTTATATTAGTGATGTTAAGAATAGATCGATGTATAAAAAGTGTAAAAATATATAAAAATTTCGAAAAGTTGTATAACAAGAAAAGTTGGCTGTTTTTGACAAGGAAAATTGGCCGTTTGATCAATGAATCGGCGTTCCTTTCTTTAAAATACGTCACCTGACATTAGAAACATTGTGCAGAATCCATATATATATATATATATATATATATATATATATATATATATATATATATATATATATCATCAGGTCGTGCTGGTAGCATAGATTTTCTCGAATTTTACTCATCATCGCTTCCTAATGGCCTTCGTTCTTGGTAGGTTCTCTAGACTGTATCATTGTGCTAATTTATGTAAGTCTTTTCTAGTGAACCAATACTGGTACGTCGATATGAAGGATCCCACAGGAGATCACTTATGAGTTCGCCCATATATATATATAAGTAAGTAAAGTTGGCGACCATAGTCGAGGGTAACCCGAAGGCTCCCTTTTCGATAGCTACTACACCAAGATGTAGGGGAGGGCGCTACTCCTTCCCTGGATGGCTCTACTTTACCCTTGATCCGCACCTTATAATGCTGAGTGTTAAGCAAGGAGGCATCAAGTACCATTTTTTGAGTCTTTGGTATGACACGACGTGGGATTGAACCCAGGTCTCCCGGGCCATTGGCGAACACTCTAACTGCTAGGCCAATATATATATATATGTACAATCACACAGACACACACACACACACGCACACATGTATATATATATATATATATATATATATATATATATATATGCATATCCCAGAGTATGTATGTGCGCAGCCATGCGTTTATGTGCGTGATAGTGTATGCCTCTGTGTATGAATACCTGTAAACATAAACAAATTTTAACTAATTTTTAAAATGTTAACTAATTTTAGCTTAATGAAGCACAAAACCAAAAAGAGTAATTGGGACTGCAAGATTATAAAATACCACCCTTGGTAAAAGAGTTTTGCTTACCTTAAAATCAGAACTTTGATTTTCACTTTGACATGGAATCTAAAACAGGCTTCTATAACCTTATTGGTAGATATGGTACAGTTTTATGAAGTCAGCTCACCAGTAGATCCCGACGTAAGTAACAATGTATATACAGTAATGTAGATACACCTAAAAAAATAATTTCAGTCCTCTAAGATTTCTGTTGATGTATATTAATTTTTTTACAAAAAAGATTATATATATATATATGTATTATTTAGTCCAGTTAAACCGGAGTTGGTAGTAATTCCATCAGGACAAGAAAACTATTCAAGAGTGAACATTTAAATTTTCCTGGTAAAGAGCTCAATGTAACAGACATTACAGAGCAATTTCATTAAAAACGCATAACAGGATGGAAATAAATTTATAATCCTAATGTGACCAGTTTTTTTTTTGTTTTTTCTTAATTATATATATATATATATATACCCAATCCCTAACATGAGCAAGATGCAAAATAAGATCAGTTTTTAATCGGAGATTAACTGGTTTGAATTCAGAGTTTTCCTTCAACTAGACTAGTTGCGATTCCAAGATTTAAGAGTCGATTCCACTCTACCATTTACACATAGCTGAAGGGAGAATAATTGGATTCATACATTTCTAAAGGGTTTCAACACTATGCGAAAATGCAAACAGCCTCGTCCAGGATGGACTCTGGTTGTCCTCCTCATTTCCTAAGATGGTAAACATTACATTACAAGTGCATCAAACAGTGATATATGATGAAAAACTTACAAGCAAATTTGAAAACTAGGTATGATTTCGTAATGAAAAATATTATAAATAAATAAACTTTAAAAATGCTATGATAAAATAATACATTTGTTATAAGAATGCCCAAGGCAGTTTTGTATAATATTTTATTTGTTTTTACATCTAATCAAAATAGCCATTTTGTCTTTAGACTGGGGGTGGTGAAAATTGTTAGAGCCATCGTAATATGGCGGTCAACTCTTCGCGTGTGGACATTTGCCCAGGGCAGCAAAATTGACTTTCTTTCTTGGACATAAACCAAACAACGATTTCGCCTTTCGTTGTTGAGATTCTTACACACATACACACACAACACACACACACACACACACACACACACACACACACACACACACACACACACATGTTATCACATAGAAATTCCTACAAACATTAATGACATCTAAGACAAACGCACACATTTGTGTACAGAGGCAAAACCCATAAGTACATTTGAATGAACGATAACCTTATGTTCGTTTGAGGGAATGAACCAGATAAAACCGTTGAAAGAAAAAGAGAAAAGAAAGGAAGAACCATAAGCAATACGAGGAAATAAAACGAAGATCATTGGGAGGAAAGGACATGAAAAATGGAATCTGAGAAGGAAGAAATAATGGGTGTTGTAAAAGGAAAAAATAACATGAAGATAAATAGAAGAAAAGAAAGTTAAAAAGACAAAAAAAAGTAAAGGCGAAAAGAAAAAGACAAAAACAATTGCGGGAAAAGAAGGAAAGAATAGGAAATGAAGGAAAGGAAAGAGGAAATGACGGACAAGATGGAACAGATTAAGACGGCGAACAAATAAAAGAAGTGAAGAAGGTAAAAAGGAATTAAGGATAGAAAAAAAAGGAAAAACAGGAACAAGAAAGAAAAAAAGATGCGAAAGAAGATAGGAAGATTTAAAAGAAGTAAAATGAAAGCAAAAAGAATGAATCGAAAGAAAAAAAAAGAAGGAAATAATAATAAAAAGCGAAAGGAAATTAAGGACGAAAAAAAAAAAGGATAGGAAATAAAGGAATAACAGAAAGAAAGAAAACAAAAAAGACTGAAAAGTTAAAATGTAAGAAAGGAATAAAAAAAGAAGAATCAAGAGAAACGGGGGGAAAAGGCATGAACGAGAAGAGAGGGAAAAATATGAAGGAAGAAGAGAGCAAATAAAGAGGAAAAGAAGAAAGAAACAAATAAAGAGAGAGTTAAAATAGGGATATCAATGATTATTATGAATATCAAAATAAACTGAAAGAAAACAAAGAAAAACAACGAAAAATTATACTAAAAATTTGAAAGGAAAGGAAAGGAAAAATTGAAAAAGAAAAGAATTAAAACAAAAAAGAGGATAAAATAAAAGTTCAGCTTTCTCATGTTCTTTTATCTTGTTTTCTGAAGAATTGAACGCCATTAAGAAAAGAAAAACTACATGAAGAAAAAAGAACAAAAGACCGAAAAAAAGGAAAAGTAACAGAAGATGTGAATACACTGGAAAATAATAGAGAGTTGAGAAAATATTGAAAAAAAGAAAGACGTTTTAAAAAAATCAGAAAGAAAGCAGTAAGAGAGAAAGAACTGGAACATGGAAAGGCAATATGAAAGAAGTATAAAGAAAGCGAGAAGAAAGAAGAGAGAGCAACAGAAAAAGTCTAAAAGAAAGAATGAAAGAAAGAAAGAAAGAAAGAAAGAAAGAAAGAAAGAAAGGCGACAAGTATTGGAACAAGGAAAGATAATATGAAAGGAGTAAAAAGAAAGACCTTATGAAAAAAGAAGAAGAAAGAAAGAAAGAAAGAAAGAAAGAAAGAAAGAAAGAAAGAAAGAAAGGCGACAAGAATTTGAACAAGGAAAGACAATATGAAAGGAGTAAAAAGAAAGACCTTATGAAAACAGAAGAAGAAAGAAAGAAAGAAAGAAAGAAAGAAAGAAAGAAAGAAAGAAAGAAAGAAAGGCGACAAGAATTGGAACAAGGAAAGACAATATGAAAGGAAAAAAAGAAAGACCTTATGAAAAAAGAAGAAGAAAGAAAGAAAGAAAGAAAATACAATATAAAAGATGAAGAAAAAAAGCAAAAAGTGATAAAGGAGAATATAAATGAAGTAGAAAGAATGAAAGCAAAAAGAGAGAAAAGACTGGAGAAAGAAAAGAAATTATGAAAGAAGTAGAAAGATAGAAAAAAGATAGAAAGGACAGAAACAATGAAAAATATTACGACAGAAGTTGAAAGAAAGAAAGCAATAAGGGAGAAAGAAAGAAAAAAAGAAAGAAAGAAAGAACGTAAACAAGGAAATACAATATAACAGACGTTGAGAGAAAGAAAGCAAGAAGAGAGGAAAGACTGGAGTA
Source organism: Sepioteuthis lessoniana (assembly GCA_963585895.1). Taxonomy (NCBI): domain Eukaryota; kingdom Metazoa; phylum Mollusca; class Cephalopoda; order Myopsida; family Loliginidae; genus Sepioteuthis; species Sepioteuthis lessoniana. The sequence continues at coordinate 46,371,003 of OY757919.1, forward strand.
AGGAAAGAAAATATGAAAGAAGTAAAAAGAAAGCAAGAAGAGAAAAAAGACTGGAACAAGGACAGACAATATGAAGGGAGCAAGAGAGAAAGGACTTGTGTGAGAAAGACAATATGAAATAAGCAGAAAGAAAGAAAGAAAGAAAGAAAGAAAGAAAGAAAGAAAGAAAGAAAATACAATATCAAAGAAGAAGAAAGAAAGGAAGAAGTGATTAAGGACTGGAGCAACGAAAGATAATATAAAAGAAGTAGAAAGAAAGAAAGGTAGAATAGAAAAAAGAATGGAGACAGGAAAAATTATTAAAGAAGTAGAAAGAAAGGAAGAAGATAGAAAGAACAGGAGCAAGGAAAGACAATGTTACAGAAGTAGGAAAAATAAAAGCAACAAGAGAGAAAGGACAAGAGCAAGGAATGACAATATGAAAGAAAGAAAGAAAGAAAGAAAGAAAGAAAGAAAATACAATATGAAAAAAGACGAAAGAAAGCCAGAAGTGTTAAAGAACTGGTGCAACATAAGACAATATAAAAGAAGTAAAAAGAAAGAAATCAAGAAGAGGGAAAAGACTGGAGAAAGGAAAGAAATCATGAAAGAAGAAGAAAAAAGAAAGAAAGAAGATAGAAAGGACAAGAACAAGGAAAGACAATATAACGGAAGTAGAAAGAAAGCAACAAGAGAGAAAGGACTAGAGCAAGGAGAGACAATAAGAAAGAAAGAAAGAAAGAAAGAAAGAAAGAAAGAAAGAAAGAAAGGCAAAAGAGAAAGGACAGGAACAAGAAAAGACAATATGAAAGGTGTAGGAAGAAAGCAACGAGAGAAGAGGGACTAGAGCAAGGAAAGACAATATGAAAGAACGAGAAAAAATTAAGAAAGCAACAAGAGAGAAAGTACATGAAAGAAAGAAAGAAAGAAAGAAAGAAAGAAAGAAAGAAAGAAAGAAAGAATTAGAACGGGGAAAGACAATATGAACGAAGTAGAAATCATGAAAGAAAGAAAATAAGCAAGAAGGACCTGAGCAAGTAAAGAGAATTTAAAAGAAGTAGGAATAAACCAAGATGAGAGAAAGGACTGAAACAAGAAGAGAAAAATTCAGAGATGTGGAAAGAAAACCAGAATTAGGAAAAGACTGAAAGAAAGAAGATTTTAATAAGTCGAAAAAGTAAGATGTGAGAAAGGACTGAAAGAAAACAAAGAAAAGTTGAACGACGTAGAAGGAAAGCAAAAAAAAAAGAACTAAAAAAAGGAAGAACTAAAAAAAGAAAGAATTAAAAAAAGAAAAAAATTTGAAAGTATTAAAAAGAAAGAAAGAAAGAACTGTATGAATGGAGAGAAGATAAAGGAGCAATCATAAGTGAAGGAAAAGAAAAAGAAAGAATAGAAAGAAGGGGATATTAAATTTTGGAAAAAGAGAAGGAATGAAGAACAGAAAAAAGAAAAAAGAGACGGAATGAATGGCGCGAAGAAAAAGAAAATCGTGAAAAAAAAGAAGTGACAGGAAAGAGAAGAAAGAATCATAAAGGGCTTCGTGGAATGAAGATATAAACGAAGTATTAAGGAATATACAATTTTAAGTAAATTTAAAGAAAATGGCGAAAAAGCAGGGAAATGATATGGGAGACATGAAAGCAAAAGAAAGATGAAATGACAAAGTTAGATACGAAAGCACAAAGTATAAAACAATAGTTTAAAATCAAAGTATAAATAAATATTGAAGAAACCACAAAAAAAGCTTTTTAAAAATTTACACTCATCCAATAGAACTATATGTAATAAATTTTTATTATGTTTTTATTGCATTTTGATATTTTTCTCTTCTGTAACATACCGATTTTACAATGAAAGATAATTAAAGTGATGAATAGAAAGATGTCTTGTAATATAAAAAAAAACGAATTAGAGCTTAGCCGAATAACAAATATTAATACCGATACACATGAGAAAAAAAGGATGCTATTTGAAAATGAATATTATCTTCAGGACAATCTAAAATCAAATAGCTTCATTCAGTTAGACACAGGTTTGTATTCTTTTTGTCCATTGAAACTTTCAAACCTATGAATAATTCAGGGAAGAGGGAAAACAATTTTGATCTTATACTAAAAGCCGGATAAAAAGATTTTTCAACGCACAACTTACACAATAAATGCAAATGAACTCATTTCCTTCCTTTATGTCTCCACTCTGAATGCATTTTCAAAATGTCTTCTCTGAATCAGTCAACTATTTTCTGCAGATCGAGAAAAGCTGCTACATATAAGACTGATTTTTCTTTTTCAAAGTGAATTTTATTGTGACAGTTGATTCGAAAACTTCCATAACTTCCAACAGAATAAAATACGAAAGAGTATTATGCACAATCGATCAAAGTAGGACTGGCCGGGGCAGAAGTTATGGAAGTAGCACTCTCAGAGGAAGTTCCCGTTGCGTTTGTTTTCTGATATTTTTGTGTTTTGTTTTTATTTAGCAGTAAATAAACTAATGACTGACGTTCATCTTGAAAGAAAAATACTCTTAATCCCATGAGTGTGTAAAGCAATATCAACACTTATATCGTCGAGAGAGATATTCAGTGATCCTACTGTTTTTTTATTTTACTTCTGCGATATCATCTATGCTCCTGTGGCTGAGTTAGTAGAGCAGTTGTCACAGTCAATCACCTAATGTCACTGTCAATCACATTAAACTATTTGCAAAAAAGGAAAAAGAACTGGAAACTCTCATAGACGCCGTTAGAATATACAGTCAGGACACTGGAATAGAATTTGGTATATAAAAATGTGTCATGCTCGTTATGAAAAGTGGAAAACGACATATGACAGACGGAACGGAACTACCAAATCACGACCAAATTAGAACGCTCGGAGAAAATTAAACCTCCAAATACTTGGCCATCTTGGAGGCTGACACCATCAAACAAGTGCAAATGAAAGACAAGATTCAAAAAGAATATCTCAGGAGATCTAGAAAACTACTCGACACAAAGCTCTCTAGCAGAAACCTCAACAAAGGGATAAATACTTGGGCTGTATCCCTAGTTAGATATTCGGGACCATTTCTCAAGTGGACCAGAGATGAACTTAAACAAATGGATCAAAGAACAAGAAAATAATGACCATGCATAAGGCATGACATCCCAGAGACGACGTTGACAGACTATATGTATCTAGAAAACAGGGAGGAAGAGGACTTGCTAGCATCGAAGACAGCGTTGATGCATCGATACAACGGTTCGGAGACTACATAGAAAAACACGAACAAGGACTGATTACAGTCATCAGAAACGATACCGACAACACGATAGACGATAGAATGACAATAACTAGGAAACAAAAATGGGAGAAAAAACAACTTTATGGACGCTTTAAACGACGAATAAACAACATCTCACACCAGAAAACCTGGACCTGGCTAAGAAAAGGAAACCTTAAGAGAGAAACGGAATCACTCCTAATAGCAGCACAGGACAACGTGATAAGGACCAATCATATCAAAGCGAGAATAGATTAGACGCAACAAAACAGTAAATGTAGGCTATGCGGTGACAGAGACGAAACGATCAATCGCATAATAAATGAATTCAGCAAATTAGAACAGAAGGAGTATAAGGCGAGACACGACTGGGTCGGTAAGGTGATACACAGGGAGATGTTCAAGAAATTTGAATTTGACCATACCAACAAATGGTATATGCAAAACCCGGCGCCTGTCCTAGAAAATAACACACATAAACTTCTATGGGACTTTGACATACACACGGATCACCAAATCTCGGTCAGAAAACGAGACCTAATGATAATCAACAAAAAAAGAGAATTTGCAAAATTGTTGACTTTGCTGTCCTGGTTGATCGCTGAATAAAATTGAAAGAATGTGAAAAGAAGGATAAGTACCTCGACCTTGCTAGGGAATTGAAAAAAAACTGTGGAACATGAAGGTGACAATTATACCAATTATAATTGATGCTTCTGGTACAGTAAGTAAAGGATTATTAAAGGGCCTGGAGGACGTGGAAGTTGGCGAACGTGCGAAGACAATACAAACGACAGCATTATTGTGAACGGCCAGAATACTGAGACGAGTCCTGGAGACTTGAGACTTGCTGTCACTCAAACTCCAGTGGAAGACCATCAGTTAAAACTGATGTGAAAAACTCTAAAGTAGTAAATAATAACAATAATTTCACTTGGAGTTTATAGTTTATTCATGATTTTGATGTGCGCTTTTTCGAAATTGCCTTAGAAATGACAATCCGAGTAGAATTCTGGTAAAAATAAAAAACAGGAATTAGGAAGAGAAAGTATTGTAAAAATCAAAATTATTAATTGGAAGAAAGCGACATCTATCCAACTAGCCTTAGAAAATGCTTGGATTAGCATATTTAGATGTTCACTTACCTTGTTTTGTTTTAATTTTTATTTAGATGTACATAAACTAATAACAGATAAAATACAAAACATTTCTTTATTTAAAAGCTGAACACAGTGGTTTTATAAATATACCTTTAATATTATGGAATAACCCGATTTTAAGGAAGGGAATTATTCAATTTATGGACAACATTCAAAATTGACGCTTATTTGTCCCTCCATAAAGCTTTGTGACAGCCTTAATTATTTCATCTATTTTACTATTTTAAAACAATATGCTTTATCAAAACAGTATTCTTTATCAAAACATTAAAATTCCATATTCTGACCAAAACCTTAAATCAAACAAATAGTAACCAAAAATGGCAACAATTATGGGATGAAAATCCCCGCAATAAGCTCTTTCAAATACCACCAATTTTAAAAGAAAGGAAGCTGGATCCTAATAATACCAGAAGAGAAGAAACTACCCTTAATCGGCTACGCATTGGACACACTTAACTGACTCACTCCTTCATTCTTAAAGAAGAACCTCCCCAAAAATGTCCATGTGGAAACCAATACTCAATCAAGCACACTTTGATAGAATGCACAAAAGTCAACCACACCAGGAAAAATTTTTATAAGACAAACAGCATTTTAAAAAAAATAGCACTCAAAAACATATTTAACTTTTGGCCTCCTATTCAAGATATAGATTATGTTACCAACACCTTCGACCATCAAAGTTTATACAAACAAAAAGCTACGACCTATTTTAAAACACTAATTCCGGACTATTTATTTACAATTAATATTCCTTTATACACACACACACACACACACACGCACACACACACACAAACACACACAAACACAAACACACAAATATATATATATATATATATGTGTGTGTGTGTGTGTGTGTGTGTATGTATATATCAGAATTCTACCCTCAATGACCCTTAAGAGGTTGAGTTGCCATAAAACCCAACCATCACCAACCTAAAAATATACGTTTACAAATCATATATACATTATATGTGTGCAAAAAGTTCTAGTATTAAATAACCTATAGAGATTGATATGCCATTAAATCCAACCAACCAACCAAATCAACGTAGTTCCAACTTTAATGAAATAATCTAAATAACTAAATGAAAATAATTTTTAAGAAATTTACTATTTATTTTCGCAGAAATTGAAAGAGATTTAGGCAGAACAATAGCATACTTGGAAATACTAATATTTCTGCTATAAAGTACTATTTTTTTTATTATAGCCACCACCGCTAGCCTTGAGTTTCCCTCGAAGGAGAAATTGCGCACAACTTTCGAAAACAAATTCCTCCCCGAAAGAAATATCTCCTAATTCTTTATGTTGTTGGTGGTAAAGCAGTAGAGGATTAAGCCTCCACCTAATAAACAAAAAATATTTCAGTTTGTTAAAGATAGCAGCTGGCAAAATGGCGTTTGACATGAACTTCTTGGTGCACAAAAAATGGATGAATTCCAGAAACCTTGCTAAAAGCTAAGACAAAGTAGCAAATATGATCACAGTTAGACAAAGGGTATTATATTTCAACATTAGTGACTCTAATTTGAGTAATAAACCATGTTTAACACAGCTTCCAACCAAGAAATGAAGGACATCTCACTCACCTCATTCGCTAGCATTAAACCGATCGAAAATTACAGTACAAAGGTAACATTCTTTTCACAACAGCACTATTATCATCACAAAGAAGTGGACAACCCTGCCAGTACAGACCTTTAAATGACCGACATGTAGATTTTCGTCCAAATGTCACATTTAGGAAAGAAATCTACATCAGAAAAACTATCTTCTTTTCGGGTTATTCACGATGTAATACAGAAATCTTAATTGTAGAGGTGACAATTTTCATTATATGAGTTGAAATCAAAAAAATATCTCTGTTCAGTTGTGTATAATACTTTAAAAAAAATCAAAATCTGTTAAAGTATTATTCATAATTGAGTAATGTATATAATGATGATCCTATTTACCCAACCCCTCCGCTCGGGCAGGATATGGCACAGGGTCAATTTCTAAAGCGGAGTTTAGCAGGTTTGAATTCCGAGTTTTCCTTCTCCTAGACTAGTTGCCTCACCAAAGCTGAAGAACCTAGTCTGCCCTACTATTTGCCTTGTCTGGAGGGAGAATAATTGGATTCATACCTTTCCCAAGGGTATTAATGCTATGTGAAATGCAATCAGTCTATTCCAGGAATTGAACTCGTATCGCCGTGTCCATATCCTGTGACGATAAGCATTACACCACGGGCACCTGTATATAATGATGATGATTTCTAGAAGTCAAGACGAGGTTTTAAATGTTTAAAGAAGTCTAGAGTTGATGTCAATTTGAAAAGGATAATGAAAATTGATTCAATAAAACTCCAGCAAATTTTAACAAAACAAAACGAGTTCAAAACATACTAGATTGATGGTTCTCGTTCTGGTTCTTTTATCTAATGCCATATCAACCTTTGTAGGTTATCTAATGCCAAAGTCATCCAGGTAAAAGAACAGTAGATGTTGGGATATGGGATTCGATGTCTTTCACAAGGGTATTAGTCCTAAAGTGACGACACGAGTTCAAATCCTGAACGAAACTCATTGCATTTCACATAGCACTAATACCCTTGGGAAAGGTATCAATCCAATTATTCCTCCTCCAGCTATGGGTAAATAGTAGGGCAGACTAGGTTCTTCAGCCTTGGTTAGGCAACTAGTCTAGGAGAAGGAAAACTCTGAATTGAAACCTGTTAAACTCCGCTTAAAAATTGACCTTGTGTCATATCCTGCCCGAGCGGAGGGATTGGTAAATAGGATTAGTCCTAAAGTGAGCATAATAACGTCACTGTAGTTCGAAACTGCTTACTAAAATCTCACTCTCAAGCACGTTACCTCCTTTGTCACTGGGACCCTTCTAGCTAAATTGAGTTCCGTATGACCTTTTCTTATTTCCTCAATCAAAAATGCTTCTCCAAGTAAGATTTGAAGAGAAAGAGACCAGTAAAATAATTATGATAGCACAACTTCAAGCTGTATCACAAGAGTTTGAGAGGTGCTTCGACTTCTCGGAAACTCAAGGAAGTAAGTATACTGAATATCAATTAAAGGTTTCATTTTTTTTTATGGCTTGGTAAATGCAGCTCCTGTCTCAATACTTTTTTGACAAGATCTTGTACTTTCAGATAATTCAAAAATCTTGAATGAAACACAGAAGAATTGCTGCATCATTGTGCATTGGAACTGTTGTAGAAATAAGAAACGGTCTTCTACGGACTCCTACTTATGGACATACTAGCGTTAGCTGACAAGTAAATATTCATTAACTACTTGTGGAAACTGAGTGCTGTTTCGAGGGCCCTACCATATGCAATAGATAGAACGATTCAAGAAAATCCGTGCTCTTGCCACGCTTTAATAGATAGATAGATACGTGAGTCGTTTGAAAGGTTCTAAGCCTAATTTCAATTTTAGATTAATCACGCAAAACTCAACTTTTTACGAGCCTCACCAGCACAGATAGTAAGAATGAAATCTGGACTAGTTTTTCTCATTTTAGAAAAATTTGTAGTGTGTTGGCTATTCTTTCTGTATGAAGCTTAGAATTTTTTCAGCGATATACTGATAGATATGTCTATGTCTTTGTCTATTTCTCTGTCGCTTCGCTATTATTACAGACTTTGCTAAATTGATACCTGTGACCGAAAACCCATTTAAATCTCGTATAATATTCGATTCATTTATTTTTTTAAAAATCGTACGATGAAAAAAATAATTGGTGGAGATTCTTAAAGAAGGAATCTTCAGAAATGGAAACATATATGTTTGAACAATTCAATTCTAAAAAAATATATACCACACCAATTAAAATAGAATTTCAACCTCGGATACACCCACATTTTCTAAATATACGTAGAGTCAAGTAATTATGGGTATTTGATAAAAGTTATTTTGTATATTTCATCGAGCTTATTGACTGAAACTTTTCTTTGCAAAAATAATTAGCAGTAATAATTCATTCTTTCATAAAATCACGCATCTTACAAGAAAGCACTTTAATATGCTATTTGACTGAGAATGATAATAAAACCATATGTTCGAAAAGATAATTCTCTGTATTTTTTTTTAATAGATAAAAGATATATTAATTTCAAGCGAAAAGTATATCCTGCTGGGTCGAAATTATGTCCTAGAATTTAAAAATATACGAAAATGAAAAATAAACTGACGCATAACTTGTAGACATTTTTCATGTACACAAGAAAAGTCAGTATATATATTAATCAATTATATATATATATATATATATATATATATATATATATATATATATATATATATATATATATATATATATAAACTGTTTATTGATAAAAGCATTGGTAGGTGCTTGCGTGCTTGCTTGTGTTTTTTGGTATATATGTTAATTAATGCCAAATCCTGTTAAAACATACATAAACATAGTTGTTTTGTAAATGAATTTTTTGTAGATACATTTTTTTCACAAAGCTGAGCTTATTTGTTTGCACATAATAAAATGGTTTCAAGTATTGCTATATAACTTTAATAATTCTAATCACCACAGTTAAAGGATTCCCAGTATGGTAAAGGATTAGACATTTCTATTTCACCCATATTTGCGACTCTAACGGATACTACAACTCTCCTGACTGTGGACCTGGGAATAATGTAAATAAAGGTGCAATTTGCATTCCTCAAGTCTCCAGAACTAGAACCTCGACATCAAATGGCTCAGAGTCCTATCCAGGTCGCTAATTTCTGGGGTTTACTCCTCTCCAAAGATACAATCGGTTTATTTTACAACCCAGCCGACTGGGCTGGATTATTTGTTATAGTTTTATATACACACGACTAAATGTTTAATAATCTTTTATAAGTAATGTGGGTTTATATTTTATGGTACGGTGTGCTTTTTGAGAATATATATATATATATATATATATGTCATCATTATCATCATCATCATGTCGTGCTGGTAGCACGAATATCCCTGACCCTCTCTCGCTACATTTCCCTATCGTTCATCGCCTCAAGCAGGTCTTCTAGACAACATCCTGTATCCTCACATAGTTGCTGACTGTATGTTCGTGCTGGTCGACCTGCTTTTGCACGGCCCTGTGTGGGGTTCCATAAGAGTACATCCCTTATGATTTCGTCCCTGCTTCTCCAGCAGTGTCCTGCATGTCTGGTTCGTCTAACTTGAATAGTTTTCCTGATAGGAGGCAGATGGCCATACAGTTGGTGTCTTGTGGGGTGTTGCCGCCAGGACTTGTTCAAGATTGCTAAGAATACTGCGAGCAACCTTGAAAAAAAATATATATATATAGTCATCCACAGACAAACTGTTTCGTTGTATCACCACTCTTCAGTGTGGCTAGACACGCAGGACTTTACGCTAGACTTGCTATCTAACCGCTCAGCTATTTCGGTGAAATATGTCAGCTCAAGAATTCTAATATATTAAAGCGTATTTAGCTATTCGTCGCTTGCCCGTCGAAACGGCCGAGTCCGGCATAAGGCCTTTTTAAGGTGGGTCCGTAGCCCATACTCTCCTGGTGGCTCCAAAAAAACATTGTTCCCGTCGGAATTTCCATAAAAAGGGGACCCTCTGGCGCCAGGTAATAAACCTAGCCCCTCCGAGGAGGGTTAGAACCTAGGGGATCAGCCGGGTGACGTGAATGCTGGGTTTCCCCGGCACCCATGTTTGGCATCCTCGACCGAGTAAACGCCGACTTCGTTAGCATATAAACGTGTATTCAGTCTACAGATTCTCCTCGTGGAATATTTTATTTAAACTAATGGACAAGGATTTGGAGTTGTGCTTTTTATTAGCTTTGTCTTTTTGTCGCATCTGAAGGTGGTTTTAAAATTGTTCAAAGTCTCAATTGATGTAGTCTGAATACGGATATTTTGGTCATCGTCGAGGATGTGGGTACACTTTGGTTCAGAAGTTAAGTATTTGTTTTTTTCAGTTCGCGTGTTCATCAAATGTAGGTGACATCATGTGTGACCTCGTTTATATATATATATATATATATATATATATATATATATATATATAAAGCTTTAAGTACATTTCTATCAAGTCTTACCATTTTCTCTTCGCCATTTTTTCTCCCCTGTTTACAAAGTAAGTTATAACAAAATCAACAATAATTTTGCATCATTACACTGGAAAGATGTTCTTACCTTTGTCTTTTTATTAAATTATAGTATGTTGAAGCCATTAACAACAGAGACATTTGGTTCAAACCGTATCGCAATTCAAATAGTACGACTATTAAATTTTTTGTTTGCTAGCCTGTTCAGCCAATTTCCCTTTTGTACATATTGGAAGGGTTAGTAAAAGATAAGTTTTGGTTCATTCCCATAAATCGCTATCAATTTGATTTCCTCACATTTGTGTGTACAACACACACACACACACACACACACACACACATCTAGATAGAAAGATATATAGAAAGAGAGAGATAGAAAGCGAGAAAGAGAAAGAGAGTGGGAGAATGATGCACAAAAGGGATAAGATAACAAGAACTATTTCTTTATAGTCATCCGGCCATTGGCTTAATTAGTAGTGTGTTCATCAATTGTCTGGAAGACCGAGGTTCAATCCCATACCAAAGACTCAAAAACATGGTACTTGATGCCACCTTTCTTAACACTCAGTATTATAAGTTAAGGGTATCGTGGAGCAGTCATGGGAAAGGAGTAGCGCCCTCCCCTACACCTCGGTGTAGTAGCTATTGAAAAGGGAGCCTTCGGGTCACCTTCGACTAAGTTCGCCAAGTTTTCTTAGTCTTTATTGTTCTCAGCTAATTTCGAATTTAGCTCATCCTCTGGAGAAAAGTCTTCGTGGAAAAAGTTTTTGTTGTTATCTTTTTGTTCTTAAAGTAGGTTCTAAAAGTAGCGAAAAAATAAACTAGTAACGTAGCCTAATCCTAATTTGAATGAAGTTGGTCTAATGAGTAGAGTGTTCACCAGTGGTCCGGGAGACCTGGGTTCAATCTCAGGTCGAGTCATACCAAAAACTTAAAACAATGGTACGTGATGCTGCCTTGCTTAATACTTAGATTTATAAGGTAAGGATCAAGAGTAAAGTTGAGCAATCCAGGGAATGGAGTAGCACTCTCCCCTACACCTCGGTGTAGTAACTATTGAAAAGGGAGCCTTCGGGTCACCCTCGACAAAGATCGCCGACTTTACTTATATATATATATATATACATTTATGTAAAAGATAAACAAAATTATATATTTTTTGTGATTACTTAACTTTTTATTATTCTTAAATTGTTTCGAACGTAGGTCATCCTCAGAAAAAATGTTTTTAAGATTTTTTTTTTTTGATTACGTAAAAACTGATATGCCTTGAAAGAACAAAAAAATGAACCAGTAATGTAACGTTTTACTTCGTTTAATGAGAATTTTTTTATCGCCTTTTTCTATTGATTGTTTCATTACTTCTGCGTATCATGATTACCTAACAGAGAGATCCACACGTGGAAGGTATTTTAAGGGTTAATGTATCCCCTCCCAGGTTAATTATTATAGATATCGAATTAATCTTGGATAAACAGAATTTTGTTAGATGATCCTTTCAATTATTTCCACAAACTCAATACTCGAGAAGAATATTAAAAGAAATAGGATCTATATTACCTCCCATATGGTCTATATTTCTTACCACACTGTCTATATTTCCTTCTACTCTAAGTATATTTCCTACCGCACTGTCTATATTTTATCCCATACCGTCTATATATCCAATCAGACTGACTATATTTCGTCACGCAAGATCTATATTTACTACCACATTGTCAATATTTCCTCTTACACTTTCTATATTTTATCCCACTCTGTCTATGTTTCCTACCACAGGATTATCTTTCTTCTTACACTGTCTACGTTTCCTCCTACAAAGTCTATATTTTATCGCACATTTTCTATATTTCCTCCCTCACTGTCAATATTTCCTCCTAAATCGTCTATATTTCATACTACACTGTCTCTATTTCCACTTCTGTATGGATGAACTGATCAGAAACGAATGACAGTTAGAGTCACAGATTCTCTAATAATTATCAGATTTTAAATCCGGAGTTTTTCCTACTCCGAAACAGTTTCCTTAGCATAGCAAGCGAATCTAATCTTCCGAACAATTCTGCCCATAGCTGAAAAGAGAAGAAATAAAGTCATTCCTTTCCAAAGAGCTTTAGATTGAAGTGAACGTCAATAGCCTTGTCTAGAATTTGAACTTGGTTTGGTGATCCAATTTCTTTCTCATGATTATCGTAATACCATGTTATGCTATGTATAAGGGAAATAGAAATACGCTTGTCAATATATAAATCTATTGACAAAGCATCAAAAAATAGCACGCAAATATTTTGGACATATACCAATAAATAACATTTAATACTTAATTGCGTATTCATTATTTGATATGTTGACCGTCAGATGTTTGGTATAATTCTTGAATGTTTTGTCCATAGATTTTGTGTAGGGTGTAAATAAGAAAACTGGCCAAGCAGCTTTAAAACTTTTTTTTTCCTTACCAGAAACCAATCTTTCACTGGAATAATCTTTGGATTGTTAATTTTGCTGAAAAAAAAAGATCTGTCAGTAGTTTAAGAAAATTGCTCAGCGTAGCAACACTCATTGTTGCTTCCCAAGTTTTTGTTAAATAGGCACTAATAGCGTGTTCTGAGACAGTAAACCAGCCTCTTCAGAATATGTGTTAAAAAGTATCGAAACTAAAGTTGTGTTTACGAGACTGAAATGAACCTTGAGTGAAAAGTTAATTTTCCTCAAAATTGTATTCGTGCCATTCAACACATTCGTTCCAAAAACATTTCGATTATTCAAATCAACATTGAAACTTCTTTTAACAAAAGCCTATTTCGTTTAGTGTAATATAAATAGGGACTCTAATTAATTATCTTAGTCACATATTTTATTCTAGCGATAAATTGTGTGGTAACTAAAAATGTTGACTTTGTTCGAGTGGGAAACAATTCCAGAGTTAGAGAGTCGTTGATGAGATGGCCAGCGCTGTTAGAGTAAAGCTTGTTTGACGAAGAAGACCAAATGTAAAAGTCTGTGGTTGTCCGTTTCGCCTGCCAAGGGTTAAAGTTTCTGTCTTTCTAAATGAGTGGACGCATATCCTTTATTCTGTCTCGTTTCGCAGCGCCTTCTGTAAAAAGAATAGGAGCAATAAATTTCGTATTACGAAAAAAAAAAAGAGTTATTTCTATATTGCGTGCGTGACAAAGTATATAATTGGTGCCGTAGGGTTACATTAGTATCCTTCTAGGCGTGAAACTGTGTGTTATTGTAGTGAATGTTCAGTTTAGGAAACAAATCTGATGGAGCAAAATAAGTTGGAGGAAACTGGGTCACTTGCACAATGTTGTATTTGTGTATAAAACGTACTCATGTTTAACACGCAGCCCTAACAATAGACAGAGAAATTCTGAAAAAAAATTCTTATTTATAATAGGCCTTGACATTTGAAATTTTAAAGAAGCTAAATTTAACTTAAATTCAGCATTTCTTCAACTTTCTATCAGTTTGTACAGGCTCAAAATAAAAAGTTATATAGTTGACATCATATCTTGAAAGAAAAATATACTCACTATTTGAACTAAACACATAGTCTCGTTCGCATAAACATGCAACAAGCAATCAGTGAAAATAAGCTCACATTAGGAAAACAATTATTTACAAACACACATTTCAGCGTGCATTTCTTCAGTAACAGCGTAAAATGTACTAATTTGGGCGATAGATATAATCTATTTTCTGTCATCCCCAACCGAATACGATGAGACGTGTTCGAAAAAAAATTTAAGAAGTTTAATTCATTACCCTAAATTTGTGCTGAAGATATGGGAAAATATGCGTCTTATATATAAGTAACTACGGCGATACCATAACTTGCTCATCATTAAAATCTTTATCATAATCTTAAAATTTTTAAATTTTTAAATCTTAAAATTCAAAGATATATAATATAATATAATGTACATATAATATAATGGTCAATTGAAACTATTGTAAATTTCTACTAATTAGCAACTTATAAGTGAATATTTCGCATTACGTTTATTACAGATGAAATATTGGCTTTCTTGGAGTCATTTCAATACGTAATCACTAGATTTTGTGCTATAGGTTCTTAATGAGAGGGGAATATACAAGACCACCTCCCAAAAATGATCGAACAAATGTTTTCGGTCACCTCATATAAACCAATAAAGATACAGTGTTTTAAAACAGAAAAATCTTCCACTGCTAAGATGCAAACATTCTTCGGCAAAAGTAGTGATTTTTCAATAAATATATAGAAAATTCTAACATCTAAAATATTGGAAATATTTTTTCAAAGAAATGAGAATGAAGATAGTGAAGATGGCCAAGAATATGAGCCAGCGAAAAATAGCTAAGCAGCTCGAAATTTTAAGAAGCTGCATCTTAGAAACCCTCGCGAAATTTCAAGACACTGGAAGTGTTTCAGATAGACCAAGATGTGGACACCCTTGAAAGCTGTAACACAAGTTGGTATTGATCAGGACAGCAAAAGTTCAGACAAAGAATATTGCAAGACAAGTGTTCAATAATTGTGACTTGTCCAATTTGGTGTCAGTAGATACTAGTGAGCAAATCCTTCGAGAAATATGCAGAAAAAAGTATATGAAGCCGGGATTAACTTGGTCAAATAGGAATGAACTATAGGATGCAGTTGCTTGGAATAAGATCATAATCAGTGATGAAAATTGGATCATGCTGCATTCTTATAAGCGAGAATCTGTTAGAAGACCTCCAGGAAAGCGAAACTATATACGTTACACCACAAAAGCAGTGAAGTTTAGGTGTAGGATTCTGATGCTTTGGAGATATATAAAAAGTGAGGGTTCAGGATAGTTGGTTAAAATTGACAGTTAAAAGAGTAGTGCTAAATACATCTTGCTGCTGAAGGATAATTTGACTTGGATGAAAGATGTGATTTTTAGCACGATGGATCTCAATGCCATAAATTGTGTGGTATAGAGTTTTACAGGGTTACTGTATTGAAAGACGGCCAGATTCAGTGCCCTGACGTAAACATCATCATAGACAGAACTAAAGAGAGGTGATTGTAAGAAGAATGTACGCAATGTGGAAGCGTTGTGGGAGTTCAGCCACAGAAAATGGTATCTCATACCGGTAAAAATGGTGAAGGATTCGGCTGCACATCTTCCTAGGGACATTGTAGCAATTGTTCAATTTAAGGGAAGCAACAGGAAGTAGTAAAAAAGTACGATAACTTCTTGAAACTAATATGATGTGATAAATTTTCATTCCAAAAATCTAGTTTTAAAACATCGGTTTATGATTGGTTTACGTGATTTGACCGAAAATACTGGCATGACTATTTTGAGGGTGGTCTTATATCTTCCCCTACCACAAAATTTGGTGATTAGGTATTAAAATGACCCCAACTGGTTGAATGCTTCATCAGTAAAAAACGTAATAAGAAACACCCACCAATAGATTGGCAATTCGTAGATATTTACAATAAATTAAAATGGATAATCAACTAAATTTCCAGTTTTAAGAACGCAAAACACAGTAATTTGTTAATATGTCTACACTTAGAAATCAATTAACATTTTCCACCTATTTATTATTTTTGATATTATCCGGAATACCTATTTTTTTCCAGACAGAATCAGCAAATATTATAACCACCATAACCCGTTTGGTTTTTTTTAATATTATCCTATTTCATTATAAGAGATTCGTGTATTTTACATGACATATATATTTAGATTGTGTGTTATTGCCACCAAATTCTTTTTTGTTGGTAGAGCTGAAGTTATGAATAAGCATACTACTTTTACAATTCAATTTAGCAGCATCGATGTACATCCTCTCATGGTTAAGAGTTATATATATATATATATATATATATATATATATATATATATATATATATATATATATATATATATATATGGGGGGGTCATTTAGGCTACTGATTCTCTTGTATGCATATTTGTAAAACATAGCAGATATTATTTCTTGTTTAGCTGTTTATTTTTATTTTATTTTTAGCGAATGTCATAACTGCGAATGAAGACAAGGTAAAAACTGTCCAAAATCTGATGAAGTTAGAGTACTGGTAGATTCGATTATCTCTGGTCTTAGTCAAGGACAGCAGTACTACTGTTTTCAGGGGCTCAGGGCTTTTTCAGAGGTCAAGGATTTTTTTTAATCCTTGAATATTGGTACTTGTTTTTAATCCTTGAATATTGGTACTTGTTTGTTTGCGTATGAACAGCAGTGATATATATATATATATATATATATATATATATATATATATAGGGTGGAACGATAAAATTGTCTCCCTAGAAAAGACGACATGATTCCATTTCCGTTAAATAAAAACCGGTTTTCTTTTTTTGTTGCAGACCATGTACTAATTGTCCAGTTGTGTACAAATCCCAAGAGCGATAGGAGCCTTCTATCATGTCTGAAAGTGACACAATGTTCAACGAGCGAGATCGGAGATGCGTTGCTGTACAACTCATGCACTCTACTGATCCAACTTATGACAACAGGACCATTGCCAGCACCCTCAAAATGCAATTCTGGATTACCACGAATAACAGGGACGTGCCCAGGGTGAAGAAAAACAAAGTTTCCAGCTACGGTTATGGTCTTTGGTGTGGTTTCTAGTGAGGGCCATATCATGGCACCTCACATAGAAGTCGGCTTGAAAGTCAACACCAAAGTGTACCTGGATGTGCTCAAGAGTGTGGTGATCCCCTGGTGCAATCAGGTGGCCGGTGGCAGACCCTGGGTGTGGCAGCAGGACTCGGCGCCGACCCACAAGTCCAAAGAGACCCAGGCTTGGCTTCAGAAGGAGTGCTACGACTTTGTACCATTCTCTCACTGCCCCCCTCCTCCTCTGGCCAGAAACCACTGGACTACTTCGTTTGGTCATACGTCGAGAACATCACCAACATAACCTCCCACAACACCAAAGCCAGCCTAATCGTCGCCATCCGTCGAGTATTCGCCGAGCTCCCGCCGGCGCTAGTGGAAAAGGCATGCTCCCAGTTCCGGATCAGTATCGAGGCGATGATTGAGGCTGAAGGCGGCTACATTGAATAGATACCAGCTCTACTACATAATCAAGTTACCTGAACTGATTTTTTCAATAAAAGTTTTAAAATGAAACTGTATTGTTGTTTTCTTTAGGACGACAGTTTTATCGTTCCACCCTATATATATATATATATATATACATGTGTGTGTGTGTGTGTGTGCATTTACAAAACTCTCCACACAAGCAGAACATGACACAGGGTCAATTTTTAAGCGAAGTTACACTGGTTTGAATTCAGAGTTTTCCTCCTCCCCGACCTGTTGCCATAACAAGGTTAAAGAGTTAGTCTGTCCTCTAATTTATCCATAGTAGGACAAGGAATATATATATATATATATATATTTTAGCCGAAATAAATTCAATTTGGTAATTCCATTATAAACTTATTTCGGTTACAGATTGTATAGTGACCTCTTTAGATGGAAAAAAAATCATCCTCATGATGTCACGCTGCTAGCACAGATCTCCCTGACCCCCCCTCTCTCTCTCTCTCTCTCTCTCTCTCTCTCTCTCTCTCTCTCTCTCTCTCTCTCTCGCCACCCGTATATATCGTCCATTACTCCCGAGAGGTCTTCCAGGCTACATCACGTGTCGGTACAGAATTATCATGTATAGGTTCTAGCTGGTTGTCCAAAATTTGCTCGTCCATGTGAAGGGGTCCACCGGAGAACATCAATTATGATTTCGTCCTTGTTCCTCCAGCATTGTCCCGCACATCTGGTTTGACTAACTTGGATAGTTTTCGAGATGGGTGGTAGGTGGCCGTACAACTGCTGTTTTGTTGGGTTTTTCCTCCAAGACTTGTTCAATATAGCTCGGAGCATTCTTGTGTAATTGTCGTCAAGCTTTTTCTCTGTACCTTTACTTAGCATCCATATGGTGCATCCATATAGCAATATCGTCACGACCGCTGCATGGAAAAAAACTGCATTTTATATAAGCGGTCAGGTCTGACTTCCATATGACCGATAGCCTATCAAAATCTGTCCATGCTTTTGCTAATCGCGTGTTGATGACCATTCTTGGTCATTCTTGGTTGATGAGACGCTGCTTCCGAGGTAGGTGAACTTGTCCTCTAGTTTCAAAGGACCATCCTTTTGTGTGGAGATGTCACCTCTTTGATTAAAGCATATGTATTCTGTTTTGTCTGCGTTGACATGGAGGCCTATTCCACCTGCTGCTCGTTCCAAGCTATGTTGCAGGGATTCGGCTTGAATTTGTTCGAAGCGCTATGTCATCGGCGTTGTCCATCTCCGTAATAGTTTGACTGGGTATCTTCCGCTTCTTTCCTTAGCCAGCTTCAAACCGTTTTCTTTCATTTCATCTATCGACGTTTATATGTATATTTTCTATCTGAACAATCATATGTTTTTCTATCCGAAGAAGTCAAAATATCCTTTGTTAATCGAAATAAATTGATAATGGAGTCACCAAATTGAATTCTTCTTCGTCTGATTTAAATAAAATGGTTTTGCTCTGGACGTGAGTTTCGATATACATTTAAATTGAAAATATATATAGATTTGATAGCCGTTGGCATTGAGCACTCTGTTGGATATTCTACATTTTCCTTGGATTATTACCTTTTAGTGTAATCCTTATACAATTTTCCTCGGATTATATATATATATGTGTGTGTGTGTGTGTGTAAGATGCGTAACAAAGTAAATTTTAGGCGGTGTTAAAGAGGTTTGAATTCAGAGTTTTCATACTCCTAGAGTGGTTACTTAACCAAGGTTAAAAATTCCAGTCTGCCCTACTATTTACCCATAACCGGAGGGAGAATAATTGGATTCATACCTTTCCGAAGAGAATTAGTTATATGTGAAATGCAATCAGCCTCGTCCAGAAATTGAAATCGTGTCACAAAGTTCATTTCCAACGACGGTAACCATTACGTTATATAATGCAATTGAAGTATATATATATACATATATTTGAAAAAATGAACAATCGATCACACTTAGATATTAAATTTATTTCCATCCTGTTAAAAAGCATTGATATAAACCAATGATCTAAAAAAATTTATGCGATTTCTTTAGATTAAAAAAGAAAAAAATAATTTGCTCTCTGGATTTAAATTTTCATTCAGCTCTTGACCGGGATTAGTTAAATTTGATATTCTATTTTTGAATATGTTAATTGTCCTCCTCTCCGTATTAACTGGATTAAATACTGTCTAATATATATATATATATATATATTCCAAATAGAATCATGCGGATTTGTTTAATGGTATATCAAACTTCTCGATTTATTTAACGCTAGATATATCCTTGTTGTAGAACACTAGTATGATTATTAAAACCATAGCTGTGTGGGTTATAATGTCGATAAGTTTGCCAAGGTATCTGTTTGAACGTGAATACAAGAGAATGACTGGAATTCGAACTTGCTGATTACGATGTCGCAGTTCAGTACGTAAGTCAATGCGCCACGTGTGTCTATGTGTGCTAAATTCATTTTCGAAGGAATATTATTAATATTCTATTGTATTATCTTATCTTTTTGCCGTTATTCTTTCGTAATAATTGTCTATATTTTCCCAAATCATAAACAAAAAAAGCATTGTGCGTTTATAAGAATATTGCGTATATACATACGTGCGAGCCATGCATGTATGTTGGTGTCTTTCTGTATTTTTGACTAATTCTTTTACTCTCTGGAGGTTTCAGTGTTTCTCAATGTTCGATTTTAAACAAAGATAATAAATTTTATCATAATTCTTGCGACTTTCTAAACGCCTTGAAAATAGGATAAGCCACTTTTTTCTGATTTCGGATATATTCAAGCTGAGTCATTAATAAATAACTGAAGCATATTGTGTATCGTTTATTTATTAATTCATATGAATCCTGAAAAAAAAAATATATATATATTGCGTAATATCACGTTTAATCACATATGATCTATATATAGCGCGTTTTGCAATTATTGAAACAAGGCAGCAGCTTTTGAAATCTTTCGAGTTGATTTCATGATATTTTTTTCTCCTTTGAAATGATTGCTGAGAAATAGTTAATTTTTTCTTATATATGACTAAACCTTGCAAATGTTGTATATTGACCTTCGACCCGGCCGGGCTGTCAAAATAGGAAATGCACCTATGTAAATAACAGGTGCATCCGGTCGAGGAATAATCAGGATATTATAGCCTTGACCGTGGACAGGTTGAATGAGTGCAAAATTGTGACACCCACAAGAAGAAGGTGGACGTTGAACTATTATATAAGTCGGTGAAGACAGCAAGTCAGTTATTTTGGAGACCAGACCAGTTGGTGACAAGATGCGGTAGAGAAAGCCAGCACCCAGCAGAGGGAGCCTGACTGAGCAGTTGGGGATCAGACGAGTTGGAGAGAAAATGCTGGAATGAGAACATGTCCCAGGGAGGCTGGGCCCCCAGGTTCCCGATCAAGCAGCCCAGGAGAACGGGAAAGAAACGCGGTTATGGCCAATAGAGTGGGGGTCAATATGTTGCAGTTCTGTTCGGTCTCTAACTCCCTCTCACACAGAATCCTTTCAAATAAAGTGAGAGGTATATTTTTCTAAAGAACTGTGTCGCTCGTTATCATTGTGTCGTCGTTATGATTCTGCATGGATATGTATATAAGTATGTCTTGAATGATGGACTAGAAGATCTTTCGTGTGAAAACATATTACGAAACTAAGTCTTTCAATATAGTTCAAGTAAGATACAGAAAGAGTTTCGATTTCAACGCATTTCTAAACAGGAGTCAGCTTCAAAAACTTTGATGCTCATGACAAAAAAAAAATTGAAGGGCAACGATTTCCTCACAATCTTGGTTTTCTCAGTCAGCTGGGGCTGTAGAATACAGCGACTGCTGCTCTACAGAGGGCTAAGAACCCACATTGAGAGACCAGTCGGATGGGGCTGTAGAATACACCGACTGTGTCTCTGTAGATAACGGACCTTGGCATAATAGTTAGAGTGTTCGCCAATGGCCCAGGAGACCGGAGTTCAGTCCCAGATCGAGTCGTACCAAAGACTCCTAAAATGGTACTTGATGCCTCCTTGCTTAACACTCAGCAATATAAGGTAGGGATCAAGTGTAAAGTGAAGCAATCGAGGGAAAGGAGTAGCGTCCTCCCTTACACCATGGTGTAGTAGCTATTGAAAAGGGAGACTTCGGGTCACCCTCGACTACGGTCGCCAACTTAACTTGCGGATGGCTAAGTCCCTACATCAACAAAATTACTGGATATGACAATAAACAAACTGATATTGAGGTTCTAGTAAAGCTGGAGCTTTGGGGAATACGGAGTATCCCTTTATTGCCATCGCTTCCAGATACACTCTGGCTTGGAGTGGTAACATCTGATAGGGTCCTATTTATGGGTCTATTAAAACTAAACTGTTAACTTTTCCTAAACTGAATTGCTTGAAATGGGACTGTTTTGACGATTAAACTGTGTAATTAATGCTAAACTGAATTGTTTGAAAGAAAACTGTTTTTCTATTTAACTCTGTGCATTTCCCAATCAGCTGGGGGTGTAGAATACATCAACTGCTTCTCTACAGAGGGAGAAGACCCTCCCAAACAAGTGTCCTGGATATGACACTAAAAATCTGATGGTGAGCTTCCAGTAATAATGGAGCTTTAGGGAATGCGGAAAACCCCTTCAATGCCATCGCTTGCATGTCATATTTATGAGTCAAATACAACTAAACTGAATTGATTGAAATTGAACTGTTTTGACAAATAAATGAACTGTTTTGACATTTAACTGTTTGTAAACAAAAACTACTTATACTGAGCTGAACTGTTTGAAATTTAATACGGCGTTAAATGGTCCGAAAAGGGTTAATATGTCATAAAACAAAACAAGCAACAAACCATTTGGGCTATTGATCACTCAGAAGGAATATGTACTCGTTATCAACAATTTTGCACTTTACATTCAAAAGTGCCTGAAGGGCGAACATCTAGAGCATATACAGTGGGGATCTTTTTGACATTATTGGTAGATGATTAAGACCAAATAGTTTCAGATCCTAAGATATTATTTATTTAACTTTTAATAAATGTAATTTTTTTTATTCTGATATTAGAGGTCTTCGATTTGTGCCCAATCTCTTTGTTTCAGAAGTTGCGAAATAACCTTTAGGTATTCAAAAATATCTAGTGGTTGAAACCTTATTGGGAATTTGGGGTGTCCTCGTAGTTTAATGGTTACAGCGATGGACTGCGGAATCGTAGCGAGCGAGTTCGAACATTAGTTGCGTTATTACGTTTGCTTTCGGACAAGTATCCTTGGGAAAGAGATGAACCCTTTTATCTTCCCCGCTATAGATTAAATAGCATGACTGCCGTTCTTCTAGAAAGATGGCTTTGAGAATTAAATAACCCACGAAGGTTTATATGCTATTAAACCAATAAACCAAACCAGCATTAAAAGGTTGAATCTAAAACAGGGTCTATGTTTGAATCCAATTATTCTTTCTTCAGCTATGGGTAAATATTAGGACAATCTGAGTTCTTTAATCTTAGCACAGCAACCGGTCTAGCAGTGAAACTCTGAATTCAAGTCTATTTAAACTCAGCTTAGAAAGTGCCGATGTGTCACTTTCTCCTCGTGTGGATGGATTGGGTTAAAACATTCACCGTACTAAAAGATCTAAACTTTTGGTGGAATACCTAAAACTTATCTACTACCGGCACATGAAAATATGTCTTAATTTCTTGTTTAATACATAGTTTGAACAAGAGAAACATGTCATTTTTAGTTTTTCTTCCAAATGCAAACTGGAAAGTTTATAGTCACCAATTCGTGCGTACGTAGGTGTGTGTGTGTGTGTGTGTGTGTGTGTGTGTGTGTGTGTGTGTGTGTGTGTGTTTATATAATCAAATTGAACTATGGGAGATCGACCGTTTTTATTTTTTCCCTTGTTCATTCAAACCGTACGAGCGTAACGCTCCCTTACGAAAAATGCTTTATGACGGTGAAATTTTGTTAACAAAAGCAGCGTTTGACTTTCATTAAAAATATTTTTGAAGACTTAAAGCCTACTGATATATATATATATATATATATATATATATATATGTGTGTGTGTGTGTGTGTGTGTGTGTGTGTGTGTGTGTGTGTGTGTGTGCATATATATAAATAGAACGAGAGAAAAAGATACAGCGGAAGGGCAGCCAGTCAGAGAGTGCATGAGAGATTTAGATAGCAACAGATAGAAACAGAATGAAAGAGATAGCAAATGGCTGAGAGAGCGGACTGGTGATATGAATAGATTGAGAAAAAGGTAGAGAGTGGTGTCAAGGTGTTCTTTTATTGCTAACCTGTGATCCGCTATGCTATCACGTCAACCTCTTCACTATCACCAAAAGGTAATTAGTTTTTCCCCTCTTCTATCGATATTCACCTATTCCTCAGTTTTCTTTAAGCACGCGTTTTCTCTCTCTCTCTCTCTCTCTCTCTCTCTCTCTCTCTCTCTCTCTCTCTCTCTCTCTCTCTCTTGGGAACTTATCCATCCTTTTTTTATCAACATTTTTTTAATCTTATTTTTAACATCAAGTTCACAGTTGATCATTCCCCACTAAAGAAAATGTGTCCTTGGTAAAAGAAGTTTAATCTATGTTTTGTTGTCCTTTTGAAGTTTTATCCTGGCTATGACACTTCAGTGCACTTGGTGGTAAGTTTTTTCTTAGGGAGTTTTAAGGAGGTTCCTATCTTTGCTATTACTCCCAAGTCCACACTGACAATGAATAGTAGTACCTGCTAGGATGCTATCAATGGATCAAATAGATCTTTTTAAAATTTATTATTTAGAGACAAAAATAAAGTTGGTAACCGTAGTTAAGAGTAACCCGAAGGCTCCTTTTCAATTGTTACAACACCATGGTGTAGGTTAGGGCACTACTCCATTCCCTGGCTTGCTCCATTTTACCCTTACCTTAGAATGCTGAGTGCTAATCAAGGCGGCATTAAGAACCATTTTTTGAGTCTTTAGTGTGATTCGACCTGTGTGAAAACCCTGGTCCCCGGACCATGGGTGAACACTGAATTCATTCGACCAATGGCCCGGTTATTTATAGATCGGAATATGTAAAAACATATGACTAAGTGCATAAAAGGTTATTATTGACTAGGAATAGGAATGAATCAATGTTAGTGTTTATGAATTCGTAAAATTAGAGATACTTTAAACTGTGTATTTTTGTTATCAAATTTCAGTATCATATAGCCACTTACTAATAGATCCTCTTGATATTGTTGTTTAATATTTACAACCAAAAAGCTGAAAATTCTAAAATATTATTCATTTACCTTTTAATAAATGTCATTTTCATAAGTCGGACATTTGTTTTGGGGGGTTTTTTTTGTTTTGTTTTTTTGTTTTTT
>OY757919.1:46398433-46523433 GCA_963585895.1 Sepioteuthis lessoniana
CTGATTAAAGATTAGTCATGTCGAAACTTTTTTCTGTCAAAATCATTTTACATGTACGTCTTATTGTCTCTCAATGAGGTTTAACACTTCTTTCTGCATTTAAATAAGCAATTCACCAAGTATCCATGGAAATGTTTAAACTATTTTCTCTTTTTCGATCCTATTGATTTATATCGTCTGATAGACTCTTTATGAAGTTTATCACTTCTTTCTGCCTTCAAACGAACAATTCAACAAGTATTTATTAAAGTATTTAAACTATTTTCACTTTTTCGATCCTATTGATTTATATAACCTAGTGGTCTCTTTGTGAATTTGAACACATGCTTGTATCTGCCAACGATCAATTTACCAAGTATTTATTGAAGTATTTAAACTAGATTCTCTTTTTCGATCCAATTGATTTATATCGCCTGGTGGTTTCTTTGTGAATTTTAACACTTGCTTCTATCGTCAAACAAGCCATTCATCGTGTATTTATTGCATTTTTTAAGTTATTTTCACCTCTTTCAATTCCGTTGATTTTTGTCGTCTGATGGTATCTTTTAATGTACCCGAACACCTGTTTTTTCTCCTTTAAACTAGCCATACACCAAGTACCAATTCTATTAGTTAAACTATTTTATGCATCTCAATACTGATTCCTTATATAGTCTGCTAGTTTCTTTATAAACTTGAACACTTGTTTCTGCCTTCAAACAAGTCATTAATTAACCAATCATTAATGCACCAAGTATTAAAAACTCTTTCCTTTTACAAAATCCAGGTTACATGGTCGTCTAATAGCCTATGTCAACAGTTTGATACTTCTTTTCTTCCTTTAAACTAGTCATTCATTCATGAAGTATTTGTTTCGCAAATATTTCATACTATTCCGCCGTCCAACCAGTTAATCGCTGATCACGGTTTTAGCGCAATCCTCTTATGACCAATCTTTTCATCAGACATCATCTAACACCTCAGTCTTTAGCTTCGTAACCTTTTCGATCACGAAAACCTTTTTTCACATCTGTTTGATTTCGATTAATTCGGTCACTTATGGTACATTCTAATGGCCCCTGAGTCCGAAGTTCATCAATCATACGTTCGAAATCAGACAGCGTCCTTCCTTTCAGATACTACATAGACCTGGCACAGGTTTTAGCAAAAAGAAAATCGACAAAGGATATACAGTTTATATTATATTGCGATTTACTTTAAATTCTGCTGACAATGGAGATTTTTTTGAAAAAATTCTGTTAAAACTAATAAAGTTGTAATCATTCTTTGATAGTGAGCAGTTATTTTTTTTTTAGATTATGAATTTATTTCTGTTATATGATAATTTTTTTCTTATTATTTAAATGGGATTTCTATCAAATGAGATGAATTTTTAAAGAGATCTATTTAAACCATTTATGAGACGATAACAACTACTACCACTGCGTGTCTTAGTGGAAGTAGAAGTCATGGTAATTAAAATGTACTCCATACTTCCCAGATCTCCATAGTTGGAGACTCGCCCTAAAATGCAGTTTAGTGTTGTACCCAGTACGGTCATTTTGGCGTAAAAGGCCGTGAATTCTTTGCCGCACCCACTTGGCACTTTTCACTAGAGTTTTATGTTTGTGCTGAATAATACCCCCATATATATACATTTATATATATAAACGGATCCGTTTAGTATATATATATATATATATATATATATATATATATACTAAACGGATACGTAAAAGAAAGAAAGAAAGAAAGAAAGAAAGAAAGAAGAATATGATACAATGTCACGCATTTTCATCAGAATGTAAGCCACTCGTGTACATTTAATTCATTCTTCACTCTTTTCTAGGTAATTGCATCTTCAGTATCGAACCTTTTAAGAAACCTCTTGTATTTTAATGGTAAATAAGTAATCACGTGTACTCTCATCCAATTTTATAAACGACTACATTTTTTAGATAAAACTTGCTTCTTTCTACCAACAATTCCTTCCAAGACGTGGTCTAATAATCACATTGGGGAGAAACTGACTGTCATTAAACGCCGTTGACTCTTTATCGACGCCATCCTAAATTAGATCTAAATATACTCTATCACTGATAGTGAACACTCTATAATTCTAAATACAGAAAGCTTCAGTTCTTGAAAAACATGTGTATAAAAGAAAATTAATTTTCTTTTTTAAGTAGAGTAATTATATTATAATATAATCCCACTACTTAAAAAAGAAAATGTACATCTATTTCCCTGTCCATGAGGTTACGATAACGCGGATACGTATCTTCAATCTTCTATGGAAGACATAGCCCAGGAGGTGACCGTGTCCTCTGTACTAGTATGGATGTAACTTACAAGACACCTCAGGTTAATTGGCCGCACAGTTGCCATGACTAGTTAATTTGGCATCAGCTGTGTGCAATGCGGCTGTATGGCTCAGTGGTATATTTTCAGTTCTACATTCTGTGGTCACTGGTTCGATCTCCAGTAGGGGAGATCACGGTATACACCGCTGATGAGACCTAAAAAGGGCAAAAAAGCTGTCAAGTGTTTGCTGGATTTTCTGGCCATGC
Source organism: Sepioteuthis lessoniana (assembly GCA_963585895.1). Lineage (NCBI taxonomy): Eukaryota > Metazoa > Mollusca > Cephalopoda > Myopsida > Loliginidae > Sepioteuthis > Sepioteuthis lessoniana. The sequence continues at coordinate 46,400,983 of OY757919.1, forward strand.
TAAGTCAATTCAAGAAAGAAAATTCTCAGTGAAAGTCGAAAATTTCTGAAAAATAATCAGGATGGCTCTATTTTTCGCACAAAAAAGAAAACAAAAACAAAAGAAAGATTCTAATTATCTATTAAGAAATATGTAATCATAAATGAAGAGCTTGCGTTAATCTTATACCTGTATCTTGAAACTTGGAGATATAAAACTAACAGAAAGAGGTTAGGTTGTTATCTTTTATGCTTTTATCCTAACCTGCTGGCTAACATTACAGTACTCTCTTGATTAAAGAAAATGTTTTTGAACCATGTGTTCGCTCATATATATATATACATATATATATATATATATATATACTAGCTGTCGTGCTCACGCTTCGTTGTGGAATTTTTTCAAGCTAGATTTTTAGTTTTTAATCATGTTAAAACAAATACATTTAGATAAATAACGCTTTTGATAGATTTTGGTTTCAGACTTTTGTCTATAAACGCTTCTTCCAAAGAACATATAAGATGCTCTATGAAAATGAAGATCGTAACAATATATATATATATATATATATATATATATATATATGTGTGTGTGTGTGTGTGAGTGTGTGTGTGTGTGTGTGTGTAATTTTAATGTTTTTATTATTGTAATCAGAAAACAATTTCTCGTTTCGTGACTGTTTACTCACGAGCGCATCTGTGTAGGCGTTGTATTTTTCAAAGGCTGAGACAAAGGCTAAACATTATGCACACTGCAAATTATAATCATCTCGCCAAAAGTTAATGAAATTTAAATGAATTTTCAGCTTTCGTATTAGACCTATAAACAAAACTATTGCGTATTTTCCACATATACTTGTGAAATAAGCTAATTTTTAATACCAATTTATCGCCTCATAAACTGAGAGTTGTTCATCACGCAAGATAGGTTTTTTGAAACGTCAAAGCTTACATTGTTTTTTCAAGGCATAACCAAGTCTTTACTTTGATCTAAAGAATCCCCGGATACACCTTGTGTCTTCCCTGGCATAACCAAGCCGTTACATTGATTTAAAGTATCTCCGGGGACACTTTGTTTCTTTCTAGGCTTAACCAAGCCGTTACTTTGATCTAAAGTGTCCCCGGGGACACTTTGTTTCTTTCTAGGCTTAACCAAGCCGTTACTTTGATCTAAAGTGTCCCCGGGGACACTTTGTTTCTTTCTAGGTATAACCTAGCCGTTACTTTGATCTAAAGTGTCCCCGGAGACGCGTTGTTTCTTTCTAGTCTTAACCAAGCCGTTACTATGAACTAAAGTACCCTGGATACATACCTAAGCAGGGCTATTGGTTTAGATAATAAAGTATTAATCTGACATTATTATTTTATCAATGTTAATGCGTATCATTGGAGGGGGTTTAGTGTGGTTGAAATATCCACGTAAACACAGTAGGCTACATTAAGTTTCAGATGACATCGTTTATTCACAGTATTTTATTGATTTTGATAGCAGTTTGTAAAGTCTAAGTAAGTGTATTATCTTTATGGCAATGGATGTTGAACAACTATTTTTTGCAAGCTTGTAGAAGTAAAAATTAGAGGTCGTTCATTACACGCAATGCATGATAAAAACACCGTTTTGTGGCTTAAAATTATGGTTGGTTAATGAAGTTGTCTTTTACAGGAATGTGTACAATATAAGAAAATAAATCAATAACACAGAACCGTTACTCATTAAAAACGACTTTTAAAAATCATTATATGAATTATACTTCCCATGACATATCATTTATTGGTATATATAATACACACTGCACTAAGAATTCACTATGGTGTCAGCTGTTTTGATGTTTTTTGGTTGATTGTTTTGTTTTACGGCGTATCAACCCATTTTGGGTCGTTAAGCGCTTAATTAAGTAATCTAGATAAATGTTCAAACAATTCAGTTCAGTATAAGTACTTACCTTTGTTTACACACAGTTAAATCTGAAAAACAGTTCTATATCAAACAATTCAGTTTAGCATTAGTAGAGTTTAGTTCTATTTGATTCATAGATCGGACCATATTAGGAGCAACTACATCGGGCCTGAGTGGACCTGGAGCGATGGCAATGAAGAGTTACTCAGCATTCCCAAAAGCTCCAGCATTACTGGAACCTCATCATTAAATTGTTTAGTGTCATATCCAGGAAACTTGTTGGGACGGTTTTGTTACCCCTCAACAGAGAAGTAGTTGATGTATTCTACAGCCCCAGCCGACTGGGCAGCAGCTGTTTTGAATATATATATATATATATATATATATATATATATATATATATATATATAAGCATGTTAATTAAATAGTAAAGACAAATATTGTCTGTATAATTTTTTAAAGATCCTTTCGAGTTTCCTGATAAGTTTCTTGGTTTCAGGTTGGAATTGGTGGATGAATTTACGAAAACTGTCTCGAGCGCTTTCGAACTCTTCATAGGCTATCATCAGGGGTTGCTTTTTTAGAACGAGTTTTGAAAGTTTTTAAAAACTTTATATAACATAGCAAGGATATGTGAACGCAAAGTTGGATAAAAACTGAGTTACTAATGAATTTTATCCAACTCTACGTTCGCATATTCTTGTTATGTTATGAAAATCTTTCAAAAATTTTCAAAACTAATTTTAAAAAAATCAACACTCCTTACACAATCAAGCAACCCATGATGATATTAATCAGGAAACTCGAAAGGATCTTAAATAAATTTTATAAACAAAATTTGTCTTTACTATTTATTGAAACATACTTAAATGAACGACGGCTGCCTAACCACACACACACACACATATATATATATATATATATATATATATATATATATATATATATATTGTCATCCACAGACAGATCTGTTTCGTTCTATCAGAACTCATCAGTGTGGCTAGAAAGTAGCTTCCCGTAGCTGGGATCAAAACCCGGTTGACTCAAACGATAAGCCAAATCTTCTAACCATTCAGCCACGAAGAGACATTAGCTGCGAAGTAAATTTTTAAACGGTTATGAATCACAATTACTATTGTTTACATACATCCCTTTTAATATATATATATATATATACATATATACATTCGTTTATATATAAATATATATATATATAAGTGTGTGTGTGTGTGTGTGTGTGTGTGTGTTGCATACACTAGTTTTTCCATCGAACAATAGCAATGATCGCTTCGATTCCTACGTTGTGTTTTGTTTGTTTTTTTTTGTTAATGGCGCATCACTTTTTTCGCCGTGTTTGCTGCAGGCTGTTTCATTGCGAGTAAGAAAACAAGAGATATCACTTGAAGAGAGAATAAAGGCCAAGCCACTTTTCTATACACGTATTTATTACTTCTTAACTACGGCATCTTTTCTTTTACATTTAAACCCCCGACCCGGGCAACTTTAATATATAGTTTGAAAAATAGGAGCGCACCTTTTTTGTACAAGTGTGAATCTTCGCTCCTCGGGATCGAATGATTAACTTTTGAACACTAATTCTTCATTCTAAGAATTTTTAATCAGATAATTAAAACCATCCCATCTCAGTTAGGCCGTTAAATTTATACAGGGGTCATAACCTGTCACTCACAATTAGAAGACACAACGACTCTGGGTATCATTTCTAATCGTTTTTTAAAACCATGGTAAATTAGTTATACATAAGAAGCGGCTTAATCATACATGAATCAAAATTGAGATAATTGGAATTGATATAGTTGATTCTGCCTATAATAAGTGATGATCAGATTTGGCCATTCTAAAACAAAGGGAAAAATTGAATCGTAAATTAGGTAATTGTATGAATCGAATTAATCTAAGGGATCTAAGTCATTTTCTTCAGCTGGTACACATGGACTTTAGAAGCATCAATGAAAATATAGCCCCAATCAGCAAAAGTATTACCCACATTTTGATAGTATCATTGTGTATTTGTTGACAGAATTCATCATGGAAAGTTCAGTCGATGTTTTTTTGTTTTTTTGGGGTTTTTTTCAGATTGCTCTAAAAAGATTTTGTAGTTTTACTTGATACACACTATAAAAACGGAGATGATTCCGAATCTTTTCGAGTACGAGTCCTCGAAGCATCTTCTCACGAGATATATATATATATATATATATATATATATATATATATATATATGTTTCAGAGAAAAATTCACTGTCTTTTGTCATGTAATAATTTGACCGTTTCTCATTCAAATGATCTTAACTTTTAACAAGATGTGTTGAAACAACTATGTTTAATTTGTTCATATATTAAATAAAATACCATTTTTTAAAAAAGGCATTTAATTATTAAACATAGAATTTTGTGTAGTTTCATTGCTTGTATTAAATATTTGAGATCATCTGGTCATGGGGATTGGTCTTGTTATAAGATTATATCAATTTTTGAAACACCTTGAACTTTACCACATAGAGACATTTTATTATATGAACACAGTCATTCATCTATACAAATGAATATGATTTATACATTTCAATGCTTCTAAATACAACCATGCAATTGTATTAAATAAAAATGAGTGAGTTAAAGCTAAGATAATTGAATTTAACACAATAGTCACATTGCTTTCAAGTTGTTTTCGCCAATAATTTTTGTACTCTAATTTTTTAACACTTGCGTCTTCATCGGTGGGTTTTCAATTTGAAACAGCAGTTGAAAGTAATTCAACAGGCATTAATACATTTAATAACAACAGATGTTTAAATAAAAAAAATAATATTTAATGCTTTTGCATTCAAGGGAAAATGACGTCGTTCATTCAATTTACATACAGAGGACTGAAAAGAATATTAAAACAATAAATAAGTCGGAGAAAAATGAAACTTGCAAAACAAAAACTGTTGTTTTTTTTTACTAGTTTAATAAAATCAACCATCTAATCAGAAAAATAAAGCAAGTGCTGACGACATACAAGGGTGAGTTAAAGATTTTTGCAATATTTTAGTACGCACTAGTTTACAGAGCATATATCACGTGAGCAAAAAAGTTTAAGGTCTGGAAAGTATCTAGTAACTACTGTCGTCGGTAATACAGTGGAACCTCGACTTCCAAAAAATTCAGAATACGAAACAGGCTACGAAAAAATGTCCGTCCCATTTAACGAAAAAATATTCAAGACACGAAAACGAGGATCAAAAGTGGCCGACTCGAAAGGTAATAAGTCACTATTCGTAACAACATTTATTATCATTTTTCGTTGATTTTATTTTCTCATTGTTTTAACATTTATTTAAATGACAATGTGGTCATTAACGAACATATTCCTTCGGGTTAGAAAATATTTGCACTTTATACGACAGCTTTTAGGGGCTGGAGCGAATAACGCCATTTATGGGTTAAATCTGGTCCAATAATACGAAAATTCCAAAATACATCCCCCACCATCCGGAACAAATTAATTTCGTATTTCGATGGTTTGGTTTGGTTTCTTTGTTTAATGGCATATCAACCTTTGTAGGTTATTTAATGCCTAAGCTATTATCCCAGAAGAACAGTAGTGGTACTATTTAGCCCATAGCTGGAAGGATCAGGAGGTTGATACCTTTCCCAAGGGTATTTGCCCGAAAGTGAACGTAATAGCGCGACTGGAGTATGAACTCGCTTACTACGATTCCGCAGTCCATCGCTTTAACCATTACACCACGAGAACACCCCCCGCGTATTTCGAGGTATAACTGATATGTTGTACATTGTTTCATTTCGTGTGGGATTTGAAAGCTGCTCAGATGAAGGCAATGTTGTCTCATTCAGAAATTTTTGCTTTGGAAATTCGAACTCTGTCATAACAACTAAAATATTTGTGGTGCGGAAGGTAAAGGCGCGGTTAATTACAGTCCAGTAGTCAGATGGTTCAAGAAATTTCGATCTGGCTTCAAGAACCTCGACAATCAAGTAAGGTCAAGTAGGCTAAAAGAGTGTGGATTCCGAGGCGGTGCTCCAAGCCACTGAGACAAATCCCATGAATAAAACTGATCGAGTATCAGCTGCGTTCGACATCTCACAATCCTATGCAGTATCCTCTTCACGACCTCAGCAAAAGCACTCGTAACTGCCGAACCATGCTTCTCGTTGCCAAAATCTTGGAAATTTTTGGATTCACCCTAGTACTACGATCTATTATAAAGTGATTTAATAGATATATGTATTTACCAAACCCCTAGCAGCCAAGTTGGCTGAGGCTATATAATACGCCTACTGTATCTCTGCAGATAAGTAAGACCCCCTCCCTCCATGAGTGTCCACGAAAAGACACAATACAATCCGATTGTGCGTTTCCAGTCCTAGTGCTTTGGGGTAGAATACCCTTTCATTGCCATTGCTCCCAGTTTCACTCTGACTCAGAGTGGTAGCACCTGATAGATGGGAGAAATAGCACTGTTCGACCCTTTAAACTTTGCGTTAACATGTGACTTATCTTAAATCAAATTGCTAAAAATAAAACTCTTTGACCATTTTACTGTGTGTAAACAAACGACTAATGTTTAATCAAAATGTTATTGATACAGAGGAATACTTGGAATCATTTCAGTGAGTATAAATAAATCTTTTAGAGTGGAATACTTGAAACCATTTACCTGAATTCAAAATAGAATTATTGGAATTACATAGAAATACTTGGAACTATTTGACTGTGAAAAACTAATGAATAATTTTGAATAGAATAATTAGTGTGAAATATTAATACTTAAAACCACTTCTCTGTGTGCAAACAAATGATGAATATTAAATAGAATTATTAGTGTTTGATCGCATTAATTGAAACCACTGAACCGTGTAAAACCTATATCAATACCAGTGTGCAAACAATTTAGTTCTAAATCATTTTAAAATAAAATTCCCTCCAAACTATTCACTAACAAATGATATATATATATATATATATATATATATATATATATATATATATATATATATATATATATATATATATATATATATATAATATATATATATATATATATATATATATATATATATATATATATATATATAACCATCAAACTCTGTGCAAACAAATGACTGACTTTAAAAGGCGAGGGTCCTCGTGGTGTAATGATTAAAGCACTGGACTGCGGAATCGTAGTAAACGAGTTCGAACCGCAATATCCTCCAAGCTATGGGTTAAATAACACCACTGCTGTTATTCTAGAAGGAGGGCTTTGGCATTAAATAACCTAAGAAGACTGACATTAAACAACAAACCGAATCTGACCTTAGATTAAAATTGTTATATACATATTTACCAACCCCTCTGCTCAGGCAGGATATGACACTAGGTCAATTTTTAAGGTTTGAATTCAGAGTTTTCCTTCTCCTAGACTAGTTGCCTCACCAAGGATGAAGAACCCAGTCTGCACTACTATCTACCCATAGCTGGAGGGAGAATAATTGGATTCATACCTTTCCTAAAGGTATCAGTGCTATGCGAAATGCAATCAGTCTCGTCCAGGATTTTAACTCGTGTTACCGTGTTCATTTCCTACGACGCTAACCATTACACAACGGGCATCTATTGTTATATATCAATCCATGAAACCATTTGTTTTCAAACAAATAATTAGTTTTAAATAGAATTATTTGTGTTTGAAATGCTTGAAACCATTTAACTGTATGCAAAAAAAACAGGCCCATTTTAAAATAGTATCGACAAAATGTGATTACAAATCATGTATATTTAATTTACATATATAATGAGCATTTGGCATTATATTACCAACAAGGGTGGGTATGCCATAAAAGGCAACCAACCAACCCCTTCGCCACAAGCTTGACGCTCTTGTTTTTATTCAGTTTTTTTTTTCTTTTTCCTAGATTAGTTTCCTAACCAAGACTAAAAATCACACTCCCTTTTTTCACCCGATGAAGATACTATGAAAAGTTTAGCACCTTCTTTCTGGTAATTTATATGTTTGCTCGTCTTTAGAAGCATTAAATGTTGGAACGTATTTATCTAAATAACCCCGTTCTTCATTAACTATTTACAATTTATTTTCCTGCGAGTTAAAATCTATACAACGCAATTGTGTATATAAGTTAGTTTTCTAACCTTTCATTCATTTAACAAATATTTAATTTCCAGACGAATCGTTTGTGAATTTATATTACCGATGTGTTGATGTAGATGAGGTCCATTTCAGACAGTGCAGTAAATACAAAAATGATTTCGAAATGGTTAGGAAGATTTCAGTATCTTTTTTAAAGGCGTATCAACCTTCGTTGAGGTAGGAGGTACCTGTGATGTAATGGTTATCATCGTTGGATATGGACACGGTGACACGAGTTCAAATCCTAGACAAGACTGATTGCATTTCTCATAGCACTAATACCCTTGGGAAAGGTATGAATGCAATTATTCTCCCTCCAGCTATGGGTAAATAGTAGGGCAGACTAGGTTCTTCAGACTTGGTGAGGCAACTAGCCTAGGAGAAGGAAAACTCTGAATTCAAACGTGTTAAAATCCGCTTAAAGATTGACCTTGTGTCATATCCTGCCCGAGCGGAGGGGTTGGACAAATAGGATGAACCTTCGTAGACAATTTAAAGTCAAATAACAACAGTGATACTATTCAATCCATACCTGATGGGGGTAAATAAAGGGTTTCATACCTTTCCCTAGGGTATTAATCCGAAAATAAAAGTAAAAACGAGACTGGAGTTCGAACTTGCTTATTCGTGGCTGCAGTCCAGCACTTTAGCTATTATAGCACAAGGTCTCTCCCAGAGGTTTGGTTTGGCTTGGTTTTATGGCATATCAACCATTGTAGATTATTTAATGCCAAATCCATTTTTGTACATATAAACAGTTCTATTTTAAACAATTCAGTTCAGCGAAAGTATACTGTTTAGTTCGATTTGACCCATAGATATGACCCTATCAAGTGCAGCCACTTGGTGCAAAAGTGGACAGATGACAATAAAGGAATACTCCACACTCCCCAAAGCTCCAGCATTACTGGGGCCTCACCATAAGATTGTTTAGTGTTATATCCAAGACACTAGTTGGAGGAGACTTACTAATCTGCAGAGATGCAATCTGTGTATTCTACAGCTCTAGTCAACAGGTCCTTCTCTCAGAAGAATATTTGTTTTAAGAAAATAACTTCTTAAACGTCAAAAATACTATTGCATATAGTTAACCAACAGACGGGCATATTGTGATACAAGGTCAATTTTTAAGCAGTGTACTGCTGGATTGAATTCAGAGTTTTCCTCCCAAAGACAGGTTTCATTACCAAGGCTGAAGAACTCAGTGTTCTCTACTATTTATCCATAACTGAAAGGGGATGCATGAATTCATGCCTTTCAAAAATGCATTAACGAAAAGTTTAACGCAAACGCTATCGTCCAGCATTCGAAATCGGTTCGCCGATTTTATTTACTCTCACGATAACCGTTATACTAAGTGCGCATCTTTCAAAACTTGCATGCTGCAACATACAAAAAAAAAAAAAAAATAGACAAAAGTAGACGCTCTCGGGAAAAAGATACAAAAATCATTTTTTTCGAAACTCTTATTCCCAAGTCAAATCTGTAATTAGCGTCATGCCAAACAGTGAACAATAGGATTCCCCAACTAGTTTGTGCATGTGTAATTAATTACTCGGACGTAAGAGTAGACACTTCCAGTGCAACATACGGTTCACAGATTTTTGTCACGTAACTATGAAATCTATGTTTCTTTCATTTTTATTCCTCTCAGGTAAATTATGTAACTGAGCTAAACATTTGGAATTGGGTAGACTGGTCTACCTAAGTTAAGTCCCTTGACGATACAAATCTCATTGTAAAGTATGTCGTGGTAAACGTATTGAGGCCAAATTAGTGCTAATTTTATGCAGAAATGTAACATTCACAGAGCATTCATACTTTTCATTAGATACTTTTATGCAGCAACAACATATTATTATTAACTAAATCTCAACCCATCGGTACAGCGAAGGGTCCGACCTTTTTGTTCTGATTTTAACCTAATATTCAAGAACGATCTCTCTCTCTCTCTCTCTCTCTCTCTCTCTCTCTCTCTCTCTCTCTCTCTCTCTCTAAATTTAGAATTTTGATAAAAAATCCGATTCCGACTCTTTTTTAGATGAGATCTGCCCCTCACTCTTCATGTTATCGCTGTCCAACTTGTAAAAGTGTGCTCGTCTAACACCCGTTCACACTAACGTACAGATCTCTCTCTCTCTCTCTCTCTCTCTCTCTCTCTCTCTCTCTCTCTCTCTCTCAGTAATTAAACATGTAAATAGCAGGCCAAGTCGGCTGGGGCTGCAGAATACACCAACCTCATCTCTGAAGCGGGGTATGAGTGTCCTGAAATGACACTAAACAATCTGATAGTGAGGCTCCAGTAATGCTAGAGCTTTGGGGAATTCGGCGTGTAACCATTCCAGGCCAAAGAGTGTAACTGGGAGTGATGGCTGTAAAGACAGCCATCACTCCCAGTTACACTCTTTGGCCCGGAATGGTTACACTTGACAGGGTCCTATCTATTGTTAATGAGAACTAAATAATGTACTTATGCTAAACTGAATAGCTTAAAGTAGAACTGTTTTTGACATTTACACTGCATAGTTATGCCAAACTGAATTGTTTGAAATAGAACTGTTTTTATGTATAAAAATAGATCTGGCATTAAATAACCAACGATGGTTGATATACCATAAAACCAAACCAAACAAAACAAAACCTTGCAAACAGCGAACCATTGTTATCCAAGTGTTAATAGGTTTGAGCAGGATGGTTAATTTAACGGCATGTCAACTCCTTATGGGTTATGTAATATCAAAATATGATTCATTTGTAAATATTTGACCGTAATAATAAGTCTTAATCATAATAAAAGTCTTAATCATAATGAAATTAACATAAATAACACAGAGCGTTTTGACTGAATTGATATAATGGCATGAAACTTCGAAATTTATATTAAATATAGAAAAATGTAAAATACTTCATATTCCATCCAGAAATGTTATAGTTGATTATAATTTATGTAATGGGAGAAATAAAAAAAAGAGGAGTTCGATTTAATTGTCTTTTATGATACATTTTGTCTATTGGAATGATTGTCTGGATGGTAAGAAATTTTATTTTCAGGAAGGAAAATGTTGTTTTAAAATATTTAGACCCTAATAAGATTTTTATACCAAAGCTTAGAATCCAGTGTCGAAACATCGAAATTCAACGGTAATATTGTATAATATTGGGTATAGAAAGAAGAGGGACAAAAATATAATAATAAAACAAATATTACAGTTATTGGGAGAGATTAAAGAAATTATAATTGACTACATTATTGAAAGAAGAATGGGAGGTGATGTAATTAAAACTTTTAAAGTAATTAATTGAATTTTTAATTAGGGTAGACATTTTTCAATATTTCTCTTTGAACTAAATATTTGCTACTAAGGAATGTTTTAAAATCTTTGTCTATTAACTAATTGGATTCTAGTGTTGATGAAGTAACATTATGGGGCCACAAATTGCATAATCAGATTAAAAACAAGGATAGTGTACAAAAATTTAAGATTGGTTATGATGATTTCAGAAATAATAAATAAAGGTAAGAAAAAAAATTAAGAAAATGATAGTGTATAAATTTTTAAAATTTTGCGCAAAGGAATATATATACATACATATATATATATATATATATATATATATATATATATATATATATATATATACACACACACACACACACAAACACACACACACACACACACACACACACACACATATATATATATATATATATATATATATATATATATATATATATATATATATATATATATATATATATAAAACTTGCAAAAAGACCAAATTTATTCCTGTTAGGCATATCACGTTTAATTCTTGGACGCAAGAATTAAACAACATGTGCCTACGAAAATACGGCTAGGAAGCTACTTTGCTGACCATATTAATAACACTGTCAGGTTTGCTATAGCGGAACACCTTATGAATAACCGTGATTGTGCTTCATCGTACAGTGTGGACCTGTTTACTATTTTAAGCAAAGTCCCACTCACATTTACACCTTAAAGTGTTAGAGACCATATTTTGACCGATTAACAGTCTCTCTGTAGTAAGTAGAGAGAATGTCTATTGGGTCCTAATTTGATTACAATTTAACATTCCCCTCCCCGGCATATTTTTTCTAACATTACAGAGTCTAATTCCTCTCTTTTTTTCTTAATCGTTCTCCTAGTTTAACTGTAATCATGTAGGACCGAAACCGGTTAGTAGTTCATTTTTATTTTTTAACATGAATAAATTTGTTCTTTTTGTAAGTTTAATCAAATTTTGTATCCCCCCACCGTAGAATATATATATATATATATATATAGGAAATCAGACCTAACCGATAAAATGAAACGCAGTTTCTTCCAGGCAGCGGTCACATCGATACTGCTATATGGATGCACTACATGGACGCTAACAAAACGACTGGAGAAGAAGCTAGATGGCAATTACACAAGAATGCTGCGTGCAATCCTCAACAAGTCCTGGCAGCAACACCCCACAAGACACCAACTGTACGGCCACCTGCCCCCTATCACGAAAACTATTCAAGTTAGACGAACCAGACATGCAGGACACTGCTGGAGGAGCAGAGGTGAACTCATAAGAGATGTACTCTTATTGATCCCCACACATGGCCGCGACAAAGCAGGACGACCAGCTCGAACGTACATTCAGCAGCTATGTGAGGATACAGGATGTTGTCCTGAAGACTTACCTAGGGCGATGAACGATAGGGAGGAGTGGCGAGAGAGGGCCAGGGATATCCGTGCTCCCAGCGCGATATGATGATGATGATGATATATATATATATATATATATATATATATATGCACAGAATATCTTCCACTCCTGGAAGCTTCAATCTGAGATATAACTTTTGCCTGGAGGAAAAAAATAACCATCGTTAGATCTAAATTTACTTGCCAACAATCAAATAAACGTTATTAATTAATTTTTAAATGCCGCCATAAAAATAGATTTAAACTCATATGAAAAAGATTAATAATAGCCAAATCGATAGTGATAACAAAAGTAAGATAAGATTAATAGGATGATTATTGTCACGAAACTTCTGCATATTAGGGAAATTTGACCGTCAGTCGGTCAGCACGCACCCTTGACCCGAATTTAACCCTTCAGACTTCTCGTCTACTTCTGCTAGTTTGCGAGGGGAACAAAAAAAGGGAGAGGGAGAAAGAGAGAGACAGAAAGAGAGAGACAGACAGACAGAAAGAGAGAGTGTATGTGTGTATGTGTGTTTGTTTATGAGTAAAGCATGTATCTCCAGGGTCCAAATTCATAACAGTATTGATATTATTGGTGACAATAGCAAGAATGTTAATTATGATAAATTACCAAGAATTGTAATAATAATTACTTTTATCATTAGAAATATAATTAATGTTTAATGATTATTATGCTGGTATTAATAATTTTAACAGCTATTAGAATGGAGCATTCAGAATTTAAAATATATAGAAATATTGAAAAATTAAATAAAACTAAATTTTAGTCTTAAATGGAAATCAAATTAACAAGATAGGTTTGATATCAGTAATAGAGTCTATCGCAACGTTTCCTTGAAAAATAAATAAATAAATCGACAGATTTTTAAAAAATAAAATAGATTAATTCCCTAACAAGATTTTTAATTGTTGGAGGTTTTGTTTGTCTTATTAATAATATTTTAGATACATAAGGATACATGACACTACACGATGATATTAAATCCGGTTTTTACACCAACTTTTCGTCCACTCCTCTTTATTTGTTGATTTATTGGTTTTGACCAAGTAAGAATCCATTGAAAGAATGTTTTTATAGTTAAAAGAAAATTCTGTCCATTATGAGATGGTTATCTGAAGAGGTTAGAGTCTCTTAAGGAGTGGCCAGCTGAAATGATCATATAATAGCCATTTGATGGTTTGTTGAATTTTTCCCATTATATATATGGGGGTTGAGCACTCTGGCGAAGGAATTGTCGGCCGCCGCTAGCGTAATGCAAAGCTCTTCGAAAGAATTGAGCACTCTGGTAGCCGATAGGGTATAAAAAATGTAAACAAAGGCTGCTGCTGCTGTTGCTAAAATAAATACCTTTAAAAAAATCCCTTAGCCAACATGATCCACTTGGTGGCCGAGAGGTCTTAAACTTAGTCTAACGTAAAGTTGGACGGGTTTCGATCCCGGCTTCGACCGTCCAGCGTGTCTAGCCGCACTGAAGAGTTCTGATAGAACGAAACAGTCTGTCTGTGGATAACTATATATATATATTGTAAAAATATATATTGTATATATATATATATTGTAAAAAGAAAAGGGGAAAGAAAATACATATAAATGGATGAGAAAAATTGTATAATATTAGTTCATGTTGACCAACGCGTTTCGATCTGTAATAGAAATGTTCCAAGATATGCAATTATGAAAATTTAAGGTGGAAGATATATCGTGAGAAAATATTTTAGGTGACCCTCAGGTTGGGAATTTTAAATTAAAAATTATGGTTTAACGATCAAGAAAAAAAATATTTTTATATATATATATATATAATATATATATATACACACACAAACCGAATCACTCAAGGATAAAGGTTATTTGATGGTTAGATTTTATGGCATATCAACTATCGAAGTTTATTTAGGGGAAGAACGGAATTAAAGGGGGAAAAACCCTGAAAGTATATACACATAGATGGATACGAACACTGACACATGCATACAAACGCACAGAATAGACTTTTACAAACCTACAAACACAAAAAATGCCACAGAAGCCAAAATTTTTCACGAACAATCAACTTCAACGGGACTTTTCGAGACACAGGTCCTGGAGTTGAGAAGAAGTATCCTCTCAGTCACCACTATAAAAGCAAAAGTGATCGCACAAATCAATCATTAACTTCCTGAAGATGACACTAAGGCCAGAAACTCGTGTAGAAGCAAAACTAAAAACTGTAACCAAATTCATTTGCGAACCTATTATTTAAAAGTATTATATATATATATATATATATATATATATATATATATAAGGTTAAAGTGAGATGATAGTAAAAATAGAAGAAACCCACAGAGGCATAACAAACAAAGAAATAAAAGAATAATACAATAGCTATTTATATTTTAAACATTGATTGCAATCATTCTATTTAATTGAATATTTTTTGTAAATTATAATCATTTGTCTTCAGACAGTAACTGGTGTCAAGCGATCTTATCCATTACTATAAATTTTCAAACTTATATATTTGACCCGTAGTTTGGAGCCAAATAGGTTATACAATTTCAGTTCAGAGTGGACCTCGAAGTAATTTAAATGAATATATACTTCATACCTTTAAGCGTTAGAACTGGACCTACACCGCTATTTCCAAACAGATCGATTTAACTCATAGATTGAACCCTAATTGGTAGATTACTGATTAGAGTGGACCTGGGAGTAATGTTAATGAATTGATACTTCACACTTTCGAACGTTAGAACTTGAACTTCAACCTATTTTCCAACCGATCGATTTGATCCTTAGATTGAACAATTATAAATAATAACATTTTAGTTCAGAGTGGACCAGGGAGTAATGTTAATGAATGGATATTTCACACTTTCGGACGCTTGAACTGGAGCCTCATTCCTATTTTCAAACTGATCGATTTAATCCATACATTAATCTCTAATAGGTAGTACCATTCCAGTTCAGAGTGGACCTGGGAGTAATGGTAATGAATGGATACTTCTCACTTTGGAGCGTCAGAACTGGAGCCTCACCGCTATTTTCAAACAGATCTATTTGATCCATACATGGGACTCTAACAAGTACCACCACTACTGGTAGGTGGGAACAGGAATATTGACAATGATGGGATTACTCCTTACTCCCTGGTGTTTCAAAAGGTTACCTCATAATAAGACGCAGTTTAGGGTCATATTCAGGCCCCTTCTTTAAGGGTTCATATTAGTCAGCAGTTGACGCAGTTGGTGTATTATAAGTCCCTCTGACCAGACAAACGATTATTCGTCTATTTTTGCAAACCATTTCTTGAGGGTTCGTTTGTGCTGAGCAAAATTTGACATTGCACAATTGATATCTATTACAACTGTCGGTAAGTTATTATCTGAATACAGCGAAATCTTGAAAGATAAATTTCGCGAACAAGCCAACCAATTAAGCTGAAGTTTGTACGTTGGGTATATGCCTGTCCGAGAATGACGGCCAACAGAAATTCTCAGGAGGCTTGACGTTTTGCATAGATATTGACCTCGACGTGATAGAACCAGTGGAAATTATCAGACAGAAATATATGCCTTTTCTGACCAAACGGAGTGAGATAGAAACTTTGATATGAAGTATCGAAAGTTTTTCAACTTTATATTCAGTTGAGATGAACGAGGTAAAATCCATGTGACTACATGGTCAGCTATATGTTAATATTGTGTAAACGGACTCTATATATTTGCAAAAGATAGAACAAGAAATTTGGTCAAGAAAAAAGTTATCAGAAATTAATTTTAATTTGTGCTTATATTCAATTCTCAATTTGTATCAAGCATATCTTTCAATAGTATACATATATATGTATATATACATTAGTAATGTTCAATCAGCGTCCGAAGATAGTGGGTGTGGATTATTCTAGTATAAATTATATATGAGGAATATCATATAAATCTATGTAAGTGTACAAGATTTGGCTATTGTTACGAGGATCATTAAATTAGTTTCCAGACTTTTTTTTTGTATGAGCGCTTTTATTGATAGTACACATATGAAACAAGAGCCCTTCGAAGTAATCTCCTCAAGCTGCGATGCACTTGTTGTACCGTTCTAACAACTTCTGGAATGCCCCTTGGAAGTCCTCTCGTGTGAGCGTGTTAATAACCTTCGTCACAGCCTCTTTCATCTACTCAATTATCTCATAACGACAGCCTCTGAGCTTAGGGAATAGCCAAAAGTCACAGGGAGCAAGGTCTGGACTATAGGGAGGCTGAGGAACTGTCTTGATGCCCATCTTGGTCAAATAGTCTGTGACAAGGATGGAGTTGTGGACTGGTGCATTGTCTAGGTGGAAATGCCACTGACCCGATTTGAAGAGTGCTGGCCTCTTCCCAAGGAATCTCTTCCTAAACTCCCTTAAAACCACTATGTAGTAACCCTAACCCTAACACTTTGGCCAATTAACTCTGGTGTATTGACTTCTTTACTCCTCCCACACCTCTCATCATCCCTCACAGACCCGCTGCCTTCCTTGAATCTCTTACGCCAATCAAAAACTGATGCTCGATTCATGCAAGATGCTCCAAAATCCGTCTGAAGTATTCTATACGTTTCTGTGGCATTTTTTCCATGTTTAAAACAGAATTTTCTTGTATATAGTTCTTCAAAAGTGTCCTCACGTCCAGATTGCATTTTTAAAATTCACCAGCTGTGACAATCAGACTTTAGTTGGGTGTATTTCAATTGCTGCTGTAGCTGTTCTTTTGAACCTGAAATCCTAAAAATTGGTCTGTCATCTCAAATGTATAGCAATAACATACTGAATTTTACTAGAGTCTACGAGACCAGAAAGAAACTCCATTTATTTCGGATGATTTTGGCTTAGTTTCGGCGTTAAAAAAATCATAGATTTTGTGTCCTTTTTTATCTTGGTCACTCACACTGGGCTGAATTTTAATGAAAATTGCTCGATTAATAGATTTGCTTCCGTACCATATATATATATATATATATATATATATATTACTGAAAAATATATATGAGAATATATTAAAGAATATGAATTAGAATATTTTATTTGGACATCTCTGCTGGTAATCGGTAATGATGTAGACGAGTTTCTTCATAAGATTATGACATGTTCCCAAAATCTTTTACACTGTATAATTGGTTTTGTTTAGTTGTGGAGCGTTTACAGGATTTGTTATCGTTTATTTAATCATCGACCCAAATCTGTAATGTTAGGAGTGCAATGATCATAATGAAAATCACCATCATCATCTTCCTCCTCATCATCATCCAGAGGAAATAAATAAGTCACCGAAAAATTATCAAGTCAATCCAATTTTTATTTCATTCTAGATAAGGAATCAATATTTAAGTTCCTTTCCGATAATGAATATAGTTAGAGAGAAGGGTTCTAAATTGACAAAATCTATTGTATCAATTGGTCGTGTAATAAACGGCTTTAAAGATCAATTTTTCAACTCAAAAACAAGGGGTCATTCTTTACACGAAATACGTTTTCGAATCATCGAAGCTTGCTTTGTTTCTCGGCCTGTCTCTGTGGTAACCTCAATACAACATTCCACAGTATAGTTTACATCTAAGTAAAGTTGGCGACCATAGTCGAGGGTGACCCGAAGGCTCCCTTTTCGATAGCTTACTACACCAAGGTGTAGGGGAGGCGGCGACTCCTTTCCCTGGATTGCTCCACTTTACCCTTGATCCGTACCTTATAATGCTGAGTGTTAAGCAAGGACGCATCAAGTACCATTTTTTGAGTCTTTGGTATGACTCGACCTGGGATTGAACCCAGGTCTCCCGCGCCTATGGCGAACACTCTAACCGCTAGGCCATGAAAGGCTATATGTTAAGATAATAAAGGTTTTACTTAAGATTGTTTACTTTTTATAATACCTTTGCATATGATATGTAGAAGTTTTATAAATGGTAAACAAAATTACGAAAAAACTTTATGATCGTAGCAAAAAAGCCTTTGTCTAGGCTAGCCTTTGCGAAAACACATTGAGCTTTCAAAGTCGCGTAATTTTGTTTATAAAAAAGTAAATAATGCCTTTCTAGAATATTTAATTAATTACCTACATAGTTATTATTGTAAGTAAAGTAAGCTAAATCAGAGTCTAGACTACATTGTTTATTTACGTGTATTTAATTAGTTTTGAAAGTATAAATAAGTGTTTGAATGTTTTCTCTTTATGTCATTGGATGTTGAAGAAATATATTTTGGCAAGTGCCGTTCAAAGTTAGGGACCATTCACATCACGTAATATATGATAATAACCCCTTTTGTGGCTAAAAATAAGGGGCTGTTCGTTACAAAAAATCATTCATCACGCGTATATATATGGTAGCGTCTTCAAAAGGGAGGTGTTAAACTATTCTCTCCACCCACGAAAGTAGTAGGATTCACAGATGACTCATGTCCGTCTTCTCTGTTGTCACTTCTCTCTTCTAAACTATCTTACAATCTTGACTCTTAGTCTTTCTAATTATTCTTTCCTTCAATTGTTAATAGTGTTTTTATTGCTTTTTTTTTTCACTGAGTTTTCTTCAATCTAATTTGCTCAGTCGGTTGGGGCAGTAGAATACACCAACTGCATCTCTGCAGAGTGTTTAGAATATGACTCTAACGTTCTGATGGTGAGGTTCCTGTGATGCTGGAGCTTTGGGGAATGTGTAGCCACTTGATAGGGCCCTATCTACGGGTTAAATAGAACTAATCTGCGTACTTATGCTAAACTAAATTACTTTAAAAAGAACTGTTTTGACATGTAAACTGCGCACTTATGCTAAACTGAATTGTTTCAATCAGAACTGTTTTTGACATTGAAATTGTACATACCATGAACTGAATTGTTCGAAATAGAACTTTTTTCACATTTAACTGTGTGTAAACAGAAACTATACTTATACTAAACTGAAATGTTTGAATTAGAACTGTTTCACTAAACTAAATAGCTTTAAATAGAAATATGTTTGACAATTAAAATGTGTACTTTGGTTAAAGTGAATTGTTTGAAATAGAACACATTTTGGAGGTGCCCGTGGTGTAATGGGTATCGTTGCGGGAAATGGACACGGCGACACGAGTTCAAATCCTGGACGAGACTGATTGTATTTCACATAGCACTAATACCCTTGGGAAAGGTATGAATCCAATTATTCCCCTTCCAGCTATGGGTAAATAGTAAGGCAGACCAGGTTCTTCAGCCTTGATGAGGCAACTAGTCTAGGAGAAGGAAAACTCTGAATTCAAACCTGTTAAACTCCGCTTAAAAAATTAACCTTGTGTCATATCCTGCCCGAGCGGAGGGGTTGGTAAATATGATAAGCACACATTTTAGTTCTATTCAACCAATAGATAGGACCTTATCAAGTACTACCACTCCGGGCCAGAGTGGACATAGAAGAAATGGCAATAAAGCAATACTCCGCATTTCCCAAAGCTCAGCATTACTGGAGCTTCATCATCATATTGTTTAGTGTCATATCCGGGACACTCGTTTGGAGGGGTCTTACCCCTTTGCACATTCGGTGCATTCTACAGCCCAAGCTGACTAGACCAAATACACACATTATCAGAGCACTGACTACCACGATACCACCAACCACAGCGGGTACATTTCATGTCTTCGACTGCATTGGGCACGTGATATATGACTTGGAAACTAACACATACCAAAATATTGCAAAAGAAAATCAAACAAAACTTTTGACTCTCCGAAATAGTTGAGCCTTTTTTTTCGTTTTTGTCAGTGTTTGAACCTGGATTTTGAATACTGATTTTCATGACAGACAGATACTTCGATATTTAGAGGATTGTCGTATCATCATCTTCCAGATGTCTCTTTCATCTATTTCCTTTGTTAATCCCTTTTTTATAAGGTGAGATATCTACCGATTTTTGTATCAATTTATTTTTTGTTCTGTTATATTCTTAATATATAATTTTCTTTGTTTCAATCATCTTTAGTTTGGTCACATTGGCAATTTTTTTTTGTTGCTTTGTTTCCATTTATCTCTGATTCTTGCAGAAAATAAAGATTGATATCTCTGTTTATGAAAATTTTTAAAATTCCTTGTTTTTTTTTTTTGTTTTTTTTGTCTATTGTCTTTTTTTTTAAATGTAAATATCCTTTCTTCCTTTGATTCGAATATTCACATACACTTTAATCTTTTTAATGTTTCATCTCAAAATATTCGTGTTATTTGGGTATACATTATTTAGAACCTAAAAACCTACTGAAAACAATGTTTACGTATTTTTTAATACAATTCAATCAAACGTAATCATTTTATTTCTAAAGAATATAGTTCGCAAATATCAGATTGAAAATCCGTGTTTTTTTTTATTTTGTTTTTTCTTATGATTATCTTAAAGTTGTTGTTTGATTACATAGCTTAAATTTTTACTTATCTTTTTCCATTTTAGGAATATTTAATGTCAAATATTACGTATAAAATAAGTCTTGATGAGTCCTATTTGAAATATACATGATTTACGATTTCAATCTTCCGATATTAGTAGAAGAAAACCCTATGCTGAAAATGATTATAACCGAAGAAAACCGTAAGCTAAAATGCAGGTATTTGAAGAAAACCCCAAATTATAATTTAGGTAAGTAAACAAAACCCTAAACTGAAAACAACGGTAACTGAAGAAAACCCTAACCTGATATCGGTGGTAATTAAAGAAAGCCCTCCTTTAAGGACAGTAATGATTGAAGTTGTTGCCGTCAAGTTTCTTCTCCAGCGGTTTAGTTAGCGTCCATGTAGTGCAAGAAACTTGACGGCAACTACACAAGAATGTTGAGAGCAATATTGAACAGGTCCTGGCGACAACACTCCACGAGACACCAACTATACGGCCACTTGCCTCCCATCACGAAAACTATACAGGTTAGACGAGCCAGACATGCAGGACACTGCTGGAGAAACAAGGACGAGCTCGTAAGTGATGTACTCCTATGGACTCCCACATATGGCCAAGCAAAAGCAGGACGACCAGCTCGAACTTACATACAGCAGCTATGTGAGGACACAGGATGTAACCCAGAAGACCTGCCGGAGGCGATGAATGATAGGGAGAAGTGGCGAGAGAGGTTCAGGGATATCCGTGCTGGCGGCACGACATGATGATGATGATGAATGATTGAAAGAAGGATCTAAATAGACGACACAAGAAATCAGATGCATATAACAATCATAGTTCATTTGCAGAAAACCCACCAAGCTGTTTCTCACTATAATCGGACATTCAAAATTTGTTGTGTTTCGTTTGATTTATTATATTTCCTTAAAGACGTATCAAATCCTTATGGGCTATTTAATACCAAAATTTGATAACAATCATGACTGTCTGAATTTCTGAGACGAAGTTTGATGATTTTTATCATTCAGGGTTTTCGGACTATTGTCTTCATCTTTATTGTTATATTCACAGCGTGTCTGCCGATATGACCTCCAGCCATCTTCAGGTGTTTCTTGTCGAACTCGGGAGCTTACATGGAACTTTGAACCACGACCTTTATTCAATCCACGGGAGCTGCTTGCTCTGATTCCGTTAACCATGACACAATACAAGTGTTAAAGTATTCCTGTATTGTTACTCACCTGCAGTAAGTATCGAACCTTTACATGATTGTAACTTAGAAGCTTTGGAAACCAACGCATATAACCGTTACGTTGTTTAGGAGTTTTGTGTAGGCTCCCGAGTTCAACAAAAAACATCTGAAGAAGGCTGGATCACATATCGGTCGAAACGTTGTAAATATAACAATAAAGATGAATACAATAGTCTGAAAACACTGAATAATAAAAATACAATCATGACTACTTAGATTTTTATAGTTCCCTGAAATCCTTTTTTCAATTTGCTTTTTTTATAGTAAATCCCATATTTAGCTAATAACAATTATTTGTTCATCATACCGACCGCTAACAACTGGTGAAATCATTTGTTTACACAGTTATATGATATCAAATATTCTTATCAAAAACAAATAATGTATACATAATTATATGGTTTAAAGTAACAATTCCTATTCAATAATAACTATTTGTTAAATGTTTTTAAATCGTCATCATCATCATCATGTCATGCCGCTAGCACGGATATCCCTGACCCTCTGACATCACTTCTCCCTATCGGTCATCGCCTCTGGTTGGTCTTCAGGGCTTCATCCCGTATCCTCACATAGCTGCTGAATGTATGTTCGTGCTGGTCGTCCTGCTTTTCCCCGGCCATATGTGGGGGTCCATAGGAGTACATCACTTATGAGCTCGCCCCTGCTTCTCCAGCAGTGTCCTGCATGTCTGGTTCGTCTAACTTGGATAGTTTTCGTGATAGGAGGTAGGTGGTCGTGTAGTTGGTGCTTTATGGGGTGTTGCCGCCAGGACTTTTTCAATATTGCTCGCAGTACTGCATAGTTTGGAACGATCCGCCGAAGGCATTGGCCTCCATGACAATGCACACAAAACGGAATATATGTGCTATAATCCAACAGGCGACACTAGACGGAATCCCTCTGAAACTTGTTTACAAATTCACCTACCTCGGAATCAGCGTCTCATCAACCGAAAAGGACATCGACACGCGACTAACAAAGGCATGGACAGCTATCGATAGCCTATCGATCATATGGAAATCAGACCTGACCGATAAAATGAAACGCAGTTTCTTCCAGGTAGCGGTCGTATCGATACTGCTGTATGGATACACTACTTGGACGCTAACTAAACGGCTGGAGAAGAAGCTAGACGGCAATTACACAAGTTTTTAAATAACTAATAATTATAATAATAAACGGGACTTGCCAGCATTTAAGATAGCGTCGATGCAGTGATAAAACTACTAGAAGACTACATAAAAAGCCTGGAAGAAAACTGATTGCAGTGACCAGAAACAATACAGACAACACAAACATCAAGTGAACAAAAATAACCAGAAAAAAAAAAAGGAAAGAAAAACGACTGCATAGGTATCACGAGAGACAAACGAGCGAAATCTCGCTCAAGAAAACTTGGACATGGCTAAAAAAGGGAACTTTAAGAGAGAAACTGAATCTCATCTGATAGCAGCATAAAACAATGCCATAAAGACTAACGATGTCAAAACAAGAAAAGATAAGAGGCAATAAAATTAATGATGAAGATTATGAGGTGATAGAAGAGAAACAATCGATCACAGAATAAGCGAATGCAGGGAATTAGCACAAAGAGAGTATAAGACTAGATACGACTGGGTGGGGAAGGTGATACACTGGGAATTTTGCAAGAAGTTTAAATTTGACTATACAAACAAATGGTATATGCACAACCCAGAAACTGTACAAAAAAAAAAAGACTCACAAAATTCCTTGGGATTTCGAAATACTAGCGTATCTTCTAATCTGGGCCAAACGACAAAACCTAGTGATAGTCAACAAAAAAAAAAAAAGAGAACCGGCAGAATAGTGGACGTTGTCGGCTGATCACCAGGTAAAACTGTCATAAAGCAAAAAGAGATATTCGTAGAGATTATTCAAACACGAACTCATAAGTGATGTACTCTTATGGACCCCCACACATGGCCGAACAAAAGCAGGACGACCAGCACGAACATACATTCAGCAACTATGTGAGGATACGGGATGTTGTCCTGAAGACCTGCTTAGGGCGATGAAGTATAGGGAAAAGTGGCGAGAGAGGGTCAGGGATATCCGTGCTACCAGCACGACATGATGAGGATGATGATGATAGCATTGTTGAGATCGGTCAGATTACTGAGAAGAGTCCTGAAGACTTGATTGGCTGGTTGTTTGGTTGGTTTTTATGGCATATCAACCTTTATAGGTTATTTAACGCCAAATCCATTTTATGTAAATATCAGTTTTATTTCAAACAATTCAGTTTAGGATAAGTACGCAGTTTAAATGTAAGTACAGTTTAATTGTGAAAAACATTTCTATTTAAAGCTATTCAGTTTAGTCAAGCAATTCTAATTCAGCTAATTCAGTTTATCATACGTACAGATTTGGTTTACACTGAGTTAAATGTCTAAAAAGTTCTGTATTAAACAAATCAGTTTAGTGTAAGTACAGTTTCAATGTCAAAAAACAGTTCCATTTCAAATAATTCCGTTTAGCATAAGCACGCAGTTTAAATTAAGTATGGTTTCCCTTTAGCATAAGCACGCAGTTTAAATGTAAGTACGGTTTAATTGTCAAAAACATTTCTATTTCAAACTATTCAGTTTAGTCAAATAATTCTGTTTGGTTCTATTTAACCCATAGATAGGGCCCAATCAGGTGCTACCACGCCGGGTCAGTGTGGACCTGGGAGCAATGGCAATGAAAGGGTGTACCGCATTCCCCATTACTGGAACCTCACTATCAGAATGTTTAGTGTCATATCCAGGATACTCATTCGGGTGATCTTACCCCTCTGCAGAGGTGCGGTCGGTGTATTCTACAGCCCCAGCCGATTCGGCAACTGAAGATTTGAGGAGACTTACTTAGAATCTTGTGAAAGACAATTACCTAGCACTAATGTGAAAAAACTGGCATAAACTCGATTATCTTTTAATAAGCAATTATAGATTTAATTATCAATTCTTAAAACAAATAATTTGCATGGTTAATTGGCATCATGTATTCCTATCTAATTCGATTGGTTTGGTTTGGTTTCTTTGTTTAATGGCATATCAATCTTTGTTGGTTATTTAATGCCAAAGCCATTCTCCAAGAAGAACAGTCGTGGTACTATTTAACCCATAGCTGGGAGGATAAGGGGTTCATACCTTTCCCAAGGGTTTTTTCCCAAAGTATATATATATATATATATATATGACCCATTGCTGGTAACGTAATAGATACTATCACTCTGAATCAGAGTGGCATTATGTTTAAAGTTAATGAAGGGGTACTCCAAACACCCCAGAACTCCGGAAATGAAGCCTCCCCACCAGATTTAGTTGAGTGCCTAATACAGATTTTGATCGCTAACAATTTCCAGTGAATCAACTCCCCCCCCCCCAAATGTGTCCAGTCTTTTACTCCTTGTGTACAAGTTCACTGTATTCGCTTAATAATAATAATAATAATTTTTGCGTTATATCATCCTTTATCTTCCTTCTATCATTTATTTTAATATAAATATTGCATAGTTTTTAATAAACAATTCCGCTCATATTTTTCAAAATCATTTTAAAATGAAGTTCAGAGATTTACTGTTATCATTATTATTATTAGTTTACTCATTTGGGAACTTTTCACACCAGCATCAGGTGATATCTTACACTGGCGTTGTATTATCATTCGTTCTCTTTTGAGAGTTTTTCACACCAGCATTAGCTGATAGTTTTCTCATAGCGTTTGAGTGATAGCAAGTCTCCTCAAGTCTCCTAGACTCTTCTCAATATTGTGGCTGATCTCAATAATGCAGTAGTTTAGATTGTCTCCACTTAATTTCCAAGTCCTCCAGTACTTGTACCAATCCAATGCTGACTGTACAAAGAGCACCAATTACAATAGCTATTATCGTCTTTTTCATGTTCCACATTTTTTTTTTAATTCTTTAGCAAGGTCCAGGTACTAAACTCTCCTTTCGCTTTCTCTCACATTTACTCTGTGGTCCACCGGAACAACAAAGTCCACAATTCTGCAAATTTTTTTTGTTTATTATTATTATTATTATTATTATTATTATTATTATTATTATTATAAATTTTTAAGTAGGCCTTTTCTCTATAAAAGTCGAGCTGGTTTTTATCACAGCTTACTCGAGTCGTGACTTCTACGATAACGAGGAACATCACGACTCAGGTTAAAGAATAAATTTCGTAGAGACGCAGCTGGTACGTACAGCCACGCGTAGGAGGTGTACTGAGTGTAACGTTAATGGTCATAAAAAAAAATGGAATCGGTGACTTGAAATCAAATGTAAGACAAGGGCGTTAGTGCTTCATTTCGCTCTAACGCCGTTTGAAAAACACGGATCGATCTCTTTCCGACTTTAACTATGGGTAAATAGTAGGGAAAAACTTTTTTTTTTAGCCTCGGTTTGGAAACCAGTCTGGGAGAAGGAAAAAACTGAATTCAAACCAGCTGTAATCCATTCAAAAATTGACCTTGTGTCACATCCTACTCATGGCGAAGAGGTTCGGTAAATACACACGCAGAGAAAGACTTCCCTGAGGAAGAAGACGACGTGAGTTCAATTCTCATCAGGAGTTTGTTCAAGGTTTTTCTTCGTTTTTGTTTCTAGGGTGACACGTGATAAAAAGAAATTACAAGAGGATACTTGATAATGCTAGTCGAAATAATAATAATACTCTCCATGGTGTAATGGTTAAAGTGCTGGCCTATGACCCTCGTTGTAAGTGAGTTCGCACCCTAGCCACGCTGTTGCGTTCAGATGAACTGTTTTAAGAAAAGTGGTAAACTTTTATCGATCCACCTGTAATAATACAACTACTACCTTTGGTTTGGTTTGGTTTCTTTGTTTAATGGCATATCAACCTTTCTAGGTTATCTAATGCCAAAGCCATTCTTCAAGAAGAACAGTACTATTTAACCCATAGCTGGAAGGATAAGGGGGTTCATACCTTTCCCAAGGGTATTTGCCCGAAAGTGAACGTGATAGTGCGACTGGAGTACGAACTCGCGTACTACAATTCCGCAGTCCATCGCTTTTACCATTACACCACGAGGACATCCCCAACTACTACCTTTCTTTCAGGAGTACGGCTTTAGCATTAAATAACCCACCACAGTTGGTATTCCCTAAGACCCAAATAAATGAATGGGATTCATTTTAAAATAATCCCCTTTTTTATATCTGGCGTGATCTGAAAAAAAGTCATTTTTTCAGTAAAAAATGCCTTTGTTCAATGTGTTTTGTACTTGATGGGCTTTGTAAATTTTTGCCGAGTGATGTACCATGTATTTGTGGGTCAAAATTCTAAGTGTCCAATGGATTAATTTTCTGCTCGACCATCTTGCTTAGCAGTGACTTGCTTAACAGTCAGGCATTTTGCTGAAGAAGTATATAGACATAAGCTGCAGCTGCTAAGTCAATCGAACATATTGACATGTCAGAGCGAAATAAGATTTATAAAGAATTTAGGGGTTTTATTTATATAAACCTTTTTAACTGTAGCGTTTTTTTTTGCTTTTTTTTTTTTTTTTTTTGGTTTGCTTTTTCTACTTACTTTTTTCGGCTGACGACTAATATAAACAGATCCAGACTTCATTTCGTTACTTTCCTTTCCTTTTTTTTCAGTTTTTTTTAACTCTTCAATTCGTTTTCCCTTTATTTCTTGGTTTATTTCTTCTACTTATACTTGATCCTTTTTAATATACTTTTCTAACTCTTCTTAGTTAATCTATTTTCTTAATTTATTCTATTCCTATATTCAGCCTTTCCAACTGCTGGTTCCGACATCTTCACTTTTTCTTCATCGTCAACGTTGCGTTCTTACGTGTGTTTTTTTTTCTTTTTGTTATATCCATGGAACCATCTGTGATCCTATCTAAACCCCAGCGCCTCAGATTCCACAGAAATATTCTGGCAACACTTCCAAATCCCCACGTTCTTCGTTTGTAATCTCGGGATATATCTCACTTCCATTGTTTTAATCAAACTTCACTCTTCGAACAGGATAATAATGTGCCATTGTGTCTCTCACCAAAAACAAGACTAATGCAAAAAAAATGTTTCGGAAACACTCATGACACACAACATATTTTATTAATATCAAACATAAGCTAAGTCTGTTATCTCTCTCTCTCTCTCTCTCTCTCTCTCTCTCTCTCTCTCTCTCTCAATATATCGCTCTATCTTTCTATCTATCTACTCATCATATCTCTCTCTAAATCTAATGATGATAAGTCCCTGTATATATATATATATATATATATATATATATATATATATATATATATATATGTGTGTGTGTGTGTGTGTGTGTATAATCACTCTATCGATCTAACCAATCATGGCTTGTTTCCATCTCATCTATCAATCAAAGTAACCATAGAAGACTTCTAGCTCTCGATCTATCTATGCACACAACTCACACACATATCTATCTATCTATATTTATATATATATAGATATATGATCATAGTATATTCCTATTTTTCTATATATCTATCAATCTATCTGACTACTTAATCTTTGATGGTTCCTATCTGTCAGTCTATCTTTCGATCTATCTATATATCCATCCATCCACCTGCACGCACACAAACACACACACATGCATACACATATGCTGTATATCAGAAATGAAGAGAAAACTCTTATGTATAAAAAAATAGACTGCTTCTTTTCTTGTTTTTCTTTCTTATGAAATGTACAATATAGTTGCGTAAAAAAAAGAGTCGGTAACAGTTAATATATATACACTGAGGGAGATACGGAATCTTTGTGAAACGCTTCTTCTTCATTCTTCTTTCACAAGACTGGTACAAGTCCAACTCAAAACATTCAATCATCTCAGCTTCTATATGTTTTTCAACTTCAAGCACCACTTCTTTCTTCTGATCATACCCGTTTTCGACTTTTCTTCACACTTCTCTGCATTATCTCGAGACATTTAATCATCAACTACAAGGCCTTTGTAAGGCATTCCTTTTTCTTTCTCCTGCGATCATGTCCGCCTGTGCCCAGAGTGGCGTGATGTTTAGTGATTCTTCCGCCGGCCCTTTCTTCTCTGGCCGCGGGTCGGAAATCTTCAATCCTCATATAATTTTCCGGACGCCCACGTAATCCTCGTTGTTACTCTTCCTTCCTGCATGCCCCCACGCAATTCACGTGGCCTTTCCGCCTTGTTTTGATCATTTCAAAACACATGTACATCCTTTTTTGGTATCCACGTTACATACACGGCCTGTCAAAAAGCAAATATCTAACATTTATATATTTATATGTATATAAATATATAAGCAAAGTATATTTATTTCATTTCCCATCTAATCATAGAATATTCTTTTTTATCAATCTATTCATCGAACTATCTATCGATCTGTATGAGGGGTTGTTCAAAAAATTCTAAGCCTAAACCCCAAGCATAGCAGAACATGTCTTTCAACTTTATTATTAATTTGGTTCTGTATACATACCTACTTACTTACGAGATAGTCTACCTCACGTCCTAAAATTCGATATGTGTGCATTTTCGCTGAATTCAAACATTGTCTGTTATCACCAAATATAATCAGGGTTGTTTTGTATCGACTAAACAAGCAGTTAAAATGGATATATTAATTGATGTATATGAAGCGACGTTAATACAAGGATACGCGAAGATATACTCAGATTCCAGATAAAGAAATACACCGGAGTATCAATAATCCGGTTGCCTAATGATGCAAAATGCATATATTCTACTCAGGTGGTTCATAAGGAAATCCTCTTGGCATAACAGTTATTAGTCGTTGAAAAGTACTCGGCTATTTGACCATCAGTGAAAGCCACTTGTTACTACTGATATGAAGACTCACAAAAAGCATATATAATATCAAAATATATTTTTGCAAAAGTATTTTAACAGTGTAAGAAATTCACAGAATATAAAGCCCATTTAAGTAGGGCTAAAGAATACGCCGACAGTATCTCTACAAAAGGGTAAGACCCACAAACGTGGCGGGGCATGCAGGAAGGACGAGTAACAACGAGGATTACTCTGGAGCATTGCGGAATGTGGAGTACCCTTTCATAGTCATTATTCTTAGAGTGCTAGTACCATATAGGGTCTCATCTATTCTCTTATTCTGGAACATGAAGCTAACAGCGATACCTATCATAGTTGGAACACTTGGATCAATCCTGAAGAACTAGATTGGGGAAACTTATAAAAAGTTTGGAACTGGTACAAGATATTCTTCGATAATATTCTGCTATGAGGTTTATTCGCTAAATAAGGGGAATTTTTTTAAGAAAAAAAGAATAATTGTTTTCCAGCAGTTTCTTCCCATAAATGTTTAAAATTGATTTTTTTCCAAAACTATCTTAATTTGGAAAAAATATTTGTTTTAAGGGAATTCAAAATGGCGACAAATCAAACAGATTGCTCCAAGTATGTCATCAAATTTTGATGGTTGAGAAGTGCAAAGCATGTGGAATTTATTGACGAATGTGTGATGTGTATGGAGAATCGTGTTTTAGACAACATAATATTAACAAATGTGCTTAACTCTGGTGTGCCACGATGAGTTTGAATCGAAAACAATCCATCGAGTGTGAATACAATGACTCTCCGGTAATGAAAAAGTCATACTGACTGTCTTCTGGGATATGAAAGGACCCATCACAATCGATTACTTTGCAAAAGATGCATTTTAAACAGTGCTTCCTATTGCCAACTCCTAAGGCATTTATTGAATAATTGCTTTTTTTCTGATTTTATTTTACCAGTAGTCAGTTGTTGGCCCAAAACAGAATGAATGGGAGATACGTTGACATTATAAATTCTCTAAGAGTCGAATGAAATCCTTACCTCAATCCTTAATCATTATCAATGCTTCTTTTTTGATTTTCAATGTATTTTATATTAAAATGATTTACAGTGCGTTTTTTAGAATATTGACTTACAACATATTTCTAAAAAAAGGTATAGTAGCAATAAATTATATAAATACACACACACACACACACACACACACACACACACACACACACACACACACACACATATATATATATATATATATATATATATATATATATATATATACGCACACACACACATATATATACGCACATATATATAAATACATATATATAATATATATACACATATAAATAAATACTTACATATAATACATATATAAATATATATACACATATAATACATATATAAATATTTATACATATATATAATACATATATAAATATATATACACATATATATATATAAATACACACATACACATACACACACACACACACACACACACATATATATATATATATATATATATATATGGAGAAAAAACTTGACGGCAATTACACAAGAATGCTGCGAGCTGTAAAGAACAAGTCCTGGAGGCAACACCCCACAAAACAGCAGCTGTACGACCACCTATTACCCATCACGAAAACTATCTAAGTTAGACGAACAAGACAGGCGAGACACTAGAGAAATAAGGACGAACACATAAGCGATGTACTCCAGTGAACCCCTTAACATGGACGAGCAAAAGTAGCATAACCAGCTAGAACCTATATGCAGCAGTTCTGTACCGATACAGGATATAGTCTGGAGGACCTGCGGAAGCAATGGACGATAGAGACAGGTGGTGAGAGAGGGTCAGAGAGATCCGAGCTGATAGCGTGACATGATGATGATGATATATATATATATATATACATATGTGTGTGGGTGTGTGTATACGCATGTGTAATGCATGTTAACGATCACCTGAATTCCTGTTCACAGTTAAATTTTTTTCATGATTTTCAATGCTTTTCTATTGTAAAACCATTAACAATGCATTAATATTTTATAAATAATAATTCTACTCTTCTAATCTCTCAGTAAGGCCTGATTAATTCATGACCAATGATAATTACCAGCTTTCATGATTTTCAATTATACGAGGATCATTAAATAAGTTTCCAGACTTTTTTCGTATGGGCACTTTTATTGATAGTACACACACGAAACTCTAGTCCCCTTCGAAGTAATCACCTCCAGCTGCAATGCACTTGTTGTACCTTTCCAACAACTTCTGGAAGGCCCCATGGAAGTCCTCTTGTGTGAGCAAGTCACTGACCTTCGTCAAAGCCTCTTTCATCTCCTCAATTGTCTCATAACCACAACATCTGAGCTTAGGGAATAACCAAAAGTCACAGGGACGAAGGTCTGGACTATAGGGAGGCTGAAGAACTGTCTTGATGCCCATCTTGGTCAAATAGTCTGTGACAAGGATGGAGTTGTGGACTGGTGCATTGTCCAAGTGGAAATGATTTGAAGAGTGCTGGCCTCTTCCGACGGAATCTCTTCCTGAACTCCCATAAAACCTCAACCAAGTATTCCTTGTTGACTGTTTGTCCAGTGGGAACCCAGTGCATGTAGATCATGCCAGAGCTGTCAAATGGCATTTTTTCCAAGTTTAAAACATAATTTTATTGCATATCGTTCTTCTAAAGTCCAGATTGCATTTTAGATATTGACCAGCTGTGACAATCCAGCTTTAGTAGGGTGTATTCCAATTCCTGCTGTAGCTGTTCATTTGAACTGGGAATCATAAAAATTGGTCAGTCATCTCATATGATGTATAGCAATAACATACTAAATTTTCTAGAGTCTACGACAATTTTAAATTCCTGTACAAAAAAAGACTGGAAACTTATTGAATGCACCACGTATATATTAGAGTGGGTGTAGGGACATTTAATAAATAAGGCATATTTTTAAAAAAGCAGAATAATTTTTTTCAGAATTTATATATATATATATATACGCTCCCCCATGGGAGTTGAGCACTCCAGTGAAGAAATTTACGGCTGCCACTCGCATAATGCAAAGCTCTTCAAACGAATCGAGCACCCAAGTATCCGTTAAGGTATTAAATGTAAACAAATGAAAGCTACTTGTTAATGCCTTATAATTCACGAACTGACGGGGTACGCTTTTTGGCTGAGAGGTATGATACTAAGTCTAACGTAAAGTTGGGTGGGTTTCGATCCCAGCTTCAAGCCTCCTTCGTGTCTAGCCACACTGAAGAGTTGTGATGTAACGAGACAGTCTGTCTGTGGATGACAATATATATATATATATATATATATATAATATTACGAAGAATAATGGAATCATATTTATTTATTTATCAAAATAATTAAACAAAACATTGCTGGGAACCGTTCACTGATATCTTTCGGAAGAATGGCTACCCAGACAACGTCATCTCGAGTAATAATAGATCAACGATATCCCCATTTAATACCATGAGATCGTTTGGTCCTTCAAGACGTCCAGTATATGTGAAGATACCTTGGATTGGGGCCGTTTGCCAGCCTTTTGAAGATAAAATCACTTGGTCGATTATGCGCTGTTTTAACTCGATTAAGATGAGAATCATCTTCGCTACCAAACCTGCACTCCAGTCTTCCTAAAAGGAATTCTTTCCTATACTACAACAAATTATAATGGTTTATAAATCATCAATGTCAGTTGATGCTGACTTTATTAGGAAGACTATTCAAAAGCTGGATGTTCGAGTTAAGAAACGCATCCCCCATTATTAAGACATTATATCCGGATCTTCTCAGATACAAGAGTCAGCCATTGGTGACCAGTTGGCCGATCATTATATACGTAGGACTAATTATTTGAATTACTGTTTCTCTGGTACAAGGCTAGGTCTAAACAACATCTTGCTTTTTTTTCTGAGGCAATAGCTATTTCTCTCTTTTGCCCTACCTTGTAGAGGCAGAGAAGACACTTTAACATTATTTGTCTATTTGGGGTATCGGATGGGAATCTTAGGAGTAGAGTTTTTTTTTTAAATCCCCCCTCACGGTGCTTACCTTTAAAACGATTTCTGTGAATTATTTGAAAACGCATCGGACGAAAATGTCCCTCCAATTTGTTTTTCCTTATTTAAATGAATAAATAAATAAATATTATTCCTTACTCTTCTTTATGATAAGATTTTTGTGTACCAAAAATCCATTAAAATTCACGCTCAGACACACACACACACACACACACACACACACACACACACACACACACACACACACACACACACATGTATATATATCCACATGTGTATACATATACAAAAAAAGGAGAAAGAGGTAGCAGTAAATTTCAAACCACACTGCCCCAAACGCAAAAGAACCACAAGACACACACACACACACACACACACACACACACACACACACACACACACACACAGAAGAATAACAACTGACAGCGAAACCCAAAACCACTCCAACGCTCACGCACACACACACACAAAACGATAAACATATCAAATACCAAAGAGGGGTAAAGTAGACCAAAGTAAACACACCCCAGAAAAAAGGGAGAATAACCTCCATATAAAACCCGCCCTAACAACTAAAAATCATTCCAACTGGAATTAATGAGTTCAAGTCTCATTGAGTACCCCATTAACAAGGCCTTGTACCACCTATGTTCTCTGACGAAAGCAACAAGATGGAAATATACAAATATATAATAGGTACGTAAGAACAAAATAAATAAATTAGAAAATACAAATCTCTTCGTGGACCTACCAATTTCAAAATAAATTTTTATTCTTTACAAACATCTTATATATATATATATATATATATATATATATATATATACACTGCATTATGGGGAAGTGGTTTATAGCATATATTACACTGTGGTACACAGCAGCAATTACTTTGTTAAGTAACTGAATGAATGGATTAATACTATCATCGACTAACATCATCCACATCAATATGCTACCATCTCCAAATTGCCCTGATTCTATTTTTTTTTTGACATTCGAGAATCAATCCCATTTTTAATCTCGATTGCCATTATTTACAAGCCCACCTCTCACTCAGCGTGGTAGCAATTTAAGGGTTCACTTTATAGCTCAAATTGACCTGCTTGAAAATTATTACGATTTGATAGGATAGCGAGCAAAAATACCTTAAGAAACAACTACACATAAAGTGGAAATATAAACGAACATAGACACGTAATTTCCTAACCTCTTGGCATGAGAAAAGCTTAGATTGCCTATTAGTCCGTTAAAATTAATCAACTATTTTCTAATCGATCTGGATTATCCCTTATTTTAGAAAGAAAATCTTTCTTCTTTTTGATGATACTCTGCCACCAGGAGAATCTGAATAGATAGATGTTTCCCATAAAATACGTTACTCTCCTCTCTCTGCTCAGATATTTTCCTGCCAAATTCCCCGGTTTCCAGGAAAATGTCCACTACAATGTAAAAACGGTCCACAACAAAGTGTTTTGAATGTCTCGATTTTACGAGGGAGTCATTTTCTGTGTGCGTCCTGTTGTTTTCAGAAATTTAGAGAAACCACAATCATTTATAAAAATCTATATCTTTACTTTCATCGCAATTACACTCTGAGATCTATTAAACTATTTTTCAATAATAGATATCGTCACTCTTTGAGGTTTTTAGAGTTACGACCCGAGGTTTGAATAATACATTGACTTTGCATTTGTTTGTCATCGTGATAACTTAGAAAATAGTGGTGCAGACGAGTAAGAAATATTTGCTGATATTGGATAGTCGAAATATTTCGTTGTGAACTACAATAGATTTCTTTGAGAAATCAGTCATGAATAGAATTGGTATTATTTGATCTATAACTTAAGATTTTTTACGCATAATTTGTTTATTGTAGAATATTTTTGTAAGGAAAGCTTTTTTCTCCTATAACTTTATCCTTGTTTCACTCGTATGCAATTTTTACCATAGCATGAAACAGTTTTTAAAAGAATATTTATAACAAATTTTCTCACTATCTAATCATTTCATTTGAGCCATTTTCAAACTTTTATTACTTAGTATAGGTATTACTGCATATATATTTTAAAAAAAACAACAATCGGTCACATTAAGATAATAAACTGATTTCCATCCTCTTAAAACGCATTGAAAACTATCCAAGTAAGACGAACCAGACATCCAGGACACTGCTGGAGAAGCAGGGACGAGCTCATAAGTAATGTACTCCTATGGACCCCCACATATGGCCCAGCAAAAGCAGGACGACCAACTCTACGTGAAACTCTACGTGAGTTAACAAATATTCTACACTTTAGTTATTCTTATTTTGATGCATAATGCAGCTATTAACAGTGTTTGCTTTTTGCTAGTAATATATCATGATAACGCCTTCATAATTCTAAAAAAAAAAAAAAACAGAAACTATCACCTTGAAAAGAGACACTGATTGCTTAAAGTTTAGAGGTTGAGACATAGAATGTTTTGAGTCTTTGATTCATGCTCAAAGAGGTAAACCCAGATTTTTTCTTTAATTACTATACCAACTATACGGCCACCTGTCTCCCATCACGAAAACTATCCAAGCTAGTCGAACCAGACATGCAGCACACTGCTGGAGAAGCAAGGAAGAGCTCATAAGTGATGTACTCCTATGGACGTCCGCATATGGCCAAGCAAAAACAAGACGACCAGGTCGAACATACATACAGCAGCTATGTGAGGATACGGGATGTAGCCCTTAAGACCTGCCAGAGGCGATGAACGATAGGGAGAAGTGGCGAGAAAGGGTCAGGGATATCTGTGCTAGCGGCATGACATGATGATGATGAGGATGATGATAAATCAATGCTCTAAAATATTAGCAGGACTTCTTCCCATCAAATAAGAAAATGGATTAAAATAACTCATTCACGTTTATGAGACTTTTTAAAAAAAAGACAACAAAAAAAGCCTTTTTTCTCTAGATAAAAGTAACCCATTCAATATAGATAGAGATTAGTATCAACTTATTTTGGCATGTAAAGAAACATCCGGTTTCAACATAATTCGAAATTAACACAGGAAATATTTACAGCTACAAAAATACATTTCTAAACATTCAAACATTTTAACAAAAAATAAATAAATAATAAAATTCAGAATTAAGAAAAATAAATTAAAGAAAAATAAATTAAATTATTATTCAGATAGATCTTATTTTAATGCATCAAATTTTAATCATTAAATTGAAATAAAACAATCTAAAGCTAATATTATTCACAGCAAAATGCCCTAAATTACAATAATAGGGCAAAAATTACGAATATTAATTCAAATTTTAATTCATTTATCAATTTAATACACACACACACACACACACACACACACACACACACACACATATATATATATATATATATATATATATATATATATATATCTCAGTAATATCCTGTCAGCGTCTGAAGACAGTAGGTGTGGATTATTTACGTATAGAATATATGAGGAATTTCATATAAATCTATAGGAATGCTCGTCTATGACTATTGTCATATATTCCCCATCTAGGTTTATATAATAAAACTCACATACACAGCGTATACAATGCTATTAGAAGAAAACTCAAACCTAGTAATTGTTATTATAAATTTATTTCGGTAAAGAATATCGTTATACGATTCGTCGCATCAGATGACTTCACACATCTAATCTGAGGTTGAAATACTGCAAATATTGATTACAGTCTATATACACGTATGAAAAAAAGAAAAAAGAAAGAAAAAACTTATTTGAATTTAAATTCTCAGACAAATGTAAACCGAATCAAAACAATAAAGTATTAGAAAAATGAGGAAACCAGGAAAAGAGTGTTCCTTTAAATTAACCATTACTAATTTGAACAGATGCTAGATTTTCATAGCAGATGGAATTTTATGAATAATGTAAGCTTGTAAACTAAACGATTATCTTCGAATATTTTCTGTTAACTCCTTTTTGCTTTTATATATATATATATATATATATATATATATATATATATATATATATATATATACGTGTGTGTGTGTGTGTGTGTGTGTGTGTGTGTGTGTGTGTGTGTGTGTGTGTGTGTGTGTTCTATATGTGACATTGTTGATTGCCGAAGATTGTTGTCAATTTTCGCTTAAAATACATTCATTGTATCTCCTAAAGGCTGGTACTCATTGCCCCAACAAGAAAAAAAAATATTGCAAATTATCAAAATATCTTAATTCTACAGAGAGAAAAAATTTCAAAGAAAAAAGAATTACTTTTTAAAAATATCTAAATATTGCAAAAATGGAAAATATAAAGGAACTGCTAAGATTCATCATCTCAAGAATACCTCGAATGCTTTAAACAATCTGAAAAAGGTTTATAAAAAGATTAAAAGATAAAAAGAATTACATATATATATATATATATATATATATATATATATATATATATATATATATACATATGTGTGTGTGTGTGTGTGTGTGTGTGTGTGTGTGTGTGTGTGTGTGTGTGTGTATTTGCGTTAGTTTCTTCGTTTATGGCATATTTTTCGTAAGATATGGTCATTTTTAGAAGTGGATTTACGATTAGGTTTTAATTCTAATTTATTGTTATTATTATATTTCTAAATTCTAATTTATTGGTTATTATTATATTTCTAAAATGATAAGGTGTTTTTAGTTTTTAGTTCCTTGGTAAAACATATTGTAGCTTCTATTTTGTACAATTTATTTAGAATTTTTGTTGTCACTATTTTGTCGATATATGAATAATGTATCATCTATGTAACAGAGTTATTTAAAATCTTTGGGTAATATGAATTTACAGAGACCTTACGGAAGAAAAATAAGAGAAAGCGAAGCAAGGACCCCAGAAAGAGGCGAACCCATGGGTAAAAAGAAAACATTTATTGACAAAATTGCCATTATATATATATATATATATATATATATGTGTGTGTGTGTGTGTGTGTGTGTGTGGCCACCCTGAATTTCTTTAAAAATATCTTAAAATAAGATTTTTTTTTTGTATTTTTTAAAGAAAACATGCAATTTCAGTAACTTTAGTGTTTTTGCTTTCATTTTGACAAAAAAGCACTTAACTATGAAACATTATCATAAAACAGTATTGTATTTTGTTTTTCTCAATAAAACCTCCGCTGTAAATTTACAAATTCTTGGCATTTACAAATTCTTGGCGTTGTTTCCAACTAAAAAATGTAAACACTGATTTTTTTATATTGGTTTACATAAAAAAAATAAGTTAATCTCGCAAAAATATTTATTTTGGGGTTATTCAAAATGATGGTAAATAAAACAGAGTGATTCAGACTAAAACAAAATGTTAGCCGATAATAGCAAACCAAGTGAAATTTAATTAATAACGTGTGATGTGTACAAGAAACCTTTTATTTTAAAAAATCTTTACAAATATGCACAGCCCAGTCGGCTAGGTCTGTAGAATACGTTGATAGCATCTCTGCAGAAGCGTTAGATCTGGCCATCCTAACAAATGTTCTGGAAATGACATTAAACCATTTGGTGCTGAGTCTCAAGTTCTGTAGCTTTGGAATACGTGGAATAACCTGTCATTACCATTACTTCCAGGTACACATTGATTCTGAGTGGTTGTAACGTCTATAGATCAAATAGAACTATTCAAACTTTCTCTTGGAATTATCATTATCAAATAGATTTATTCATCTTAAATAACCATACTTCATCATCATCATCATCATCATGTCATGCCATCAGCACGGATCTCCTTGACCATCTCGCACCACCCATGTCTATCGTCCATCGCCTCCGGCAGGTTTTCCAGGCTACATCCTGTATCGGCACAGAGCTTTTGTATGTAGGTTCTAACTGGTCGTCTGGTTTTTGCTCGTCCATGTGAGGGGGTCCACGGGAGTACGTTGCTTATGTGTTCGTTCCTACTTCTCCAGCAGTGTCCCGTATTTCTTATTTGTCTAACTTGGATAGTTTTCTTGATGGGTGGTAAGTGGCCGTAGAGCTGCTGCTTTGTGAAGTGCTGCCTCCAGGACTTGTTCAATATTGCTCTGGGAATTCTTGTTTAATTGCCGTCAAGTTTTTCTCCATACGTTTCCGTAGCGTCCATGTTGTACATCCATATAGCAGTATCGAAACTACGCTTCATTTTATCAGTCAGGTCTGACTTCCTTATGTTCGACAGGCTATCGTTAGCTGTCCATCCCTTTGCTTGTTGCGTGTCGATGTCTGTCTCGGTTGATGATACACTGTTTCCTAGGTAGGTGAACTTGTCAACTAGTTTCAGAGAGCTACCGTTTTGTGTTGAGATGCCGCATGTTTGATTAAAACACATATATTCCGTCTGGTGTGCATTGACATGGAAAAAGCCATGTGCTAATAATGAATTGGAATACATAAAACCATTTAACTGTATGAAAATAATGAAAAGGAATACTCAAAAACATTTAACTGTTTGCATATAAACCTATAAGTATTTGATGGTAATAATTGCAACCGTTTAAATGCGTGCAAACAAAAGAGCTCTGGCTTGTTTAAAAATAACGCCACCATTAAATTGTTCTCTTCCACACACACACACACACACATGTATATATATATATATATATATATATATATATATATATATATATATATATATATATATAAAATTAACTTAAATCGCGAGTCGGAAATCTTCTACTAAAGTTTCACCTTATCGGATCATCAGGAAGCCCAACTCCAAACTAACTTGGGGTTAGGCTTCCTGATGATCCGATAAGGTGAAACTTTAGTAGAAGATTTCCGACTCGCGATTTAAGTTAATTTTATAATTGGCTCCACTTGTGTTAAGCACTTTTGTAATTGTAGCATTGCAGGATTCGCGGAAGGTTTTTAGTTTTCTTTTGACCAACTGACTGCGTATCCCTTGATTTTTTTCAAGGGGTCGGACGAGGTTGACCTTTTCTTTCTTTTTGACCTATAATTTTTTCTTTTCTCCCCGGGCGGTGATTCGAGATACTTTTATCTCTTGTTCCTGGCGGG
This sequence comes from Sepioteuthis lessoniana, assembly GCA_963585895.1. Lineage (NCBI taxonomy): Eukaryota > Metazoa > Mollusca > Cephalopoda > Myopsida > Loliginidae > Sepioteuthis > Sepioteuthis lessoniana. Next base: position 46,442,230 of record OY757919.1, read on the forward strand.
GTTTTTTTCGTTTTTTTTTTTTTCTGGTACCGTGATTAGTAAAATAATATATATATATATATACGTGTGTATTATTCGCTTCCTAAACATACACACACACACACACACACACACACACATATACATATGCGTGTGTATGTGTATATGTATCAACAGGATTTGGTATTAAACCACCAACAATGACCAATCGCTCTGCTATGAAACACAGCAAACGAAAACAAAACCAAATCAAACAAATGGGCTACGCAAGAGTTTGCTTCAGCGATCATTAAGTAAGATCTACTGACAACTTCCTACAGTATGAAAGTACCCATCATTACTGATTTTCTCGACCAAGGCGCAACTCTAAACAGTTATTCCTATTGCCAACTTGTTGCCACATTTATTGAATGCGCACCTGTATGTGTTTGAGTGCGTACATGTGTATGTGTATGTGTACACGTGAGTGAGTGTGAATGCGTGGGGTTTTGAAAAGAAATTGTCATTGCTTATGTATAATGGAATGTATAACCAGACCGAATGAGTGAAAATAAATCGTCCGAAATATTTAGCTTTCGAAGGCTTTTGACAATTTATTTATCCATTTTCAAGAATTTTACAGTTTGTTTTTAGGGAAGTTAAACTAAATTAAATTTCATTGTTCCAAGTCTTAGACGACTTGGAAAAATGAAACGATGTGACCTTTTTTCGACGTATTTCTTTTTAAATGAAGTTGACGCTGGATATTGAAGATGTCATGCCAGAGTCACGATTCAAACAAACATGATGTTAGCCAAATGAGAATTTTTGCCGAAAACACAATTAAATTCATAAGATGGAGAGATTTTATTGCTCAGCCCTTGTTATATGGACTTATATTTTATAGTAGCAATTACTGTTGGTAATTGTTTGGGGCAAACTTTTAATTATCAAAAGATATGCAGCAATCAGCATGTCAGATGGCGTAAAAGTGAAAGATTGCTTCATTTGTTTTTGACAGCGTCGATTTTAGAAATTTATAAAAAAGAAAAAAATCAATTAATTATCGGATTTTAATAAAAATTTTCGCTACTTTAGTAATAAACAGCGATGTTTTATTTTAAAGTTTCCATTTGAAAAATTTGTGGCAACATTTTTTTATGTATCAAACTAACCTGAATTCTTTTAATTTTACTCTGTGATCCGCCGGGACAGCAAAGTCCTCAATTTTACAAGTTCGCTTTTTTTGTTGATTTTTATAAGGTCTGGTCGTCTGGCTGAGATTAGGTGATCCGCTTGTATTTCAAAATCCTAGAGGAGTTTGTGCGTCTCATTCTCCATGATAGATTCTGGGTTGGGCATATACCAATTGTTCGTTGGCTCAAACTTCAGTTTCTTCCACAATTCTCTGCGGATCACCTTAGCCACCCAGATTGTCTAGTCTTATAGTCTTTCTGTGCTGATTTCCTGGATTCCCTTATGTGTTTGATCGTTTCGTTTCTATCACCACATAATCTACATATGCTGTTTTCTTATGTCTTATCTATTCTTGCTTTGATATGGTTGGTTCTTATGGCGATATTTTCTACTGTTATTCGGAGAGATTCAGTTTTCTCTTAAGGTTTCCTTTTTTTAGCCAAGTCCATGTTTTCTCGTGTGATATGTCGCTTGTTAGTCGCATAAAACGTCCATAGAGTTATTTTTCTTCTCACTTTTGCTTTTTTGGTTATTGTCGTTCCGCTAGTCCTCGTGTCGTTAGTATTCTTTCTGGTGACTGTAATCAGTCTTCCTCCACACTTTCCTATATAGTCTTAGAGTCGTTGTATCGATGCGTCAACACTGTCTTCAGTGCTGGTAAGTCCTGTTCTTCTCTCACTTCTTGACACATATTGTCTGTCAACCTCATCTCTGCGATGCAATGCTTTATACATTATTATTATTATTATTATTATTATTATTATTATTATTATTATCTTACACTGATCTAGTAACCCTTTCCTCGCAAAGGGGAAACAAATGAAGCATCAGTCATATCTTAAAGGCGTAATTGAACTGACAAGATGGGTTCACAAGAGACATCAACAAAGCAAGAAATCTTGTACATTTCTTCTCTTTAGGGATATATGAATTATTATTCTTGATTAATTGGTGTCGCAATGTTGGATTGAAAGAAGGCCAGTAATCAGAATTGGCTGAATAGTGAACGGTAGAATTTAATGAACGTGTCTTCTCCATCTGCTCACCTCGAAGAGATGCAGGTATAGGTAAGCAGCCGACAAATTTTATCGATAAATGGCGTGAGGCCACCATCTTTGGACGATGGTTATTAATTGAAATTTCGGAAATTTCCATCATTTGATTATAATCCTAATCTGAATTTTGCCTAAAAGGATTTTACTCTCTTTCCTTCTTCCTTTCCTTTTTTTTTCTTTTAATTTATTTTCTATTTTTGCATCCATTCTAAACTTGGCGTCATTTCTTGATTGTACGTTTTTCATACAATCGATTTTTTTCTGATTTTGTTCTCCTAAAACGATTGAATCTAATATATTAATTTTTTTTATTTTCTTATATTCAAAAAGTTTTATTTGTATATTTTTAGCCGCTGTGTTATTCGTAGTACTTATATTTTTCTTATTTAGCCTTCATCAGCATTTTTATACTCTAATTCATTTTACTTTCCATTGATCTCCGTAAAATCGTTTTATAGCTCTCTATTTGGGGGGGGGGATTTTAAATGTTTTACTAGGCTTCCTTTCATTCTTTCTTTCTTTCTTTCTTTCTTCGAAATTTTCTGTATAATTCTTTTTCGCCTTTCTCCTTTTACCTCTTCTTCCTTCAATTTTCTTCTTCTTCTTCTTCTTCTTCTTCTTCTTCTTCTTCTTCTTCTTCTTCTTCTTCTTCTTTTTCTCTATTTTCCCTTTTATTTGTCTTTTAATTTCTCTTCTTTTTCATTCTTTTATTTCTCTTATGTATTCTTTTTCTTTTGTCTTTTACTTTTTTTCCTTCTCTTTTTTTTTTTTATCTATTTTTCTACTTTTTCTTTCCTGCTGTTTTTTGCCTTTTATTTTTCATCCTCCTTTTTTAATATTTTTTGTCAACTACATTTTTCTTCATCCTAGTTCTTCATTTCTTTTCTTCCCTGCTGCTGCTGCTGTGGTTGTTGTTGTTGTTGTTGTTGTTGTTCTTCTTCTTCTTCTTCTTCTTCTTCTTCTTCTTGCAGATATTTAGCTTTTAATCTTCTTGGAATTATTTCCCTTCATTTACAATTCAGAATAGTTTTTAACCATAAACATCTTTTTCTTTTTACTTTTAATATGATTTTTAAAAATATTGTTTTTACTTTATTCTCATTTGTTTCTTCTTTGTGGTATTCTTCTTCAATGTTATTCTTTTTCTATTCAACTTCGTTCACGAATGCCTTTAGAGTTTTTCCTTTTTTTCTATTCAGCAACGTGTTATTTGTTGATATCATTCCATCCAAGTTTTGACTTCCTGCTGTACTAAACGATACTAAAACGATATCCTCTTTTTACCCATTTAAAAATTGCCCAGTCGGCTGGGGCTGTAGAATACACCGACTGCTTCTCTACAGAGGGGTAAGACTTCCTAAACGAGTGTCCTGATATGACTCAAAACAATCCGTTGGTAAGGTTCCAGTAATGCTGGAGTTTTGGGAATGCTGAGCACCCCTTCTTTGGAATCGCCTTCTAGTCCACTCAGGCCCGGAGTGGTAGCACCTTAGATGGCCCTACATATGGGTCAAATAGAACTAAACTGCATACATATGCTCAGGTAAATTAATTGAAATAGAACTGCTTTGAAATTTAAACTGCGTACTTATGCTAAACTAAATCGTTTGAAATAGAACTGTTTTGACATTTAAGTTCATGTGGACAAAAACTATACTGATACTAAACCAAATTGTTTGAAATAGAACTGTTTAACTAGAATGAATAGCTTGGAATAGGAATGCTTTTTAACAATTAAAATGTGTACTCATGTTAAACGAAATTGTTTGAAATAGAACTGATTATTTATATAAAATGGATTTGGCGTAAAATAACCTATAAAGGTTGACATGCCATAAAACCCAACAACCAACCATTAAAAAAACACTTGCTCGGAACACGTTTGTTACAAAATCAGATCCAGCTACAGAAATTTTTACAATATTCAACATGACAACTTGGTAAAATTTTAAAAAAAAAATACTTCCCTTAGGTCCTACGTGCTTCCATAGAAAAATGTCTGATTGTTATTCAAGCAAATAGTTAGGGACGCATATGATTATTATCTTTCTCTCATGTGCATGTTTTAAACGTTTTTGATTTTCCATAATCTGTTGAATCTTTTGTTGGCGGGCAGATTAATAATTGCCTACAGAAATATAGTAATTTAAATATTACAAATAATAGTCGTATTTATAAGGATTTTAAAATAACCAAAGGATTTATAGTATTTTTTGAAATCGTATTTCTATACTTAAAGATCTTCGATAAATAATTTACACACTATTTTTGCTGAGATGTAAAATGAGGTCTTTTTTAAATATGATACAACACGAAATAATTTTTACTTTCTAGTATGTTTGTGGCGACAGGTCTATTCTTCATTTAGATGATACTAAGAAATAGCTAATTTTTTTTAAAGTTTTCCTTAAAGTCCTAACTTATGTGATAGAGGAAAAAATAATCTTTTTTACTGAGTAAAAATAATTTGCGACCTTTCACTATAATCAGAAAAACGAAGGTTATTATAATTATTTTTTCTAAAAATTTATTACAAACGTTTTACATTATCAACTAAAATCTATTGCATTTTAAACTTGAAGATGTTTCTTCAAGACAAATAAACCCCAAAATATATTTTTGAATACTGCTTCTACATATAGGGTACCATACAAGAACATGAAAAAATTATTGAGTTTTATGGCAGCATGTACGAAGACCCGGCCTTCCAAACATGAAGTCATAACTGATTGATTGTAACAACGTATCAACCTGTTTAGAGTTATTCTCTGCCTAGAGGTTAAGGAATCGTGATCATGCTACCATAGATGTCTTGTTGTTTTTTCAGTACAATCAGCTTAGACTGTATAACACGCTAAGTGAAACTCTGCAGAGAGGTTAGACCACTCAACGAGTCTTCCTTCATTGTCATTTCTCCTTGGTCCACTCTGACCGATAGTTTTCGAAACCCTCTCCAGAGAGTCTTGGTTTATCAACTGGCACCTGAGGCACCTCTTCTTTTGGGGAATGCCGACGGGGCCCGAGACATTTTTGGAGGAGCTGAGTGAACCTAGGATACGGCCGTGCGTGGACCTACCTAAAAAAGCCTTATGCAGCACTTGCCTATTTGCTGGAGCGTGCCACAAATATCTCACTACAGTTCTTTTTTGAAGATGGCTTTGGCTTTAAATAACCCACGGAAGTTGATGTGCTATAAAACTGATTCATTTTAACGACGTATCAACCTGTTTAGAGTTATTCTCTGCCTAGAGGTTAAGGAATCGTGGTCATGTTACCATAGATGTCTAGTTGTTTTTTTAGTACTATCAGCTTAGACTGTATAACACGCTAAGTGAAACTCTGCCGAGAGGTTAGACCCACACAACAAGTATTCCTTCATTGCCATTTCTCCCTGGTCCACTCTGACCCGTAGTTTTCGAAAACTTTAAGGTCCCATGTATAAGTCAAATAGAAGTATTTAATCATGGAAGAAACGACCGATATTTTCTCGAACCTCTGGTGGCCGTCCATCCTGGCTCTTACCTTCTCCAGAGAGACTAGGTTTATGAACTAGCACCTGAGGCACCTCTCCTTTGGGGGAATGCCGACGGGGCCCGAGACATTTTTGGAGGAACTGAATGAACCTACGATACGGCCGTGCGTGGACTCACCTAAAAAAGCCTTATGTAGCACTTGCCTATTTGCTGGGGCGTGCGACAAATATCTCACTACTGTTCTTTTTTGAAGATGACTTTGGCTTTAAATAACCCACGGAAGTTGATATGCTATAAAATGAAAAAACAAACCAAAGAAGAGACAAGGGCAGTAGGTAGCTCTTTAGATGTTATTGGTTCTTCTGTTTTATCATATACTCTCCTAGGTGACTAGTTATCTAAGCTGGTATGTGGAACCATGTTACCCAGAGGAAGAAGGGGTTGTGGGTTTCAAACTTACCGGGGCCTTTCTGATTATTCTTGTTTCTGACTCGCGCTGTTTCCTCGTTGTCGTAAATGTCTCGAGTGGATTGTGATAAAGAACAATGAAAGTTTTACTGATAAAGGATTCTACTTATCAAAATTATTAATAATTCATAGTTTCAGTTAAAAATAAAATAAAGATATACTAAGATCTTTGGTGTTATAAAAATGGAGACCCAAGTGAGATATGATAAAAATTGATCTGGAAGATGAAGAATAATTTTTCTTCAAAGTTATTAATAATTATAATAGACAGCTTCATCTAACAATAGATTAAAAAATAGTCTTACTTGTATGTAAGAAAAAACAGTAAATATAGCGCTGGGATATTGAGTGGTTTAATAGGTATTACTTAGACTAGACTTCTGTTATACGATAATTGCTATTCAAGCTCAGTAAGTATAACATTATATAGCGTTGAAACAAACTTCTCTGAGGCAGAAAAGTGAGTGAATTTAAATATCGATATTTAACCAACACTTACGGTATTAGGATGTGACACGAGATCGGTTTAACGTATAGTGTTCTGCAGGGAAAAAGCCTCCAGCGAGGTGGACGCAAAAATTACTTGGTTCCGCTGGCATTCTCCCTCAAACATCGACCAATCAACCCAGCTCTTTTGGGTGAATAGACATGTGCTTGATGATGGGAAGACTCCTTGGAACGTGATCCATTCATTTTCACTGACCACTTGATACAGAAAAGTGGTGTACGATCTTCAAGTAAAATTGTCAATACAATCTTATGTATTCATGTTTCCGATGCAGACTGTACATTGCAGTTGGAAAAGCCGCGTCCCGAGAAGGATATAATTAGGAGGGATAAAGTATAATACCAGCCATTTTTTCAAAGGATAATTATCAACAAATTCATAAAAATGTACGTCTTTAAATGCAAGATATATCAGAGTGATTAAAAATGTTTTCAATATTTTAGTGCATGATTGCATAGGGTACATGTATCATGTGACCGAATCAGTTCATGCCATGGAAGCTACCCGCTGTGGTTTGTGGTATCATGAGAGGTGATACACTGAAACGTTTGATTTCCTTCACTCCATTTGTAATTGGGAAACCGCACAAACCTCGATGATCAGGCAAAGTAAGATAGGCCAAAAACCATGAATTTTTAAGGCTTAATTCCAAGTGAAACATATAAGTCGAGTATTGTTGTATAGCCGTAATACAAATATAAGCAGAAACATAATCAAATATAATATACGAACTTCAATGAACGAACGAAAACACTTCTTTATAAAAATATAACTCTCACACTTTATTCTCGAAAGGGTGATGTTTCTTGAGTGTGAGAGGTGAGTGGGGACAAAGACGGACTGTTATTTTGACCCAAGTTCTTCCTCGCCCATAGCAGCACTTCTTTCTCATCTTGGCTGGGGTTGCTCAACCATGGGTCTCTGAGGGTCCCAACCCCTCTGTCTGCAGCTGGTTCTCACTTCGCTGGCATCCTGTCTCCAACTGTCTCGAACCGTCTGTGCACCAGGTTATATTATTGTTTAACGTACACCTGCTTCCGCTGTTATTCCGCTTATTTACACGGGTGCATCTCTTGATTGACGGCTCGGTCGAGGGTCAATATATAACAGAAGGATTTGGAGAGTATCAGGTGAGCTAGGAATCTCACAGTCCAGTGTGCTTCGTCACGTTCATACTGGGCTATGCCTCACGTTACCAAAATATTGCATATCTTTTGACTTACTCTAGTTCTGTGAATTAAAGCCTGCTTGAAATTAAAAGACAATTTTACATTTAAAATAAATTGGAACAAACTTGCTAATCCAATTTTTGACTGACAAAAGTGGTATTATGAATTGCAAGTTATAGAGAATTTCTCTAATAAATTCCTAAGAAGTAAAATTGATTAAGAAGCAAAGAGTAAATCAATTATAAGAAAGGTGGTTATTGAAAAGAAAAACCTATTTGGATAAGTATTTTTCAGCTAATTTTGTAATGATGTCTTTCGTTTCCTCATCTGATGTTTTTTTTTCTTCATTTTGTATTAAAAGAGAACTCGAAACAATTACACTCACTCTATAGTATACAACGATTGGATCTCTGCAGAGGGGTAAGACCTCACCACATCAATGAGTTTCCTGGATATGACACTAGTCAATCAGATGGTGAGGCTCCAGTAATGCTGAAGCCTGTAGAATGCGTAGTATTCCTTCATTGCCATCGATTCCAGGTCCACTCTTGCTCGGATGGGTCAAATAGAACTGTTTGAGATTTAAACTGATTGCAAACTAATGACTCATGTTAAATTGAATTGTCTGAAATAGACCTGTTTTATCATTTAAGTGTGTTAACAAATAGCTGATGTTTAACTGAATTTTTTGTGATACTTAGCAATACATGGAAAAATTTAACTGTGCAAAAGAATGAGCTTAGGCTCGTTTAAAAAATGTGTTAGTCCAAAAGAAAAAAGTAAAAGAGCGACTGGAGTTTGAACTCTTTTGCAAAAATGTTGCTGTGCAGCATGTTAATCCCTACTCCGTAAGCACTCCACCTACCCTAATTTAATTCTGTTCATTTTGGTTTGGTTTGGTTTCTTTTTAATGGCATATCAACCTCTGGGTTTTAATCAATGCCAAAGTTATCCAGTAGTGCTGCTAACTCATAAGTGGAATGATAGTGCGTTTCATATCCTTTACCAATGGTATTAGTCCGAAAAAGAACGTAATAGCACGAAATCACTACGATTTCACAGTCTAACCTGTTAGCTACAACGCTAAAAGAATTCCCTCTATCTTACCCTACAGTACCCTTAAATTGTTCATTTTGGTCAATTAGGTTTCTCTGTTTAATGGCATATCAACCTACATGATCCTACTTAACTGAAAATTATTAACAGAGTTACTGCAGTTCGAACTCACTTAATTAGAGTTTGCTGTCCAGCTTTTTAGCCATGACGCCACCCTACGTCACTTTCTGTTCCTTTTGCACACAAATCAGTATGTCTATTAAAGAAATCACTTGCACTCGCACTCAAAAAAGAGTGGAGGCGTATAGCTACCATCGTATAAGATCGATTCAACGGGTTTTGTTTAAACCATGCACGAGGCTGTTTGTGTTTTACTTAAGACATGATCTCCTTTCTTCTCCAACCATCTATAGATTAAATAGCAAGACAGACTGAACTATATACCCTTGGTACGTACACTGAACTAATTGATGAAATATTCTGAATTCAAAACCAGGGAATGAGAGGATAACAACTCTATTCCATAAAAATTTATTTGCTACTAAACCGCGGCACCGTCACAGGATTGGTGTAGTTAAAACGCAATTCCAATCTCCTCGGCAGATACCGAGATAGACAGAAATTTACAACATAGTAAAGTCGAGGTGCTTCACTTAAGATCTTCAAAATGTGGCTGTTTAATTCGGTTGCAGACGAAAATATACAGCGTGCGGAAGAAAAATATTGAATTTTTTCAAATTTCAGTTCGATAAGTCCAATTTTTGAAAAACAAACATGATAAACATGAATTTTCAAGATTAGCTCTTTTATTCATGTACTTATTCATCAAAGTTCTGCCAAGTACGAGTGAGCAGGAAAAGATAAGCCAAAGAATATATGATTTGCTTAACGCCGAAACCAAACCAAAAACAAATCTCCGAATTAACTGGAGTTTCTTTATGGCTTCCGTCAAGTCCAGACCTTAACTCCCTTGATTACGCTATATGTGGCCTTTTATAAGACAAAACAAAATGCAACTTCCCATCCAAATATTGGTTCGTTTAAGACTGCTATTGTGGAGGAATGGAATAAAAAGTCTCAAGAATTTTAACTCTGTTGATTTTTTCTAAAAGGGTGTTGATACAATAATTTCAAAAAAGGTGGCCATATTGAGTAAATTTACTGTTTTGAGTTTATCTTCTTATTTTGTAGTTAATTTTCTGAAATTCGAATTAACCCTGTTTTATAATAGAATTTTTTATTATTATACAAGAAAATTCCAAATTTTGCTTCCGCACCCTGTATTACCTGTCTTCATTCGACATAATAGCGAAGTGGGTACTGTTCTGAGTACGTTAATTCTTATATGTCAAACGTTTGATAAAAATTCCGTACCAACAACAGAAGTCATGTACCTTGTTTTATAAGTGTGTCTGGTTATTTCATTTGCTTAACTCGTGTGAGTCAACTATAGTAACTGAAAGTTTGCAAATGTCACTCTCTACCAAACGCTCTTACGGATAAGTGGTTTAAAATACAAAATTTACTTGGCCATTACACTATAAATGAGAGACAAAAATTGTTGTCAGTCGTCCGTTTTCTACATGGGAGATATGTGCTGTCCATCTAAAATCAATACATTCACATTAATCTTAAACTCACAGGTAGATGCACAGACGTAAAGTACAAATAGATTTCTGCTTCGATAATTTTATTTGAATCCTCACCGGGTAGACAAAGTAAGTAACCGAATGCAGATAAGACAACCACTCAGGGACACTCCAATGCAGACTGCGAAGAATTCAATTTATAAGTCGAAAAAGAGAAAAATAGGAGAAAAAAAAAACAACGGAGATGATTACAATTTGCCTAGAATACACCTTTTATCATATGAACATTCAACTATGGCTACACCTTATCATTCCTTAACGTTGTCAAGTTTTTCTCGTCTCAGTGGAATTTTTGGATTTTCTTTCATTAACATTTAGATTTGAATCTCAACACATCGCTATTTTTTAAACTGGCGTTATTTTTATCATTGTTATTCGTTGCGAGTTAACAAACTAGCTTTAACTGGTGGTTATTCATTGGAGTCTAAGTGACAGCAAGTCCCTTCGTGAGCTTTGCAAACAGGTTCTATCTGGTGCCCTTCGTTAAAGTCTGACTGACAGCCAGTCACCTCAGTTTTCCGAGGCATCTTTAAGTATTCTAGCCGACTACAGTAGTGTCCTGCTTTGGAACGTCTCAGTTGTTCCTTGGATTTATAGTCACCCCTTTGTTTTTCTTTTTCTTTTTTGTTGTTTTGTTTTGTTTTTTTCTTTGTTTTGTTCTGAATAATCCAATTATGTTTGGTATTACTGACACCTGAATATACAATTCTTTACAGCCCTTTCAATTATTATTATCTTTATTTTTATTATAATTCCTTTTCGAGTTTTTCACATCAGCGTTTACTGATGGTATTCCACTTGAGTTTGAGTGATAGCAAGTCTCCTCAAATCTCCAGGACTCTCCTAAGTATTCTGGCCAAACTTATTAATGCTGTAGTTTGAATGGTCTCCACTCGTCCTCTTATTTCAAGTCCTTCAGTAACTGTACCAATCCTTTGGTGACTGTACTAAAACCACCAATAACAATAGTTATCACCGTCATTTTCATGTTCAATAGCCTTTTCAATTCCCTGGCTAGGTCGAAGTACTAATCTTTCTTTTTATTTTCTTTCAATTATACTGTGTAGTCAGCCGGGACAGCAAAGTCCACTATTTGGTAAGTTCTCTTTTTTGTTGACTATCACTAGGTCTAGAGGTCTTGCCGAGATTAGGTGATATGTTTGTGTCTCAAAATTCCAAAAGATGTGTGTGCGTTTCATTTTCCAGGACGGACTCTGGATTGTACATATACCATTTGTTTGTATTGTCAAAATTAAACTTCTTGCATAATTCCCAGTGGATCACTTTTCCCATCCAGTTGTGTCTCATCTTATACTCTTTTTTTACTAATGTGCTACATTCGCTTATTATGGGATGATCGTTTCGCTTCTATTACCACATAACCTACATTTGTTATTTTGCGGCGTCTTGTCTATTCTTTCTTTGATATAGTTAGTTCTTATGGCGTTATTTTGAGTTGCTATCACAAAAAAATTCAGTTTATCTCTTAAAATGTCCCTTTCGTGGCTATCTCCATCTTTCTCTTGCGAGATATCGTTTATTTGTCGCTTGAAATATCCATAGAGTTGTTTTCCTTCATATTTTTGTTTTCTGGTTATTTCTGTTCTGTTGATGATTGTGTTGTCTGTATTGGTTTTTATGGATGTAATCAGTCTTCCTCGGTGCTCGTCTATGTTGTCTTCGAGATATTGTATCGATGCATCAACAGTAACTGAATGCTCGTTCACTTCAAAAATGGTCCCGAGTATCTTATTAGGAGAACAGTCCAGGTGTTTATCCCTTGGATGAGATTCCTGCTATATAATTTGGTTTCGAGTAGTTTTCTCTTTTTCCAAGAATATTTTTTTTGTTTTTTCTTTCATCTAGACTTTTTTGATGTCCGCTTCCAATATTCCCAAGTACTTGTAAGTTTCTTTATCTCTGAGCTTTTTGATTTTTTTTCTTGATTTTGTAGTTCTATCCCCTCCGAAATCGATAGGCACGTAATGAGGAGGTTCCCGTGGTGTAATGGTTATCGTCGTAGGAAATGGACACGGCAACTCGAGTTCAAATCCTCGACGAGACTGATTGCATTTCACATAGCACTAATACCCTTGGGAAAGGTATGAATCCGATTATTCTCCCTCCAGCTATGTGTAAATAGTAGGGCAGACCGGGTTCTTCAGCCTTGGCAAGGCAACTAGTCTAGGAGAAGGAAAACTTTGAATTCAAACCTGTTAAACTCCGCTAAAAATCTGACCTTGTGTCATATCCTGCCCGAGCGGAGGGGTTGGTAAATATGATAGGCACGTTATGCATCTATAACCATTAGGGGTGTTTCCTTTTGGGGGGTCTTTCTGGATCAAGATGGTCGTTCTTTTGGCTAATCCTTTCCAGCATCTGTTCATTTTGATTACTAATTCTTTAAGCATCTGATCATTTCGATTGCCAGTTTGCCATGGATGGAAGTGAACTTTTTAAACCAGAATCCATGTATGCCATCAACCCCTGGAGTTTTCCAGTTTGGAATTGTTTTGAATGTCACTTTAAGTGAATCAATGAGTATATTCGCCTGAAGGTTTTCTTTGATTCTTGGCAACTCCTTTTCCATAATGCTTACCATTCGGATTTCTTGTCATGATCCCTCTGTTCCATCCTTTGCTCCATAATCGTTTTGCCTCCATTTGTCCTGTTGCTAGACTGTCTTCGCACTTTCTCCTCCTACTCGCTGGTAAAATTTTCCTTCGTTATTTTGGAATATCTTGTTTGTCTGTATTGTTTGGTCCTGTCTCGGTATCTTTTTAATCTTCTTCTTTCGCTAGTATCTTCTGAATTATCTGTTCGAGTTGTATCTTTTGCTTTAATTGAGTGGCTTCTTCTTCTTTGTCCCGACATCTCATATTTTTCTTTTGTCTTATCATCTTTGCTTGGTATCGGAGATTTCTTTATTGTGTTTCCAATGTAATTACCCATCCTGGTTTAACCTTTCTGTTCTTGTTCTTTAGAGGAAACCCTACATTTTCATAGACTAGTTCATTATCATTGTTACTCCTTTTCATGTTTTTAACACGAGCGTAAGCCGAAGGTTTCTTACTGGAGTGTGAGTAACAGCTAGTCTCCTCAAGTCTCAAGGAATCTTCTCACTATTCTTGCCAATCCCAGCGATGCTGTCGTTTGGGTGGTCTCCACTCGACCTTGTAGAATATTGGTTAACTCAAGTAGAGTGATGTCCAAGATCAACCTCTGAGTAATTTGGTTGAGAATAAGTAGATGAATGGATACCACTCATGCAAATGTGTTGGATATGTCCATTCTTGTAAAGTGAGCCAATCCACATGCTGCTCTACCTGCTGCTCATGCACTCTTCAATAAAAAAAGGTGAGCTTTGGCTGGCTAGCTTTTCCAAAGAGGCAGCCATGTTACTTTTGGCTTGTAAAGGTGAGTGCTGTTTATTGTTGTTCAATAGTCCTCTTATTTCCAAGTTCTCTTGTCCCTGTACTAAGTCATTAGTGACTGTACCAAGAGCACCAATTACAATTGTTATAATCATCACTTACACGTTCCATAGGTTTTTCAATTCTCTGGCAAGGTCCAGGTACTTTTAACTGTTTGGTAAGCTAGGACAGCAATCCAGCAAGTTTTCTTTTTTGTTAATTATCATTTCGTCTGGCTGAGATTAGGTGATCCGTTTGTATCTCAAAATCCTCCAACCTTTTTTTTTGCGTCTCATTCTTCAGGACATATTCTGGGTTGTGCAAATACCATTTGTTCGCATGACAAACTTCAATTTCTTGTAGAATTCTCAACGGATCACCTTACCCACCCAGTCGTATCTTGTCCTCTGCTCTTTTTGTGCTAATTTGCTGCATTCACTTATTATATGATTAATCGTTTCGTCTGTATCACCACCTAACCAACATCTGCTGTTTTGTTGCGTCTTAAATATTCTTGCCTTGATATGATTGGACCTTTAGGCGTTGTTTTGTGTTGCTATTAGAAGAGTTTAACTTTCTCTCTTACGACTTCCCTTTCTTTGCCACGTCTACGTTTTATCGTGTGAGATGTCACTTGTTAGTCGTTTAAACGGTCCATAGAGTTATCTTTCTTCCCATTTTTGTTTTCTGGTTATTTCCGTTCAATTGATCCTTGTGTTGTCAGTATTGATCCTTGTCGCTGTAATCAATCTTCTTCCGAGCTTTTCTATGTAGTCTTCGAGTCGTTGTATCTGAGTGTCAGCACAGTCTTCAATGCTGGCAAGTCCTCATCTTTCTCCTTCTTGTCTAGACACATAGTCTGTTAACGTCATCTCTGGGAAATAACGCTTTACGCATGGTCATTAGTATTCTTGTTCTCTGGTCCATTTGTTTAAGTTCTTCTCTGGTGCACTTCGAGAATGGTCCGGAGTATCTTTCCAATGAATATAATGTCCTATTTTATTTTGCCTTTCTGTATATTCTATCAATGTGGGCAACCGCACCGAAAGTAGTCAATTACTTCACTTCGCCGTTTGCATAATCAGCATATTGGTTTGATCCGTTCTCTATATTAGTCTAACAGTAGTTAGTTGGCAGGCTTTGGTCTAGTGCTGCTATTATTAATCCCTCCGTTTCCACCGTCATTTCAGCACCTTTCAAACATCGATTAGTTTTTATTATATCTATATCACTTTTTCTAATTTTAAGCACGTATCGATCATGCAGTGTTATGTTTGTAGTCGTTGTCTCATTTTTTTAAATCCTTGTGATTTTGATTATTTCTTTAAGTTTTTTGCTACCTCTATCAGTTTATCTTTTATGTCTATATCTTTCGGCTGAGGTCGAGTTTATTGCTTTCTTTATTGATTAAATCTTTTTACTTTTGCTTTTCGGGTTAGTTTGATTAGTGTATAAGCCAATCTGTTGCAGTGTCTGAATATCTTTTTAATCCTATTGTGGTTGTTTTGTAAGTCAATTCTTGTTGGTCTATCATTATCATTTTTATTATTATTATTATTATTATTATTATTTGGAGTTTTTCCACATCAGTGTAAGCTGATGGTTTTTCACTGGAGTTTGAGTGACACAAGTTTCCTCAAGTCCCCAGGACTCGTCTCAGTATTCTGGCCGTCCTCAGCAATGCTGTCGTTTGGATGGTCTCCACCCGTCCGCCAATTTCCAAGTCTTCCAGGCTCTCTAATAATCCTTTAGTTACTGTGCCTAACGCACCAATCACAATTGGCACAATCGTTACTTTCATGTTCCCAAGCTTTTGTATTTTTCTAGCAAGGTCGAGGTACTTATCCTTTTTTTCACTTTCCTTCAGATTTATTCTGTGGTCTGCCTGGACAGCAAAGTCGACAATTTTGCAGATTCTCGGTTTTTTTTTTGTTGATTATTATGAGGTCTGGTCTTCTGGACAGGATTAAGTGATCCGTTTGTATGTTAAAGTCCCCTTTGCGAGTTTTTAACTTAGCTGGTGGTCTTTCGCGTGAGTTTGAGTGACAGCAAGTCTCCTTATGTCTCAGTATTCTAACTTGCAAGAACCTGGTAATTGTTTATCTTTTCCCTTTCTTTCCTTATCACACTGAGATCAGCTGGAAGGTCAAAATCCTTTGGTTAACAATAACTTTTCTTATTATTAATAAGCACTACGTCCAGCCTTCTGGCTGAGATGGAGTGATGCGTCTGTATCCCGCACACATACTCACACTTGTATATATATATATACGTACATGGAAAGAATTCAGTGCCTTTTGAATTAGTACCATCCGAAAGACAAACAATTCATCCGAAAATTGAATGGATTCACGTTGAAATAGGCAGAAAAGAAGTGCCAATACTATTCAATCAAACACTTTTAAAAGAGAAAATGCTATCAATAAAGCTCATTGAATGAATTGCGCACTCTGGTATCCGGTAAGGCAAAATGTAAACAAACGAAAGCTACTACATAATGCCTTATAATTCCCGAGATATTGTATGTTGTCTTCTGGCTGAGCAGTAAGATACTAAGTCTAACGGGAATTCGGGCGGATTTCGATCCCAACTACAAGCGTCCTACATGTCAAGCCTCACTGAAAAGTTGCGATACAATGAAACAGTCTGTCTGTGGATGACAATATATAATATATACATATATATGTGTGTGTGGGTGTGTGTGTGTGTGTGCCGGTATCTTACTGCTCAGCCAGAAGACGACATACATCATCTCGGGAATTATAAGGCATTATGTAGTAGCTTTCGTTTGTTTACATTTTGCCTTACTGGATACCAGAGTGCTCACTTTTTTCAAAGAGCTTTATTGGCAGCATTTTCTCTTTTAAAAGTGTTTGATTGAATAGTATTGACATTTATTTTTTGCCTATTTCAACGCTGATCCATTCAATTCTTCGTATGAATTGTTTGTCATTCATGTCTCCACCGATGATAAGAAGGTTCTCTTTTGGGAATGCGTCAAGCCAAAAAAGATAGCTTGTCGGAGAAACTTGTCAGATCCGATTCATCTCAGACGTTGGTGGGACTGTAGTAGATGAAAATCGTTGCGCAGAAGTTGCCATTTAATGTAGCACGCATAATGATCGGTTAAGTTTTCTCGGTTCTATTACATGATTTATGTCACGAGGACAGAGAAGCATTCCTACATTTCCTATGGCCTCATTGACTAAGTTTTTTCATAGAAAAGATGAGACAAATTTCCAATGATATTTTATTTCTAGTTCACTATGGTAGAATCTATGTTCTTGCACGCATATAATGTCTATATTGTTCTTGATCACAAATGCTGTAAGCTAGGTTAGTTAGTTTATTGTGTTTAAAGTCCAAACGTTAAAATTTGCTATGTTAACAATCTAAGTTAGGTTTAGGCTCTTGTCCTGAATTTACAAACACTGGGTCCAGCGTTCCAGCCTTAGCGGAACATGCCCCTTGTTTAGCTGCGTGTTTTTCTTTCCTCTTTATTTACTTGGTAGACTGGTTGTGGACGGATATTAAGGCTACTATGGCATTCAAATTAATTAGTAGATAAATAAATAAATAAATAAAATTTCTACCTTATATTTCCGATTTTTGTCAGTGGTGATAGATTTTTTTTTAAATCCAAAACCTGAATAGTATTTATGAAGTGATTTTTTTTTCGGCGTAATATTTGATTAGTCTGATTACTATACTCCCACCATCAAATTAAGAACCTTAGCAAAGGTCGAGATTATGTTGAAAATAGATATTTGTTGTGTGAAGTACAACCATTTTTCATCATTAGACATCAGACCCATTTTTGTTCATCTTATTTTCCCCGTTTTTCACTTCTAATGTAAACTTTCCTTACCTACCTTCATCTTTCTTTATGTTTTTCTTTTTTAACATTTCCCGTCACTATCCCCTCCCTTGTATATCTATCTATTTTTTCTTCCTTTTCCTTTAGACTCTCTCTCTCTCTCTCTCTCTCTCTCTCTCTCTCTCTCGTTTTATTAACTACGTCTATACATTGAGATATTTGTCTATTGCCTTTTATTGTTTTCTCTCTTTCACGCCATTTATTGATCTGAATCCTCTTTCTACTTTTCGACAAATATTTCACACGATTTTCTTTTATCAAAGAGGTACTCGCTAACCCAATAATCGTAAATGGATCATCTTCAATCAAACCGAAAATGGTTTTATCGGAAAATCTATACAGGAAATGTTTCAGGGAACCGAGATACTAAGACAAGAAAACTTGTAAAAACACTCTTCACGCAAGAGTTGATGTGAAAACTTTAAGAATTCATTGAGAAAAATACTGTTATTTCAACATAATCTTATAACTTGTAACACAAGCATAACGGAGTTATCGATAGATTTTTCATAGATAATTATGCTTCTAAGCTTTGAATATATGTTTCGTACAAGTTGATTTAATGGATATGTATTCTTTCAATGATATATTCATTTGTTTTGTTTTTTTCTCAACTGATGTGATATAATTTTTCGGCCATTGATATACACCGGAATGTTTTCCATTTATTTTGTCAAAATTTGTTGATTCTTTCAGTTTTCTCTGTTTTTTCTTTTTCTCATATATGTTTTCCTAATTGACATATACGGCTATGACGGTTGAAAAGTTCAGATAAAGATCACAGCTAGTTTAAGCGATACAAAAACAATACTTTAACCATATATATTTAGCTCTGTTAGCGGGACTTGAAATACACTGACTGTATCAACGGCAGAGGGCTAAGAAACTCCCTTAGAAAAGGGGTGTCCGAGATATGACACCAAAATACACCTGATAGTGTGGCAACAGTTCTGGTAATCTGTATCATGTAAAATACCCTTCCATTGCCATTACTCCCAGGTTCACTTTCACTTCGATTGGTAGTACCTGTTTTGGTACCACCTATGAGTCGTATAGGTCAGTTTGAATATTACTCATATTTGATGGGACCATTAGGAAAAATCTCTTAATAAATAACTACTCAAAAAATGTAAATTTGAACGTACAATGAATGTAATTCCCTAACCACAAGGCATTGAAAACCCAGACGAGTTGATATATCTTTAAAATCAAGCAATCATTTAAAAATATTTTCGCATACCCTATTTTCTCTATACAAACAATGCTATTATTTGTGTTATCAATAAAAACATTTATCATTCCAAACAGATAAAAACAATAAATATTGCTATAAAAGATAGATATATATCATATTTTGGTAGATCATTTATTGGTACAGTAAGAGTATCTTATAAATTCTCAAATACATAAGAAAATCCTAGCAAAAAAGAGAAGGCTTAGATCACATTGTTTCTCTTGAAGATGAACTGACAAATCAGAAAATAAATTTACCCATTTTATCTTTATATCATCTTATGAAGTCAGTTTATTTATGTAGAAAAATTAACAGAATATTGCGGAAGAGTAAAATATAATTTTGATGTTTGATACTGAAGAGATCAATTGAAGGGCGAAGAAACTCTTATAAATCTAAGAAGGAATGTTTTATGATTTTAAAAAATCATTTTAATAAAAAATAAATCATCTCTATGTTTGCTATTCATAAATGATGTAAGACCATAATTTTTTTTGCAGCAATATAGCTTCTGATGGACAGCAGTTTATTGAAAAAAAATTCTTACTAATATGAGATTCATTTTCCCAAGAGAAACAAATTTACGTTCATAACATTCTCCTGGGCCCCCAAAATAAACATACTTATTATATTTCTATAGAATTTAATCTGTGCCGTTTTAGCATAAACTCTTGAAAAGCCTTATTCACAGTTGGACATTTTGTAACACTGTAATTTCTTTTATACTTCGGTGAACATTTGTAAGAGTAATAATGGAGATGTAACATCCTGTCTCATGTCTTTTGGATTTTTTCTGTCTCAGTGTAACACTGCAGTGCCAAATATGAAAATAGACGCGTATGCCAATACAAAGCGACTCCGTTTATTCTTTAGATACGAAAATGTATTGCACTTACTCTTTTTAAAGTAGTCGTCACGAAACAAGAGCGAATAGACAAAGGAAGTCCAACTTTAACTGCCTCTGTCTCCGACTGGGACTCGAAATTTAACCGACCGACCGAATGGCCGATTAACTGCCCAACTAACTCATCGACTGCCCCCACTTCGTCTTAGAACTCTTCTAAAATATATTCTGTTAATTATTTTCTTAATCAATCGAATAACACGTAATAATAACTTTCCAGCCACGTCATTCTATAATCAGCTAACATCGTATCCAAATGTTTATTTCAATATCTAGTTCACGGCCGATTTCAAAACAAATCTTTCTTATGACAGGAATGACATGTGACTGAATCCAAGGTCCACTCGCCGGACATTTTCCACGCGAACTTGCACTTATGAAGTCTAACTCGAAGTTTTTAACAAGCACATAATCTATTACTAAATTAGAATAATTGACTAAGATAATTAATTAACATCCTCGATTATATTACATCAGTCCTCAATAAGGCTGACATCGTATTATTGTCTCCAGGTGGAAAAGTCCCCGGCTCAGAAACACCGTGCTTCATTTAAAACGGTTCCCAGGACAATGAACCCAAAGTTCTGTGCATGTAGGCAGCCCATTTGGCCCGCTAGGCCAACTATAAAGATAATTTAGATGATTGGTGGAGGTTTGATGATTTTACAACGTTACATTGACTGACATTTTTATGCTAGGATGTCAGTCAGAGTGTATAGTATGTTATCACTAATTTCCCTGCGTTTAACCTTACAGTCATACTTTATGTTATATTCGTCTTTCATCTGCAAATTTTAAAATCCGAACCCCGTGACAACATAATTCAGTGAGTGCACACTTTGATTGTCAATAGATCTAATTTAAAAAATGGTTTCACCCTAAAAAAAAAAAAAAGACAAGAAGCAGATGATATCCCGCATAAAAATATAACATATGCAGATTGAGCAGATGATTTAAAGCCTCTTGAAAAAATACCTACCCAAGCAAATAAAACGGAGTTAATGCGTTTTAAACAAAAAGAAACCGTCCCCAGTTTTGCAAGCCACTAAATTTTGTAGATAAGTTTTCATACTTTAGGAGTAATATCTTATCAACTGAAAGTGAAGCTAACATACACCTAGAGAAGACATGCAATGCTATTGACGGATTATCGATCATCTGGTCTCTCCGAAAAAAGAAAAGGGGATTTGTTCCACGCTGTGGTTGTGTCAAACTACTGTATGGATGCACCACATGGACGAAAACGGAATTCATTCTCTAAAAAATTAGATAGGAACCACCCTAGAATACCACGTGATGTTTTGAATAAATCCTGGAAGCAACAACTCACAAAAAAGTAGCTATATGGCTACCCACCTCTCATCTCACAAATTATCGAATTAAAACAAAGAATACATATGGGATACTGCTGAAAAAGCAAGGTCGAACTCATAATCAGTGTTGGGTCACTTGCTAAGACTTACTTACATTAGTTCTGTAGGGACACAAGATGCCACCAAGAAGACCTGCCAGAAGTGATGGATGGGAGGAAAGATGGTGAGAGAGAGAGAGAGAGAGAGAGAGAGAGTCTTGGAGCTCTGTACAGTCAGCTTGAGTTGATGAAGATGAAGGTACTTCTGGTTTATTTTCCTTCTTCATTGGTTCCATAATTTACTTTAGACATGGAGCCACTATTCATTTTATATCTTATGGGCAGAAATAGCATAGAACTGGTTTAAATTCAGAGTTTTCATTCTCCTCGATCGGTTACTATAACAAGGTTAAAAGCCATTGTGCCCTACGATTTTATCCATAGGTGGAAGGGAATAAGCTGCATTCACACCTTTCCTTGGGATCACAGCGCTATCTGAAATACAAACAGTCCCATCCAGGCACTGAACTCAGGAAACAGAGTTCATTTCATGCGATGATAACCGTTTCGCTACAAATACTTCTTTTACCTCATTGTATTCTTCTTTATAAACTTCTTCATTTCTTTTTCTTTTTCTTTTTTCTTTTCTCTTTTTCGTTTATCTGAAATCATTCTTCGTTTCTGTTTTCAGTTTGGATTTCATTATCTTTTCTTTCTTTTTTTTTTTTGTTTTCGTTCATTTACTTTTCCATATTGTTCGTCTCATTTTTTTTTCATTTCTTTTCCCATCCTCCTTTTCTTTCTCATTTCTTCTTTGTTTGTTTTTTCTCTTTCTTTTGCTGCTTAATCTCTCTAAAGGCCACTTTCAGAATATTTCCACCATTCCTTCAATCTTCTTCTTTTGCTTGTTTTTTTTTTTTTTTGTTAATTCTTCTCTTTCTTTTTTTTTACTTCTCAAATTATTGAAAAGAAATTTATTTTCTTGCTAACATAAACCACAATATCTTTAAGAACACTAACAATAAGAAATCGCTTTTTAAACAAAAACATGTCACCTTGGCAGCAGAAGAATTGATTTTCCCCACAGCCTTAAGATAGAATCTATATTGTTAGACAATTAACTTTTAAAGAATTCTTTTAAAAAATATAAAAGGCCAATAAATCAAACAATTCTTTACTTTTTTTCATTCTATTTTTCATACAGCAACAAAATTAAACTACATTATATAAATTTTATATGTTTGTGTCTACATTCTTTTTCGTTTATCTTATTTCGTTTTTCGTTTTCCTGGCTGTTATTTTTTATTTTTACCTTTTTGTTCTCACACTTGTACTCTTCTGCCACATGTCTGCTTTTTGTGTGCTAGAACAAAGTAAGTAGACTTCTGTTTTCTTTATTTACGTCTTTCTTCTTTCCTTGCTAACCTGTCTTTCAAATTACTGCCCTCCTATCTTTTATCACTTTTTGTCTTGGGCATTGACATCGATCTTTGTTCGCTGAAAGGGGAATTTCCGTTCTATTCTCTTGTCGCCACTGAAGGAGTTGGCGCCAAAAAAGACTCACTCAAAAGAAGAGAAATTAATCAAGAATTACTTAAAACGTAAAAGTAGACAGGCGCATAAGAAGACTTTGAACGGTTTTAATATCTCCACAGATCGACTAAAATTTACACTTGCATAAATTTTAGAAAGAACATTTTTATTAGTAATTTGGCAAATATTTCTTTTAACTTAATTTTTTTTTTTTATTGGCATCGCAGCTTACTCAAATGTGCAACAACGAGAAAATAGATTAAATCGGAAAGAATACAATATAAATTTCTAGTGACATTAGAAAACGACGTCCGGTTTGTCACATGGAAGTCTGGTTAAATACAGTAGGTGCTATAACTGTCTGTGTGTTAAAAAGATTGGAGTTAACTGCAGTTCTAATCTAAACTGTTTTAAATAATCCTATTTACAACTTCTGACCTGTCTCGTCGCTATTATGTTTAAACAAATTGCAGTTGTAGTATTTTTTTTCAAATGAAGCATTGTCAAATTTATTATTATACTTCTTGCGAGCGTCTCAAAGCAGCGTTAGCTGTTGGTCTACCAGTGGCATCTTGAGTTGCAGCAAATCTCCTCAAGTCACCAGGACTGTTCTCAGTATTGTAGCCAACTTCAGTAATACTGTAGTCTGGATGTTCACAATTTGTCCTCCGATTTCCAACGCTTCCAGTCCCCTTTCCAACTTTTTAGGGACCGTTCCAAGCGTGCCAATTATAATTGGTATCATCGTTACCTTCATGTTCCAAACTTTCCTAGTTCCCAGGCAAGGTCTAAGTACTTATCTCTCTTTCCACTTTTTTTGATTTTCATTTTGTGGTCTGCTAAGACGGCAAAATCTGTTATACGTCAGGTTCTTCTTTCTTGTTAATTATCACTAGGTCTACTCTTCTGGCTGGTATTAAGTGATATGTTTGTGGAGGGGCCCGTGGGGTAATGATTATCGTCATAGGAAATGGACACGGTGATACGAGTTCAAATCCTGGACGAGACCGATTGCATTTCACATCGCACCAATACCCTTGGGAAAGGTATGAATCCAATTATTCTCCCTCCAGCTATGGGCAAATAGTACGACAGACTGGGTTCTTCAGCCTTGGTGAGGCAACTTGTCTAGGAGAAGGAAAACTCTGAATTCAAACCTGTTAAACTCCGCTTAAAAATTGACCGTGTGTCATATCCTCCCGAGCGGAGGGGTTGGGTAAATATGATTAAGTGATATGTTTGTGTCGTAAAATCCCAGAAATTATGTGCATCTCATTTTCGTAGACGGATCCAATATTATCCATATACCATTTGGTAGTATGGTCAATTTTTCAATTTCTTGTAAAATTCCCAGAGGATAACCTTCATCACCCAATTATGTTTAGTCTTGTACTTCTTTTGTGCTAGTTTGCTACATTTGCTTATCATGTCTCGTCTTTGTCACCACATTATCTACACTTGCAATACTGTTGCATACTGTGGATTTTGGTTTTAATATAATTGCTGCTTATGACGTTATTTTATGCTGCTAGTAGAAGAGATTCAGTTTCTCTATTAAGATTTCCCTTCCATTGCTATTCCTAGGTATTCTCAGGTGAGATTTAGCATGTTTATCGCTTGAAATATCCGTACAGTCGTTTTACTTACCATTTCTGTTTCCAACTTGTTGTGTTTCTGTTTGTCCTTATGACGTCACTGGTATTAATAACTACTGCAAAAGGTATTTCTTTGTTCCATTTAATGTAGTCTAGCAGTCCTATTATTGATGCATCCATGCAATCTTCAATGCCGGAGAGTGCTCTTTCTCCTTCTTTTCTTGACACATATTCTATATCATCTCTCGAATTTAAGGCTTTCTTCATCGTTATCAACTTTGATCCATTTGTCTTAGTTTCTCCCTTGTCTCTTTTAAGAATAATTCTGAGTGACTTACAAGGGGACTGCCCAAGTATTTGTCTCTTTAATGAGAATTTTGCTGCAGAGATTGGTTTCGAGAAGTTTTCTCATTTGTCTTTTCCTATTTTTCTCTCATCTCTACTTGTTTGATGGTGTCCACTTAATATATTTAAAAGTACTTTAATTTTCCTTTTCTCCAAGGATTCCAATTCTTTCTTGATTAGGAAGTTCTATTCCTTCTTTTATTTTTATTTTTGCACTTTTCAATATGAACAGGAAACATTTTTTGTGGCAAATTCCATTCCTATAACCTGGCTGTATATTCTTATTTTTTGTATCAGTCTCCAATTCTTTTTCCAATTTTTCAAACTGCTTGATATCGTCCACGTACAAAACTCTTTTCTTGTTATTTTATAAATTTTAGTCCCCGGTGCACTTCCTAAGTATGTAATTGAGTAACGTCATTTCAATTACAAATGGTAATCTCGAAAGCGCATATCCTTGGAAGATGCCTCTCAGAATTTTCACCTCTGATAAAGTTTTACCTTCGGCTGCTAATTCCACTTTTGAGTTTTTCACTGCTTCCCTCATGAAGGTTATAACTTTGTTGTTTATCTTGTGCATTTTCACACAAGTTTGGCGGGACAATATCATAGGCTTTTTTGTGGTCATCCACACCTTGGCAACATTTTACGCCTCGCTTAGTTCTTCTCGAGGATGTTCTTATCAAGGTACAGTAAGTCACCTGTTCCACCCCTCCGCTCGGGCAGGATATGACACACGGTCAATTTTTAAGCGGAGTTTAACAGGTTTCAATTCAGAGTTCTCCTTCTCCAAGACTAGTTGCCTCTCCAAGGTTGAAGAACCTAATCTGTCCTACTATTTACCCATAGCTGGAGGGAGAATAATTGGATTCATACCTTTACCAAGGGTATTAGTGCTATGTGAAATGCAATCAGTCAGATCCAGGATTTGAACTCGTGTCGCCGTGTCCATTTCTAGAGAAGATAACCATTATACCACGGGCATCTTTTCTCTTCTTCGAGATACAATCAATGGCAAAAAAAAACAAGAAATAGAACTTCTCCCTAATTTGTCCGGTTAGGATTTACCACATCATAGGTAAACATATTATCGGAGTATATTGTTGGAGATGGTTCCTTTTTGGTGGTCTTTTTGGGTCAGGGTGTGCCTTATTTGAAAATCCAGTCTGTTTGGATGGATGTAAATTCTTTAAATTAGAATCCATGTATGCCATCATGGCCTGACATTTTCCAATTTTGAGTGTTGCTCTGGGTGATTCCTGATGTGTGTCCACTCAGGGCCTAGTTTGAGTCTTTATGTTACGTTCTTTCTATTCTCATATCTTAATTCAAAATTATTTTGATCCTTTTGTATCTCCTTGTTGGTTTGTCCTTGGACATTATACACTGTAGCGAACTGTTATTTTCTAAACTATGATATTACTTCTATAATAAACAAGGTTAGAGATTTAGTCGTCGCTAACAGTTGTCTTAATACAACAAGATAGATATTTACGAAAATAGAAAAGAACATAAAAAAATAATACAAATTATTAGGCTTTTGACAAACATGCAAAATAACAAATTTAAACACATAAAAAAGAAAAAAAACAACAATAACAAGAATTGGTATATTTATATACATATACGAGTTTATGTGAAGTAAGGGGTATGTGAACAGTACGTTTTTAGGGTATTTTACGAACAGAGATATATGGTTTTCCTTTTGGGTCTCTTCTTGTAAGAAATTTTATATCTAAAAGAATATATTAAAGTTTTTGTATTTAGTAAATATAGTTACTTACAAAGTCCTGTAATGAGTTTATAATCTTGTGGATATATATTTAATCTTCAAGGTTATTTTCATCAACAAGTCCTTCGTTCTTTGTTTTATAGTCCCTTCACCATATTACTTATCCGGAGTCCTGAATTCAACTGAACTTTCTTTTTAGGAAAGGGGGAAGCTCTCAACTCGAAATAGGAAGTAACAAAGGGTCATAAATCAAATCCTTCTTCAGACAACTGGTCTAGCACTAAGGTGTTCTCTGGACTTACTGGTGCCAATTTTGTAACATTTACTATCATCCATTTAACGCTGTTAAAAAAATTATTATTGTCTTTCTTCTCTTGAGAACAAGTGACAGCAAGTCTCCTTGTTCAAACATTATTATTATTATTATTATTATTATTATTATTATTATTATTATTATTATTCAACATATATCCATATCTATTTAAAAAGTTTTTGAATTTTGGGTCCCATAACACCAACTTGTTGATAGAATTTCTTTCGTTGTTTTGTAATGCGCTGCTCTGGATATTAAAGTCTTCCTTCTTATACTAATATCTTTCATTTATCTGTTCAAGGAGTCTTGTCAGACTTATCCACTGTTTTGTTAATGACTTTTCATCCTAACTTAGTCCAGTGTGTTTTTCCTTCCTTAACTCATTCACTTATAGTCACAGCCTCCTTGTTTATCGATAAAGGTTTTGTATCTTTGATGAGCGCTGTTTTTTTTGGGGGGGGGTTATCACAGACTAGTTGGGCTCCTTCATAAATTAGATCATTTAGTTCAATGATGTTACCCGTTGGAATATTTGTTAATAATTTGTTTTTCTTTTCAGTTTTTACCTTAACTTTTTCCAATATTCATTTCTAATGTATCATAGCCAGATACGGATATGTGAAACGTACATGGAATGTTCATAACATATATACATAGAACATAGGAATCCCGAAACACGAAAAACACTTACGACTCCTTAGTTCAGGTACGAAACTTTTTATCACCTTTGAGTTTAAAGGTTATTCGACATAAGGAGAGAGATACACATTCTTTCTATTCTGGCTTTTTCATCCCCCCCCCATTTCGTGCGGCGCACGTAGCGCGCAAATTCGTCTGGCCTCTGCGAGCCCCGAAAGTCAACCCTTCACGTTCGGTGTCTTGTTCTCAAGTCCTGACTTTTTCAAAATCCCCCAAATCCCCCGCGCGCTTCCGGTGCATGACGTCATTCACATCCCCTGGTCCTGGGATTTTTATTTTGACATCTGTGAACGACATATCCTCCCGCGCGCGCGTTAACACCTGCGCTCAAGTTTGCACCTAACTAACCCATGTACTGAGCCGAAAGGTTCTCAGCCTAACTAAACCCAAAGGCAAGATATATAAAACGAAATCCCTCGGCCATTATATATACACTAAGTGTTGGTGATATAGTCTTTTTTTCAGTCATGATTTTATTTATCAACTCTACGTTTATTTTTTCTTCTTATCTCAACATTT
Organism: Sepioteuthis lessoniana; assembly: GCA_963585895.1. Lineage (NCBI taxonomy): Eukaryota > Metazoa > Mollusca > Cephalopoda > Myopsida > Loliginidae > Sepioteuthis > Sepioteuthis lessoniana. Next base: position 46,470,278 of record OY757919.1, read on the forward strand.
TTCCTGGGTCAGTGCTGATTCAGTTTTCAGTATTTTGTGTTTCAATTCGATTAAGGAACTTTTGCTTTTCAGTATTCAGTGTTTCGATTCAGATAAAGAGATCTCGTTTTTATTCTTCACTATGTAGTTGTTGACATATTTCTAGTATCTTAAAGGCAGAACACCATTCTTTCTTTAATATCATTCGAACTTATTCAGCAATTCTTACGCTCTTAAAATGACAGTGAAGTAAATTTTAGTTGCATATACGTGTCAATTTTTTCCAGTAGTGTCTCTCCGTTGTATAACTGCTGTGGTTGTTTATATTTCTAGAATTAGAACAGCTAACATTCACAAGATGCTGAACAGGCCCTCCATGTTGGCTATCAAGGTAGAACCTGCCGATCATAACATCCAAACTTTCTGTCTGGGTCCCACGTCAATTTAGATTTGTATTTGTTATTTTTATGAGTATTATATGGTGGCTACACCAGACCCAGAGTTTTCTTATCATCTCTGTGACCTGGTACTCTTCTGAGAACATTTGTGCAGGTATTTACTTTTTAGTGTATGAAGGTAAATTTAGGGCGGTTCAACATGGATCTTTTTTATTATAGGAACCTCTACCCGATAGCAACAATTCCCAGCTTGTATTTTAGTCCTTACTCGGAGGCAAATGACAGCAAAAAAGTAACGTTCGAGTTCTGCATTATACTACGCACCTAGTCAAGTTGAAGTTGAATCTATTTTTCGAGTGCTTTGAAGAACTTTTTCTTTGGATGGGTGAGGAGGTAAGATCATGGCATACCCATCATATTAGACGATCTTCTCTGTGTGAAATGTTGCAGAAATAAACCAAATGGTTAAAGTAGGTGTTGCAAGCGGATATGAAAAAAAAAGATAATAAAATAAAAAGAACAAGAGAGACAGAGACAGAGACAGAAAGAGGAACTAAGAAATATAGCGAAAATAAGCAAAGAAACTAGGGACAGACTTTTAGGAGAACGAATGCATATTTTTTTTTTTAAATTCAAAAAAATAGTATAAAATTAGAAGAGACGGATGTCAAAAGCGAGTGGAGCAAACAGAAGTTTTTTAAAAGACAAGATGTTGAACTTTTGCCGAAAGAAAAATCGTGAAACAGTGATCATTTAAAAAAAAACAGTGATTCATATTTTTACATTATTTGACATTTTCTCTGTAAACTGCAGTGTACCTCAATCTAACAGAAAATTTAAAAGTTTAAATCATCAGAAAAAATTCATGAAGTAGAGTTTTCTGGTCTCTAATCAATTCTATACATATGTTTTTCGTGTATTTTTTCTTTAAATTCATTCTGTTAATATTTTTTATGTTAAAATAGCTTTTACATATATTTATATCCATTTAATTATGACTTCACCATCGTTTACTCTTTCTTGTCTTTCTCTTCCCCATCTCTCTCTCTCTCTCTCTCTCTCTCTCTCTCTCTCTCAATATATCTATCTATCTTTCTATCTATCACATTTCACGGTTAAACACAATCTTATTTTATTAACTCTGCTTAAGACTTGACCTTGTGTCACAGCGCAAATATATTCCTGAATGGTTGATTGGTTGGGTTTTATGGCATATCAACCTTTGTAGTTTATTTAACGCCAAATCCATTTTTATACAAATAATCAGTTCTATTTCAAACAATTGTGTTTAGCATGAATACACAGTTTAATTGTCAAAAACATTTCTATTTCAAGCTATTCAATTTATTCAAACAGTAATAATTAAGATAATTCAGTCTAGTATAAGATAAGGACTTCTAAATGAAACAAATCATTTTTGTGTAGGTACAGTTTTAATGTCAAAAATAGTTACATTTCAAACAATTCAGTTTAGCAAAAGCACGCAGTTTAAATGTAAGTACAGTTTAATTGTCAAAAACATTTCTATTTTAAGCTATTCAGTTAAATCAATCAGTTTTAATTCAAACAATTCAGTTTAGCATAAGTATGCAGTTTATTTCTTTTTAACCCATAGATAGGGTCCTACCAGTTGCTACCATTCCGGGCCAGTGTTGACTTGGGAGCGATAGCAACGAAGGGGTACTCCACATGCCCAAACCTCCAGTATAACTGGAACCTCACCATCAGATTGTTTAGTGTCATATCGAGGACACTCATTGTGGTGGTGGGGGCAGGTCTTACGCCTCTGCAGAGAACCAGTCGGTGTATTATACTGCCCCAAATATATTCCTGAGCCAGTCTCTGAAAATATTGACAAATATTATGTATACCTGTTAAGAAGCTTTCGGTTTTGCTCCTCTTCCACTATGAGACGAACACCCGCAACGTTTGTATTCCGTATCATATCATTAAGCTTTTAGATAAAGATTTTAGTATATTAAAGGAAATAAGGAACTGCTGAGAATGTTATTAGTATATATTTTTTTAAACGAGTGGAGTTCCCGTGACATATTAGTTTACGTATTGGACTGCGACATCTTAGTAGGCGAGTTCGAACTCCAGTCGTGCTATTACGTTAACTTTTGGACAGTTAATTCTGGAAAAAGGTATGTGCACCTTAATCCCGCCCTCATTCTTGTATGACTTTGGTATTAAATAACCCATGAAGATTGATATATTATTAAACGAAGAAACCAACCAACTTTATTTTGAATAGATCATGAATCAAAAATTTCGTTTATTTATGTTGATTTTATATGCGCAAAATAAAAACAAACAAAAACAGATTAGGTTTTGGAGTTATATTGCAGTTTACATTACATGTCCGAGTTTTATTCCCAGCAACGCCAGAATGTTTTTGCCAGTTTAATCAATATATTAAATATATGTGGAGGTGCTCGTGTTGTAATCGTTACCGTGTTCGGAAATGAATACGGGTATTCGAGTTCAAATTCTGGACGATGATATTTGCATTTCTCATAGCTCTAATAGCCTTTGAAAAGGTATGAATCCAACTATTCTCCCTCCAGTTATGGATAAATAGCTAGGCAGAATAAGCTTTTTAATCTGCTATGGTATTCAGTCTAGGAAAAGGAAAACTCTGGATTCACACCTATTAACCTGAACCTAAAATTTCACCAAGTGTCGCATCTTGCTCGTACGGAGAATTGGATGAATATATATTCGTATATGTTAAGTTGATAGCACTTACATAATGGTAGTTTTCGCTGAAGTCAAAGTGACTGTAAGTTTCTTCTGATCTCCAGGACCTTTCTAAATATTCCTTAAGATGTCAGCAATAGTGTAGCCCGGACAGTCTCAAATCTTCTTCGTAATACTAGTTCCTCTTTTCCTTTTTCTGGGCTACTGGGGTTGTACTTAGTGCTCCAACTATGGCTCTAAGATTAGTTTCAAAGGTTGACGGATGATATCAAATTAAAAACTTGAATTAATCTTGAAGATAGTTGAGTAAATGTAATCCCATTACTTTGATAAAGTAGTGTAAAAAACAGCATCATCATAAGAATTATTTAATAGTTGAACCTTAAAAGGTCACCTAACTAGCATAGAATCTAAGAGTTCAGAAGGGTCAAAGCCAAAGTGCCTTCGGTATAAATTCTGGGTCGTTTAGTTTGAATTATTAAAACATAATAATTTTGAAAAGGTTATTGTTTTAATTTTGATTTTGGGTTGCTCAGAAACAATTCGTTTGAAAGGTCAAGGTTGAGCTGGGATTAGAATGATTGAAACAATTCAGCTAAAAGTTGTGATACTAGGCTATGATACAATAATAAAGTATTATTGATCTGCTCACCAATCAAAAAATGAGGGTGGAGCTTTTGCTCTATCTGCGAGATGTTCAACATGAGGCCATAGTTTTAATTGGCTGACCAATCAAATGTTGGCTCAAGGGGATTTTCTTCCCCTCTCTGATGATTACGATTCGAAGTCACTGGTCCAGGGCTTCTAATGGCTGGCTAATCGAAGCTGTGCTGTCGGGTGTTTGAACCCCAATAAAAGATGACAACGGAACGGAAAGAGATAGATCAGAGGTTGGTTCCATCGCCAGTCCTAAACTTGACCATTCAACCAGAATTCCCTTTCTCTAAGATTGAGGAATGACTTTAGGCTCATTAGCCATACACTTTATCGCCAGTGAACTTGTTACCCTTAGCTAAAAATCCCCAGTTCGGGAGATTCTGAAATTGAGATTGAAACCCTTTATGCATCATCATCATGTCGCGCCATCAGTGCAGATTTCCTTGACCCACTCCTGCCACCCTTGTCTATCGTCCATTGCTTCTGGCAGGTCCTCTAGGTCACATCCTGTATCGGCACAGAGCTGTTGTATGTATATTCTTGATGGTCGTCCTGCTTTTGCTCGTCCTTGTAAAGTGGTGACAGAAGTATGTCACTTATTTTGTCCCTACTTCTCCAGCAATGCCCCACATGCCTGGTTCATCTAACTTGGATAGTTTTCGTGATGGATGGTAGGTGGCCGTACAGCTGCTGCTTTGTGGGATGCTGTCTCCAGGATTTGTTCAAAATTTCTCGCGGCATTCTTGTATAGTTGCCGTCAAGCTTTTTCTCCATACATTTAGTTAGCGTCCATGTTGTGCATCCATACAGCAGTATCGATGCGATTGCTGCTTGGAAAAAACTGTGTTTCATAATATCGTTCAGGTTTGACTTACTTTTACTCTATATGTATCATCATCATCATCATCATCATCAAGTCGTGCCGCTAGCACGGATATCTCTTACCCTCTCTCGTCACTTCTCCCAATCATTCATCGCTTTTGGCAGGTCTTCAGGGCTTCATCCCGTATCCTCACATAGCTGCTGCATGTGTGTTCGAGCTGGTCGTCCTGCTTTTGCTTGGCCATATGCGGGGGTCCATAGGAGTACATCATTGATGAGTTCGTTCTTGCTTCTCCAGCAGTGTCCAGCGTGTCTGGTTCGTCTAACTTGGATAGTTTTCGTGATGAGAGGCAAATGGGGATCTTAATTATTGTATTATAAATAAAGGTTTTGTTTTATTTCCACCTGTGTTAATTTTCACAAATGCTTCTGAATTATTAAGCAGTTTACAACTCTGGTGAATCTGATCTTCGACAAACTCAGCCAGAACTAAGAGGAGTCTGAGCCAGCTGTTCCACGATTCTTCATCGATTTCCCGCGAATCTATCAACTTACCGTGGGCGCAGCAAGTCCGAAAGAAACAAGCTTACCAAAGATAGACCAACCTATAAGTTGCCCGCAGGTCAACAGTCACTCATAGGAACAAAAATCTATGATTTTTATTACAATCACTTTTATATAATACTAAAAAATATAAAAACATATAAAAAAATACTCTCTGACCAGGATTCGCTTTCCTTTATTCTCACTCGTTGATGCATTGGAAAGGTAAAATCAACTTGTGTTGTATAGCCATGACCACTATTGATACACATATACATATTCAACACAATAAGGATAAGCGAAGACACTTCTTTAGAAAAATATACCTCTCACTTTATTTGAAAGGGTTCGAAAGGGTTACTAAAGGTTTTACAGTGTGAGAGGTGAGTTGGAGACATATTGACCTCCACTCTTATGGCCATAACAATGTTTCTTTCCCGTTCTTCTGGGCTGCTCAACCGGGGGCCTTGGGGCCCAGCCTCTGTTGGACATGGTCCTCATTCCAGCATCTTCTCTCCAATTCCAACTGCTAGATCGGGGGTCCTGAGGGCCCCCTCTGCTAGGTGCTGGTTCTCTCTACCGCATCTTATCTCCAAAACACTCGAACTTCCTATGCACCGAGTTATATTATTGTTTTACGCCCACTCAATTCAACCTGTCGACAGTCAAGGTTATCCCCTTGATAGCTTCGACTGGATGCACCTGTTATTTACTTAAGTGCATTTCCTATTTTGACAGTTCGGCCGGGTCAATATGCAACACTAATTGTCTTGTTCATTTCTAATTGTTCATTACATCTAGTTCTGAGCATTTGGACTTGAGTCAGTGATCCTTTTGTATTTCAAATCCCAGAGGATTTTATGCATCTTATAGTACTTATTCTAGTTTGTGAATATACAATGCTATATTTTTATCTCTTGCACAGTTTCCAGTGGATGCCTTTTCCTCCCAAGTCACATCTGTTCTTTTTTCCCTTCAAAGCCAGTTGCTACATTTACTTATTATATGTTTAACTGTTTCGTCTCTGTGAAAACATAAACTACACGGTGGTGCCCGTGGTGTAATGGTTATCGTCGTAGGAAATGGACACGGCGACACGAGTTCAAATACTGGACGAAACTGATTCCATTTCACATAGCACTAATTCCCTTGGGAAAGGTATGAATCCAATTATTCTCCCTCCAGCTATGGGTAAATAGTAGGACAGACTGGGTTCTTCAACCTTGGTGAGGCAACTAAAACTCTAAATTGAAACCTGTTAAACTCCGCTTAAAAATTGACCTTGTGTCATGTCCTGCCCGAGCGGAGGGGTTGGTAAATATGAAAAACTACACTTTGTATTGCTTCATATTATCAACTATTATTATCTTGTTGTTATTATCCTTGTTGGGTTTTACCACCAGTTTTCATCGGCGGTTTTTCTATGAAACTGGAGTAAAAGCAAATCTTCTAAGGTTTCCAGGACGCTTCAAAATTTTCCAGCCGATTTGATAGATTTAATTCTTCTTCGGGTCTCCCGTTCCTCTTGTGTCATTTTCAGGACTTTGAAAACCGTTCCAAGGACTCCAGCTAACATTGGTATTACTATCACTTTTATGGTACATAACTTTCCAGATCTCTGGAAAGATCCAATTATTTGCCTATCTTTTCGTTTTTTGTTGTTTTTTTTTTTTTTTTTTTTTTTTTTTTTTTGCTTTTGTTTTTATTTTTGGTCGCTGTTTTTCGTTTTTCTTCGTTTTTATTAATTTATGATCGGCTGAAATGGCAAAATAAATGAATAGATAAATAAATTGTGAGAATGTTTCAAGAGATAAAGTTTGTTGAGACACTCTAGCATTGTCACTTCCGTATTGTGGATTGAGCGACGGATATTGGAGTTTCTTTGGTTCTTTTTGCAAAAGAAAACACCAAAATAATTATTCATTTAGAATGATAGATAACTAAAAAGTAGTTCATAGATAGATAGAAAGGGAGATTTGACTAAAGATACATCGAGTGAAACGTGCAGATATAAATATGAAACTAGGCATAAAAGTGTCAGACGACTTAATCGAGACTGATTGATGATGATGATGATGATGATTATGATATATATATATATATATATACACACAGCATACAACTGTATATACACAGATAGAACTAAACAAATATACATAAAGAAAAATATATGTAGATACATTTATATATATATATAATATATATATATATATATATTTCGGTTTCTTTGTTGATTGAAATTACTCAAAAAATGTAAATAGGAATATAAATATGAAAAAGATTCTCTATCCTCTTGACATAAATTAACCCAAAACAGTTTGATTGACCTTTAGAATCAATCAAACAATTTTAGTTTTTTCCGCTATCTTAGGAAACAACTTTTCGTTTTACCTCTTGTTTCGAATTTCTGTTGGAATAGGATTAAATAATTGCAGCTGGGTGATTTTCCAACTAGATTCATTCGTTTTGTTCTATCAGAATATTTATACTGTAGGGTTTTGCAGTTATATGGAAGAGATAAAATTTTTTCCCGATTTTGGTAACATAAGTCACAATTTGGCAGCTCAGATTGTTTTTGCCAAAATCGTCAACGTGACGAACCACACTCGAATGGGAAATGCCGAGATCGCTTAAAATCACTCAAGGTTATTCAACGAATTTGCCTCTTTGGTTGAAGCAGAGCCTCGGAATCCACGCAGTTAGGTCTTGCAGACGTTATCTGATTATCGAGGTTATGGCCACCTGATCAAAGTTTCGTAAACCATCTGGTTACTGTACTATTATCCACGGCACCTTCATCTTTCACGAAACAAATGTTTTGGGAAGCTTCCACGGCGTTGAGGCCCAGTTTGAAATCGCAAAGGATATACTATTTTAAATTTGACAACGTTACAAGACCATCCGTGTGAATTTCAAAAGACACACGGATTGAAACAATGCACAACATCTCAGCACACCAACTACCACGATACTACTAAACACTGGGGTACCTCGCTTTCACTGGGGAAACTGCTTTAGTAACGGGATATATGGCCCCGCGAACTAGCCCGTTATCAATATTGCAAAACTTTTGATTTACCCTTGAATTATAGCATATTTTGAATTCATATGCGTCTGGCAGAAGGAATGGACAACCAACACAGTTGCATGACAGAATCGCCCACGTTGAATCTTCATCTCAGACAGATTCCGCCGAAGACAATGCCTTTGAAGCGTAGACAAAATGAACGAGAAAACATTTGAATAGAAATCCGACTCTAAAATGTTCATAACATTGGTATGCTTAACAATATTGGCTAAATAAAACCTTTAGCTACAAGGCTCGATAGCGACACCATCTTACATGCGGTGAAAACTGCGATGATAAAAGTAAAGGATAAAAGGAGAATTGTAAACGAAGAGAAACAACGCCATTTTAGACAATGAAGAATTATACTAGTGCGCATGTGCACAATAAGTATTGTCAGCTGACAGATGATTTCTTCGGATGAAATAAACGTTTATTCATTAAATACACATCTGTGTGTGTGTGTGTGTGTGTGTGTTCGGATATAATGAAAACATTCTTTCTCACCGGATATTTGGAGGCGGCTGTTACAACAAATGTGGAATTTGTGAGAATAGCAATGTTTTAATAATTATTCGAAAGCTGGGATAAAGCATGTCTCTGATACTACAGGAAAAAAAAATGAATTCATTTGAAAGGCGACGGAAAGATAAAGGAATAAATAAAATAATAAAATTAAAGTGCAGAAAGGAAAAGTGACGGAAATACATAAAACAAAACAGCACAATACAAAGAGATATATAAATAGAAAAAAATAATAAAAAGGAAATTATAAATTTTATATTAGTAATAAAAACTAAAGAGTAAAATATGTGACTGGCGGGTACCAGTCTATCTATCCATCTCTCTCTCTCTCTCTCTATCTATCTATCTATCTATCTCAATTTGTTCGTTTCTAACCATCTATATATCTCTTTTAATCTATTTCAACTATGTATGTATGTAAGTATGCATCTATCTATCTATCTATCTATCTCAATTAATTCTTATCTAACCATCTATATATTTGTTTTTATCTATCCCAAGCATGTATGCATCTAAGTAGCATTCTATCTATCTATCTATCTATCTATCTATTTTCAGTCTTATGTATGTACATATTTATATGAATATATCAATCTCAGTTCAGTTATGTGTGTGTTCCTGCATGTATAAACTGAAATGTTTATACATATATATATATATATGTGTGTGTGTGTGTGTGTGTGTGTGTGTGTGTGTGTGTGTGTGTGTGTGTGTGTGTGTGTAAATTGGCTTTAGAAAGATAGATCGGTGTAACACAACTGAATTGAGATCGATATCTTAATATAAATACTTATATTCATAAGATTGAGTTTGGATAGATAAGTAGATGTATACATATGCATGAGTACCCGTTGAGTTGTGGCTAAAGTACAGAGCTGTGACACCGGAGTAAGTAAGTTCGAACTTTAATCGCGCTATTACGTTCACTTTCCAACAAATGTCCAAGTGAAAGGCAGCAAATGTCTTATCCTACCAGCTAGGGGTTAGATAGTATCACTACTATCTTTCTATAAGGATAGCTTTGGCATTATATAACCAACGAAATTTGATATGCCATTAACCAAAAGAAACCAAACCCGAAAAGAATTCAAAAAGTGCTTAATATCATTACAACAGAACTGGTTTAAAACATATTTACTATGGAACTGCTGCGCTTCTCCTCCGGTACTCCGAGTTTCACGTCTTCACAATTATTCAGTCAGGCATACGACAAGCCAGGACTACTGTTGAGCACTTTTTGCATTATTGTAAGGATAAGTTGTTGTTCTTAATTTTGTTTTTTTTTTTAATGACGCAGTTTAATGGTTTCAAGTATTGCTATTCAATCGTAATAACTCAATTTGACACCAGTCATTTGTTTGCATATAGTTAAATAGTCCCAAATATATTTAAAGATTTGATATTTTAATTTAACCAATAGATGGGTACTACCACTCCGGGTTTAAATAGACCTTAGAGCAATATTAATTAACATGAACTCCATATTCTCCGATGCTCCAGGGTTGGTTGGTTGGTTGTGTTTAAGGCATATCAACCTTTGTAGGTTATTTAACGCCAAATCAATTTTTATCCAAAATAATCAGTTCTATTTCAAACAATTTATTTTAGCGTGAGTACACAGTTTGATAGTCAAAAATATTTCTATTGCAAGCAATTCAGTTTAGTCAAACAATTCGAATTCAAACAATTCAGTTTAGCCTAAGTACAGTTTTAAAGTCAAAAACAGTTCTATCTCAAACAATTCAGTTTTCCATAAGTACGCAATTTAGTTCTTTTTAACCCATAGATAGGACCCTACCACTGCGGGCCAGAGTGGACCTGGGAGCGATGGCAATGAAGGGGTACACCGCATTCCCACCAAGCCCTTGCATTACTGGAACCTCACCATCAGATGGCTTAGTATCATATCCAGGACGCTCAGGCGACATCACCACACTAGACGGAACCCCTCTGAACTAGTAGACAAATTCACCTACCTAGGAAGCAGTGTCTCATCAACCGAAAAGGACATCGACACGCGGCTAACGAAGGTATAGACAGCGATCGATAGGCTATCGATCATATGGAAATCAGACCTGACCGATAAAATAAAACGCAGTTTCTTTCAGGCAGCGGTCGTGTCGATACTGCTATATGGATGCACTACTTAGACGCTAAGAAAACGGCTGCAGAAGAAGCTAGACGGCAATTACACAAGAATGCTGCGAGCAATATTGAACAAGTCCTGGCGGCAACACCCCACAAGGCACCAACTATACGGCCACATGCCTCCAATCACGAAAACTATCCAGGTTAGACGAACCAGACATGCAGGACACTGCTAGAGAAGCAGGGACTAGCTCATAAGTAATGCACTCTTATGGAACCCCACATATGGCCGGGCAAAACAGGACGACCAGCTCGAACATACATTCAGCAGCTATGTGAAGATACAGGATGTGGCCCTGAAGACCTGCCAGAGGCGATGAACGATAGGAAGAAGTGGCGAGATAGGGTCAGGGATATCAGGTATTTATAATAGAGATGATCTTGATATGTCGCTATAGATGAAGCGATAAAGCAATCGTTCTTAGGAAGCTGTCTCTAAATTTGGGGCTTTTGAGTTTATGCTAATTTATTATCTCTCACTGTATGCAAAATGACGTGTATATCTTCTTGTTGTTTTGAGATTTAAAAAGAAACGACACTTAAAACAATAACTGTGCAGTTTTTAGAATAATGTAAACATCCTGGAAAGATTCATTACAGAAGAATGACCAAAGATGTTCCAGAAAAATATCACCAACTTCTTAGATTTATCTGTCTAATCACTGCAAGCAAAAAATCAAATATTATTTTTCAATATATATATATATATATATGTGTGTGTGTGTGTGTGTGTGTGTGCAGTTAGGCAGTAGTAGTTCATTTAAGCATGTTTCATTAAATGCTCAAGAAAAATTTGGTCTGTATAATCTATTTAAGATCCTTTCAAGTTTCCTGATAAGTGTCTTAGTTTAAGGTTGGAGGTGGTAGATGAATTTCACAAAATTGTTCCGAGTGCTTTTGGAATCTTCATAGGCCATCATCAGGGGTGCTTGCTTGTGTAAGGTGTGTTGAAAGTTTTTTTCATATAAAAATTGCGAAAGCAGTGTTGGATATATATATATATATATATATATATATATATATATATATATATATATATATATATCTTTTTAGCCCAAATTCCCCAGTCAGCTGGGGCTGTAGAATACACTGACTGCACCTCTGCAGGGGGTAAGACCCCCCCTAACGAGTGTCCTGGATATGATACTAAAAATTCTGATGGTGAGGTTCCAGCAGTGCTGAAGCTTTGGGGAATGCGGAGTACCCCTTCATTGCCATTGCTCCCATGTCCACTCTGGCCCGGAGCAGTAGCACCTGATAGGGCCCTATCTATTGGTTGAATAGAAGTAACAGCTTACTTATGCTAAAATGAATTGTTTGAGTAAAACTGAATAGTTTAAAATAGAAATGATTTTTACAATTAAACCGTACTTACATTTAAACTGCGTGCTTATGCTTTACTGAATTATTTGAAATAGAACTGTTTTTCGACATTAAAACTGTAATTACACTTAACCGAATTGTTACATACAACTGCTTGAATTGTTAGAAATGGAAATGTTTTTGACCATTGAACTGCGTACGTATGCTAAACTGAATTGTTTTAAATAGAACAGATTTTTTACATAAAAATGGATTTGGCGTTAAATAACCTACAAAGGTTGATATGCCATAAAACCCAACAAACCAAACAAACCAAATTTTTTGCCAAAGTACATGTTCGTCGTGTAAAAGACTGTATTAGGCTTTTAATTCAGCCGATATGAAGGCAAGCTGCCGATTGCTTTACAATGTTCTGGGATGTTATCTGTTGGAAACTTGAGTCTATTTTGCCTGTTATGTCATACGCAAATCTAGTTGCAGACAATTTACATAATATATGATTACATAATTATAATGTTCCCAAGTATTCTATTGTTCGAGATAAATAAAGCCTCACCTCCTGTCATGCGTATATGAGAAGAAACTAATTCCGTTGATTTCAACGTATTTCTTTGTCCTCATCCACGCAAGATCGAAATATTCTCAAGCAGATATACATTTTTAAAATAGAGGAATTATGTTGTTAATTAAATTACCATGACCAGAAAATCTGGCAAGCACTGTACATGACAAATTGAACCACTGGACAACTGTTTCGACCTTATTAGGTCTTATCAGCTATGTATACCACGATCTTCCCCACTGAAGATAGAACCAGCTTATATATATATAGTCACCACAGACAGATCTGTTTCGTTCAATCAGAACTCATCAGTGTGGCTAGCCAGGCTAGTTTCCCGAAGTTGGGATCGAAACCCGGTTGACTCAAACGCCAATCCAAGATTCTACCACCCAGCCGCGAGTAAACCTGCGCAAGCGAAGGAAATTTAAACGGTTATGAATCACAATTGTTATTGTTTACATATATCCGCTTAACGGATACCGAGAGCTCGATTCATATGAAGAGCCTTGCATATACACAATTATTTCATTCTCTAGAGAGCTTAACCCTACAGGGGTAGGGGAGCATATATATATATAAATTGTCATTCACGGACAGATTTGTTTCGTTCTATCAGAACTCATCAGTGTGGTTAGACAGGCTAGATTCCCGAAGATGGGATCGAAACCCGATTGACACAAACGCCAATATATATATATATATATATATATATATATATATATATATATATATAATTTCTAAACGAATAGTTTAGAGGTAACATTTTTAAATGAGCCAGAGATTATTTGTTTTCCCATATTTAAATGGTTTCCTGTATTGATATTCAACAGTAATAATAGGGAAGGGTTGTCTGCGTATAAGATACATTTTTTCCATTTTTAAAGTCTAAAAATTATGTGTGTGTATTATACTAATAAATATTAACTGAACCGATACGAGATGTGACCTTGAGGAGCTACCGGAAGCGATGAATGATAGGGAAGGGTGGCGAGAGAAGTGTCAAGGATATCCGTGCTGATGGCGCGACATGATGATGATGATGATGATGAAATTAAATTGTGAGTGATACATATTAAAACATTAAACTGTACAAACAAATAATAAAATAGAATTATTCGTATTGGAATTATTTTATAGGAATTATTCGTATTGGAATTATTTTATAGGAATTATTCTTATTAGAATTATTCGTATAGGAATTATTCGGATTAGAATTATTCGTATAGGAATTATTCGGATTAGAATTATTTGTATAGGAATTATTCGGATTAGAATTATTCGTATAGGAATTATTCGGATTATAATTATTCGTATAGGAATTATTCGGATTAGAATCATTCGTATAGGAATTATTCGGATTAGAATTATTTTATAGGAATTATTCGTATTAGAATTATTCGTATAGGAATTATTCGGATTAGAATCATTCGTATAGGAATTATTCGGATTAGAATTATTCGTATAGGAATTATTCGGATTAGAATTATTCGTATAGGAATTATTCGGATTAGAATTATTCGTATAGGAATTATTCAGATTAGAATCATTCGTATGAAACAAAAATAAGTGAAACCATTTAACTGCCTGAAACAAATGAGTTCAGGCTAGTTTAAATGTTTTCAACAAAATGTATTTAGACATCATATATTTAATATATATTTATTAAAAGGATTTGGCATTAAATAACCAAATAGAGTTGATATGCCATAAAACTAAACTATAATGGGAAATGAATGAAATGTTATTTTCCTTTAAAAAGTTCTTTTTGCAGACAGTTTATTTTTTATCAATAGTGCTGATTGGTCGAATTATTTCAAAAACTCATTTGATATGTTTTGTAACTGTTTATTTTTTTGTTGTTTTTGTTTTTGTTTTTTTGCTGGGAGAGGTTACATATTTAAATGTTTTCAGCATCCTCAAATCAGCTCTTTGATATTAATTTTCCGTCTTTGGAAACATCTCTCATTTGAATATATTGTACACTGCACTTGCACATTTCTGTGTTGTGCCAAAAAAGAAAAAAAAAACGCTAGAAAAACCTTTACTGGTTTATGGCTTCATGATTTTTTGTCAATTGTTTCGTATTTGTTAATTGTTGAGGCGGTTATTTCTTTTGCTATTTGTTTTTCAAATTGGCGCTGATTCCTCGAGACGAAGTCTAGACAGTTTGTACTAATGAAAGACTGGTGCTTAATTACACACTACTTGATAAATGAAACATTTACAATTTGTATCTCCGAATTTTATTTGTGATAATATCACTTAACTTTCTTTTAGAAGTGTGATTTCCAAGTGTTAATTCAATATGCCTTCAAAAACATGCATGCTTTGGAAGAAAATCTTTCAAATCTCTTTTAGAATAAATTTTGATCATCAAAACGTGATTAACATACTACATGTACTTGGTTTTTTATCAATTCTCTGTCTTTCGTTTTTTTCTTCTTTTTTTCTGAGAGAGCTAGTGGCAGAGTAGAGAGACCTAACTTTTCAATTAAAAACAAATCACGGCAGTCCAGCCACCTGGGGCTGTGTAATACATCAACTGCATCTCTGTAGAAGGCTGAGACGCCACTCCCAACGAGTGACTAGATATGTTACTAAACCATCTGATCGTGAGGTTCCATTTCTTGAACTTTGGAAATGCGGACTTCCCATTCACTGCCATTACTCCCAGGTCCACATATATATATATATATATATATATTTCTTCGTTAATACAAATTTCATTAAACATAATAGACATTTAATGTCTACATATTTTCTTCTGGATCCGTTCGAATTCCTGTATTACTTTTATCGTATTCGGGGGGAATTGATTTATGTATTGCCCATAGTTGTATGTATCTCAAGTACTTTCTGCCCGACTTTGGGCCATCATCAGGGGAGGACCTATTACAAAAGTGATGTAACTTTTGTTTTAGCATATTATTACTATGTAAGAGCGTCTTTACCGTTGAAGATTGTGGCTTAGCTTTTAAATGGGTTTCTATAATTAGTGTCAGTAGCTAAAGACATTTAAGTACATTAGCGCTGGTTTGAAAATTAATTCTATTAAGTGTCGGTTGCATGTTTCTAATATGTAGTGCTTCGAAAATCTCTAGTTTTTGTTTATTATTTTGATGTTCAAATATTGTTGTGTTGTCGGTGAGAATTTTCCGTAATTGTGTTGTTGGGCATGAATGTTTTTTAAATGCGGAGCTGTTGCACCTTTCTGATACAAGTTCAATAGCTCAGCATTAAAAAAAACATTAAACCGACACTTTTGTAATAGATCCTCCCCTGATGATGGCCCAAAGTCGGGGAGAAAGTACTAGGGATACATACAATCCCCCCCGAATACGATAAAAGTAATCCGGGAATTCGAACAGATCCGGAAGAAAATAGGTAGACATAAAATGTCGATTATGTTTAATGAAATTTGTATATATATATATATATATATATATATATATTTATGATTTTTAAATGAAGAGTTTTTAGGTAAGATTTCAAACAAGCCAGATCTCATTTTTAGCACACAGTTTAATAAATATAAGTATTAGTATTTAACACCAACATTTCAATTTAACAATTATTTGATTGTATCAAGTAACATGGTTAAAGAGTTTTATTTGACTCATAGATAGGAACCTAATATTTACGTACCCAAATGGCTGGAGCTGCATAATACACCGACACCATCTCCGTAGAGGGGTAACCCCCACCCAACGAGTATCCTGGATATGACACAAAACAATCTGATAATGAGGTTCCAGTATTACTGGAGCTTTTGAGGAATGCGGACAACACCTTCATTGCCATCGCTCCCAGGTCCATTCTGGTCCGGATTGATAGCACCAGATAGGGTCCTATCTATGGGTCAAATAGAACTAAACTGCTTACTAAGGCTGAATTGCATGAAATAGAACTGTTCTGAAATTTAAACTACGTACTTATGCTAAACTGAATTGTTTGGAATGGAACTGTTTTTGTATCTCAACAGAATTGTTTGAAATAGAAGTGTTTTTGACATTGAAACTGTTCTTAGGCTAAACTGAATTTTTGGAATTTGAACTGTCTGGATAAACTGAATGTCTTGAAATAGAAATGTTTTTGACATTGAAACTGTTCTAAGGCTAAACTGAATTGCTTGAATTAGAACTGTTAGACTAAACATAATGTCTTGAAATAGAAATGTTTTTAACAATTAAACTGTATACTTATGCTAAACTGAATTACTTAAAATAGAATTGATTATTTGTATAGAAATGGATTTGGCATTAAATACCTTACAAAGGTTGATATGTCATAATCCCAAACAAACAAAAAGAAAACTAAAATGTACTTCACTCAGTATTAGAGTAGACCTGGAGGGAAAGCCAATCAAGTAGTGCTCCACATTCCACAAAGCTCCAAGACTGAAACCTCACCATCAGATAGTTTAGGCTCATATCCAAAACATTCGTTGGCATGTGGGTGGTGTTACTTCTCAGAAGAGTTCCAGGATGCATATTTTATAGCCTGAATCGACTGTGCTGTATTGGCGTAAAATAGCAAAACTTGAAACCATTTAGATGTGTGCTAACAAATGAACTTTGGATCGTTTAAAAATCTTACCAACAAACTATTCGTTTACAAATCATATAAACAGGATTTGGCGTTAATGACCTAGAAGGAGGTGCCCGTGGTGTAACGGTTATCGTCGCAGGAATTGGACACTGTGACATTGCACTGGACTGATTGCATTTCACATAGCACTAATACCCTTGGGAAAGGTATGAATTCAATTATTCTCCCTCCAACTATGGGTAAATAGTAGGGCAGACTAGGTTCTTCAGCCTTGGTGAGGCAACTAGTCTAGGAGAAAGAAAACTCTGAATTCAAACCTGTTAAACTCCGCTTAAAAAATTGACCTTGTGTCATATCCTGCCCGAGCGGAGGGGTTGAGTAAATATGATGACCTACAAAGGTTGATATACCATGAAATACAACCAACCAACCTACCAACCAAATCACAATTATCGATCAAACAGTTGTTTAAATAAGTTTTAGATATCTAGAGTACTGACTCTTATTTCTAGAAGATTTTTGTGTTTGATTGTCAAATAAAATTGCCTTCTTCCTTATACTCGACTTGCAAAAATTGTAGAAATCATTTATCATTAATAATCTAACTTTTATAAAATATTCTATTAATCAATTTCTTTATTACATGCCGAAATTTTTGTGGATGATCTGGGAACCCAATGGGTCAACATTTCAGTTGTAGTCAATGATGGTATTTATGCTTCCGTTTAGGAAGGAGAAATAGTTAACTCTATTTGTATAATGCATTTGCAGGATTCAAAATGATGTTTTGTAGTCGTGTAAACCCTACAAAATCATCACTTCCTATCAGATTGTGTACATACGATAGTCGTTCGAAAAGTTCGTAGGCGGACTAAAATATTCTCATGGAATATTGGGGAGTCCACGCAGCGTAATGGCTAACGTGTTTGAATGCGGTCTCGAAGTAAGCAAGCTTGAATTCCAGTCGTGTTATTACGCTCTCTTGAAAAAGGTAGGAAACCCCAATGATCCTTGCTGTAGGTTAATTAATATTACTGCTGTTCTACAAGGATGTCTTTAGAATCAAATAAACCACGAAGCTCATTATACTATTAAACGAAAAAACCAAATAAATCTCAGAAAATGTAACCAAACGAGGTTCATTATTAAGCATTGTTCCCATTGCAGTCCATAAACTTTTTTCATTGCTGTTGCAGTACTTGGATCCCATTGGTGAAAAAGTTAACAACAGCATATATGATGTCATCCGATGAACATTTTAGCCAATGAACTTTTCTACCCTCTATTATATATATATATATATATATATATATACATATCATCCTCATCATGTCGTGCCGCCAGCACGGATATCCCTGACCCTCTCTCGCCACTTCTCTCTGTCATTCATCGCTTCTGGCAGGTCTTCAGATTTACATCCCGTATCCTCACATAGCTGCTGTATGTATGTTCAAGCTGGTCGTCCTATATATATATATATATATATATATATATATTGGGGGGGGTCCACACGGGCAAAAGCAGGACGGCCAGCACGAACATACATTCAGCAACTATGTGAGGATACGGGATGTTGTCCGGAAGACCTGCCTGAGGCGATGAACGATAGGGAAAAGTGGTGAGAGAGGGTCAGGGATATCCATGCTACCAGCACGACATGATTATGATGATGATGATGATGATGATATATATATATATTGCCTAAATACAGCTTTTTAATTTTTTTTTCTTTCGAGAATCCTTATGTTTTTTTATGTTACGATCTTGAAATTCGTAAAAGATTTCTCCAAAGGAGCCATTTGTCGTAAGCCGAGTACTTTCGGTTCTTAGAAGATAATGCATATGTTTATTTCTTTATCAAAACTGTTTAATACCTAAACTAAATTATAATTTTGTATATCTTTTATCACCAAAATGAGGCTTGATTATATCACTAAGAGGCAGCTCAGCGGGGGTAGCAGTTCATTTTTAATTTTTTTTCTATTACGTAAAGTAGAATAAAATGTGTTCTATCGATCCTTTTTAAGAATTTTAGGATATAGATTGTTTTATCTATGTTAAACAATTTAAAATATTATCACTAGTTTCAAAGTCAATTACATTAATATCGGGTTGTCTAAATTTTATATACAAAGCTTCTAGGATTTTTGATTTTTTGATATTATTGTGTGTATGAAGTATTTTTTTTTTTTATTGTTAACGAAAGTATTTCTATATGTTGCATCAAAGCAATAATGTCTTTTAAATGTTGACAAATGAAGCTAGAATCTGGTACGTATAGAGTGAGTCTCCTAGATAATTTTGATATGGTGATGCCAATGTAACATATCATTTTTTTCTATTGTCAGAGATGCATTCTCCCAATGGACATTTAAATCGATAAATGTCATTTGTTTTTCAATTATCTTTCTAAAATTTCAAGATTGTAACCTAAAAAAATACAACAATTGGACTGTAGAAAAAAAAAAAGATAAAAACTTCAAAATAGCAAGGATTCCATTTTTTTTAACCAAACCTATATATATATATATATATATATATATATATATATATATATATATATATATATATATATCCACCGATAAAAACGTAATCTATTCACACAAACCGTAAGAACTCATTAGCGCCACATTTTTCTTTCTTCTTCTTCACATTATTCTAACATTCTGCATTTGAGGTCATAAATGATACACGCGCATGTCAGAAGATCCGCCATTTCAGCAGAACATATATTCAGTCTGTTTGAGCGTTTCATGCATGTAATTATTAAAGCAAGCTAGTAGTACATTACAAAACTCGACTATTAAAAGTGCCCACCCTTTCCACAACCATTCTTTGACGCCTGCATTTGACAGACATATTTCTCTGTGGCCTTAATGTAATGTTTTCCAGGTTAGTGTTTTAGCATTACCGATACTACCTTTCAGTTATCTTTCTTCTTTCTCTAGTTCCCAGCTGGCTATTGATAAGAGCCTGTTCAGGCATAATTAAGTTACTATTAATAAGCTGATACGAATGAAAGTCGCCAGCATTTTGTTAGGATTATTTCTTTTTACAATACCAATAATAATATTTAGTAATAAAGTAAGCACGTCTAAAATGCAAAATCATCATCATCATGTCGTGCCACCAGTACGGCTCTCCCTGACCCTCTCTCGCCATCCGTCTCTATCGTCCATCGCTCCCGGGAGGTCTTCCAGGCTACATCCTGTATCGGCACAGAACTGTTGTGCATAGATTCTAGCTGGTCATCCCGACTTTGCTCGTCCATGTGAAGCGGTCCACAGGAGTATGTCACTTATGAGCTCGTCCTTACTTCTCCAACTGTGTCCTGCATTTCTGGTTCGTCTAACTTGGATAGTTTTCGTGATGGGTGGTTGGTGGCCGTACAGCTGTTGTTTTGTCGGATGCTGCGTCCATGACTTGTTCAATACTGCTTGCACCATTCTTATGTAATTGCCGTTAAGCTTTTTCTCCATAAGTTTAGTTAGCGTCCATGTATTGCATCCATATAGTAGTATCGAAACGACCGCTGCTTGCAAAAACAACTGCGTTTTATTTTATTGGAAATGTCTGACTTTCATAAAACCGATAGCCTATCGATAGCAGTCCATGCCTTCGCTAGTCACGTGTTAATGTCTATCTCTGTTGATAAGACGCTGCTTCCTAGGAAAGTGAACTCGTCCACTAGTTTAAGAGAACTACCATTTAGTGTGGAGATGTCACGTCTTTGATTAAAGCACAGGAATTCTGTCTTGTCTGCGTTGACATGCAGACTTATGCCAGTAGCTGCTCATTCCAGATTATGTTCCAGGGTTTCAGCTTGGGTTGGTGTATTTGCCAGAAGCGCTATGTCATCGACGTAGTCCGCATCTATAATTGTTTATGCAGGGTATTTTCTGCTTCTTTCCTTTGCCAGTTTAAAACCGTTATCTTTCATTTTATCAATAGACGATCTAAGCACGTAGTTAAGGCAGAGGAGAAACAGGCATGGGGAAAATATGTTTCCTTGCGGCACACCTGCTACAATGTCGAAGTAGTATGTGTTTCCATCCAGGGAGCAGACTTTTACTTTCGTGTTTTTATATAGTATCACTATGGTTGCGACGGGTTTGGGGGGTGTAGGCGAGTAGTATTTGTTCCATCTTCCCTCAGTGTATGGAGTCAAAGGCCTTGGAGAAGTCGACAAATAATATTGTTGCCTCCAGGTATTTTGCACGTGCACCTTCTACAATTCAAAGCTTAGTCAAAATTTGTGATGTCGTGGATCGATTTCTCGGAAAGCCATTTTGGTTCTTCCAAAGTATCTTCTCATTTTTGTCAAAGTTCGGTACTTGAGTGTAGTTCACGTGTTGAATTACGCGTGAAAGTGAATAATCACTTGAGTAACAGGAAGGGAAGATTATATGCACTTCGGGACGTTCCGCCATGCGCAGGTGGTCTCGTCCATTCCCAGTGTGTTGATTGGCTGTGAGCCCAGGAATGGCCATGCTAGCGTGCATATATGCTGGCCCACTCATTGGCATTTGTCTATTAGTCGACACCAGCCTGGCCGCCCTCGGCTTTTAGCCCCGGGGCCTGTTCTGGACTTCGGTCCGGAGCGTGGTCCTGGAAAAGGAACAATGGCAGACTTGGGGCCTTTAATTTGGCACCTAGTTTCGACTAGGCTACCTTCGGGTGGGCGAGCTGCTTTTTTGTCTCCTTTGTCCCCCTTGTACGGCACTAGACCAAGCGTCTAGTTTAAGCCGTAAACTGGCATAGGTTCCCGGACCCACATTTGGGTTCGTGAAACTGCTTGCCTCATCAGGCTCACATTGCACTAAGTGAGCCGATGAGCAGCATTGACAAGCAGGGTTCGAGTCTCGGCTCGTTCCCGACCTCCCCCCCCTTTATCCCCACTCTAATCGGCCTTCGGGCTTTTGACCTTGTGTCAAGTCGTGGGAGGCAGCGACAAATATCCAGCCTGGCCGCCAAGCCGTTAAGTATTGTTCATTTTCTCCTGTGTGTTAGGCAGTAGCTTCTTTAACTCCCCTCCACACCCGCGTGTGAGTTGGGTTGTACGAGGGCTGTGTTTTTTCCTGAGGCTTGGTCTGTGGTAGTAATATGGATAGAGCTTTAGGGATTTGGGACGACGGAGGGTGTGTAAGTGTATGTGTGGTTTATTTAGGGGGGTCATTACTGGAAGATGTTGGGGGATCAGGATGTAGAAGTGGAGTATTAATTGTAGGAGTTATAGTTGCAGGCGTTGCACTTGGTATTGGTTTTGGTGCGGTCTTGATTTTACATTTTCTCAGGAAACGACGGTTCCTATGTTTGATTCTTCCCAATCCATCAACTTTTATTCGATATTGACGGTTTGGTAGGGCAGTGATGACTTATCCTGTAGTGTTCCATTGGTGGTTTAGTGGACTTTGTATGGCTACTGTGTCGCCAGTTTGTGGCAGGGAGAGGTTGTGGGTGTGTCTATTGTACCGTTCTACTATTTTGCTGTTTCGGTGGTGGACGAGTTCATCGCGGCGTGGAGCAGCTGCTACCCATTCGGGGTGTGGCTTGTAGAGGGTTGGCTGTGGAGGAATGGAATCACGAATTCCTACAATCCATTCAGAAAAAATTAGAAAACTGTCTCTTTTACTGACTACAACAGAATTAAGAAAACCTCCGAAACTGACAGATTATTCATCATCCAGGTGAATTACAAGATTTTCTTTCAGCTGACACGATAAAGGATTTTAATCATTTGGAAGAAGAAAAGTTTTATCTTAACGGTTTTGAATTTAACAAAAAAACAAAAAAAAAAAAAACAAACAGAAGATTATATTCTTATTTATAGAATAGTCTTTGACTCTGAAACACATTTTCTATCACTCAAATAATGCATTTGATTTGATCGAAATCTTCACGTTCAGGTCCACTGTAATGGAAATCCTATACCATTACCACAGTTGTTTATTAATGGACACAATGCTAAACTTACAAAGTTTAGCATGCTAGAAAATTTTTCCAACTATATACAAAATGGGATGAAAGAACACACATACTAAATTCTAAAAGAGCTACAAAAAAGACGCCATTACAAATAAAAAAGTCGTCCTTGATTTTCTAGAGAGCTAATATGTTATGCCTTATGACAGCGCTATACGTCTAAACAAGCCTACAAATTACTTCTGGAAAAGTTTCCATTACCATCTTTTTCTTAATAAGAGAAAATTCAAAGAGGTGGCTTAGAATTAATTGCAGCTGCAAAGTCGCTCCTGGAAAAAAGTTATCTTTCTCAAACTGTGTTTTAATGTTAGATGAACACAATGGCATAGTGGGAAATAGCAAAAAATTGTTATAAATATATATTATAACAAAAACTTACATTGGATGAAGTTCGAAAACATCCTGTGAAATGTTTTAAAATATGACAAAAGTCAAATGAAAATAGATTCATAGAGAAATTGTCGGTAATTTTTGTTATCAGTATTTGCTTTGTATTAGAGCAGAATTTTTTAATAACCATTTTTTTGTTTGTTTGTTTACAGTCTTTTATTATTACATTTCTGAAATAAAGAAAAAATACCAGTTTGTGTTTATAAATAAAACCGGACGTATAGGCGATTGAAAATCATAAAAGCAAGGTAACTCACAGCCGTTTAGAATTCCTGAATTAGTAAAGGACAAAGTGTAAATATGCATTTTAATTTTGAAATGAAATAAAAATAATGTCAGATAATTCTACCAACATGGATATATTATTTTCTCTGTTCAATTTTTAAAGTTAATTCTCTTTTTAGGTTAATTTCATATGCGACCATGATTGGGTTACCTTCATGTTTACATTACTTCGGCCTGTTATAAATCAACCCGTTAATGTGGCATGTAGGGCCGTATTTACTAGCTGGCTATGAAACGGATCACCTAATTTCGTCCGGACGACCAGGCCTGGTGATAGCCCACAAAAAAGAGAACCTCCAGAAGTGTGGATTTTGCCGTTCCAGCTGATCACAGGGTAAAACTGAAAGAAAGTTAAGTACCTAGACCTGGCTAGAGAACTGAAAAAAATATGGAACAGGAGAGTGACGGTGATACTAATTATAATTGGTGCGCTTGGTACTGTCACCAAAGGATTGATAATGGGACTGGAGGACATGGAAATCAGAGGACGAGTGGAGATCATCCAATCAACAGCATCAATAAGATCGGCCAGAATACAGAAAAGAGTCCTGGAGACTGGCTGACACTAAAACTCTAAGGGAGGAAAATCAGCTGACGCTGGTGTGAAAAGCTCTCAAAAGAGTAACTATGATAATAGTAATTAAAAGAAATCGAAAAGATTAGCAAATACTTGGATCTTCTATTTTGATGAAAAAACAGTTGATTATTAACTGGAGGATGCCACTAATGGTAGTTAATGCACTTGAAACGATCTCTGAAGCTTTGGAAAAATGACTGGTGGAATCGGAAATCAGAGGAAGACTCAAGACTATACAAACCACAGCATTGTTGAGATTGTAATCTAAACTCTGCAGTAGGGATCTAATCAAATAGATAAATACCTTGGTTGTCTCCTTTGTTAAATACTCCGGCCCCTTTTGTAAACCGAACAAAAAATCAGCTCAGAAATATGAATCAGAGAAAAAGAAAATTAATGACAATGCACAATACCTTACACACAGCAGAAGATGCGGACATAATATCTATTACAAGAAAAGGAGAAAGAAGATGTTTTAGCTTTGAGTATTGTGTGGATACGGTGGCTCAGGAGGTCGAAGAATATTAAAAAAGCAAAGCGTTTCATTTCAGCAGTCAATAACAGAAACAACACAAAAACAAAAACAAAAAACAAACACAAGGACGGACGGGAAAATGAGATTTGTTACATCCAGGAAGTGAAAATGTGGGAATAATCATCCATAGCAGCACTTCAGAAAACAAGCAAAGGAAATTGAGCACAAGATAACTCACTCATGGCTACAAAGAAGAAAACCTAAAAGTGAATATTAATATCAGTGTAAAATAGCCCTATAAGAACTAAGAAAAGGTAAAATAGATAATATGCGAGAGATTTGGTTGTGTTGGCCACATAAGCAAACTAACAAAGAAGCATGATAAGTGCAGGAATGTGTGACTGTATAAGGTGATCGACTCGGAATTGTGCAAAAGACTAAAATTTTATCCTACTGACAAATGCTATATGCACAAACCAGAATCTGTTCTTGAACATGAGACGAAGACAATCTCTTGGGCTATGAGATAAAACAAATCCACCAATCCCGAACGAGATCAAAATTTCATAAATAAAACTTGGTAATTCGAGTACTTCACCGTTTCAACAGGCTACAGACATGAAGAAAAGAAAAGTGAAAAATTAGATAAATACCTGGACCTTGCTAGAGAGCAGAAATGTTATGGAATATGAAAGTGACAATAATACCAAATATAAAGAATCCCAAAGAAACTGAAGCAACTGAAAATCCCTAGAAGAACAGAGACCATCAAGACCATAGTACTGATATTATCAGCTAGGATATTGTAGAGATTCCTGGAGACACTAAGATTTCACTAACAACTAGTTTTAAAAAATTAGCAATGAGTACAATAATATTGTCGTTGATGTAAATAATATTATTATGGCGTTGAATATTGGTAGAAGTAACAGTCTGAGGTAGAATTGAAATCTCTGTTTGTAAACATTGAGTACGGATTATATGTGCTTTAATCAAAGAGGAGACATCTCCACACTAAATGGTAGCTCTCTGAAACTACTGGACAAGTTTACCGACCTAGGAAGCAGTATCTCATCAACCAAGGCAGACATCAACACGCGACTACGCAGACAAAGCGGAATACATGTACTTTAATCAAAGAGGTGACATGTCCACACTAAATGGTAGTTCTCTGAAATTACTGGAGAAGTTTACCTACATAGGAAGCAGAGTCTCATCAACAGAGACAGACATCAACATGGGACTAGCAAAGGCATAGACAGCTAACGATAGGCTATCAGTCATATAGAAGTCAGACCTGACCGATGAAATAAAACGAGTTTTATTATTGTGTGTATGAAGTATTTTTTTATGGTCGTAACGATACTACTATATGGATGCAATACACGGACGTTAAGTTAACGTATGGAGAAAAAAGCTTAAAGACAATTACACAAGAATGTTGCGAGCAATATTGAACAAGTCCTGGAAGCAGCACCCGACAAAACAACAGCTGTTCGGTCACCTACCTCCCATCACGAAAACTATCCAAGTTAGACGAACCAGGACACTGCTGGAGAAGTAAGGATGAGCTCATAAGTGACATACTCCCGTGAACCTCATCACATGGACAAACAAAGGTAGGACAACCAGCTAGAACCTACAGACAAAAGCTCTATGCCGACAGAGGTTGTAGTCTTGAAGACCTACCGGGAGCGATAGACGATAGAGACGGATGGTGAGAGAGGGTCAGGGAAATCTGTGCTGGTGGCGTGACATGAGGATGATGATGATGGTAAAATAGTTCTTTACTAATCTTAGATTATATGTAGCACAACACCAGAAGAAATGAGTTCCCCGTGAGCATCGAACTCTCCTAATGTGGTCTGCTAATCTAGCTTGTTAACCAATATGCAACGCGAGGTGCCTGTGTTGGGGATAAAATAACACGACGGAAGATTTTAGCAACACATATAAGACGTAGGATGTTTTTTTTAAAAGAAAAGTGCGTCAAATGGGGTAATTACTTTCTTGGTAATGATTTCTTATTTTTACATAGTTTTCTTTCAATTTTTTTCTAAAATTTCTAATCTTTTATTTTATTTTCGATTCTTGTCTTTTTGTCTTTATTCATTTCTCTGTTTCTTATTTCCCTAAAGCTTCAAGGCATCGTTATTTAATTTCTGATGTGTTCGTTCAAAGTTCATTAACGCGACGAGGCGCTAATTTTAATGTGGACTTCACAACATGCCCGATAACAAAGTACGTAGAAAAATTAATTAGCTGTATGTACAAAGAAACGCGTCCATTGACAATTACTAAACGTTTAACGAACTTTTTGTAATAATCAACTAAATTACTGCAAAAAATGCAATCGGTTACACCTCATAATTCAAAAAAGCAATTATATATATATATATAAATATATATATATATATATATATATATATATATATATATTAAAACATGTACACACTCTTTTACGTCGGTACACACACACACACACAAACACACACACACACACACACACATACATATATATATATATGTGTGTGTGTGTGTGTGTCAGTGTGGTAATTTACTAAGCTTTTTGATTAGATGTGGCACAAGGCCATATGAAAGGGGCACCCAATGAGACTCGAACTCACTCGTGTAGGTTTGCTAGTGGAGCCTGCTAACCATTACACAACCAAAGGCGTGTGTCAGTGTGTGTCTCAGTGTGTGTCTCAGTGTGAAAGTATATGTATATATATATATATATATATATATATATGCGTGCGTGTGTGTGTGTGTGTGTGTGTGTGTGTGTGTGTATGTGTGTGTGTGTGTGTGTGTTTATCTACGAGTTTAGTTCCGTTTCGTTCTAGTATAGTAATATTGTGTAGCTGGACATTTTGGCTTTTGTAGCATGTCCCCTTTTTAAGATTTCCTGTCATCATCATTCAAAAAAAAAAAAAAAAAAAAAAAAGAAAAAGAAAGAAAAGAAAAGAAAAGAAAAATCTTTGTACAGAAAGTATTCAGTATTAATATAAAATCTATAATCAGATCAGATTATGTTCAGTAATTCAGCCGATAGTAACCAAAAATGTCCATTTAAATTCTTTTTCTTACAATTTTCTCTCAACCAACATAATTTATTAATTTGTCTTTTATGCTATTGCTAATTTCGATCTGATTATGCATTTTGTTTCAAAAATATTCAACTTTTTTTGCAAAAAGATCTAATTGGTTTGTAGACTTTGTTTTTCAAATCTGTCTTGACAGCAAATTTCCTGTTTGGAAAATATCTACCATAATTAGAAATTGTATTATTTTGAAAATTTCAATTAGGTCACCACTCATTCTTCTTTTTAGTAAAGTAGTTAATCCTAATCTCTTCAATTCCTCCCTGTAACTGTAATCTGTTGGCTTTTTTATATTTTTGTCACGCTTCGTTGAATGTACTTAAATTTTTATATTACACTCAAATTTCCATGTCCCCACACCAGAGTACAGTCCTGTGTACAATATTCTCTATGAGGTCTAATTATTAAGCCAATGGCCTGGCATATATATATATATATATATATATATATATATATATATATATATATATACATATATATATATATATATATATATATAGTGAACAAATGTGTAAATGGTTCGATTGAACACCGATCTACATATCGATAATTTTTTGTTTCTTAAAATTGAATGAAGTTTGTTTAACAAAACAAGTTTTTTTGTTTTTTTTTCTGGTAAGAAAATATGATAGTAGACAGAGCATAAATATTTTAAGAGAGTAAGTGAAAATTCATACATCAAATTTTGCGTTTTGTTAATCTTAATCTACGTGGAAATAATTTGTGTGTGTAAAAGATCGATGAGTGAAAACGTTAGTATGTATTGGGAAAAATATATTTATACGTTAACATATATAGGGTTGCAACTGAAATGTTTATCAGCAAGCGGAGAGATTTGTAATTGTAGTACTGATAGATCTATGTAAACAATATCATATTCGTTGAATTTAAGATAATTAAGCGATGTAGAAGGTAAATGCATTTTTGAAAGAAAAGAATCTAGTATTTCCCTCAAAAGAAATAGACCAAAAATTGTTGAGGAGGTACAGAATAATTCCGTACTTTCTGATGAAATATCTATTTCTTCGCTGTTTATAATATTGTGGTAGGCTAGAAATTAGATAAAAAGTTAATGATTTATCTATGATGGTAATTCGTTAAAAATGTATTCTTAACAATCTAGAAGGAAAAAATGTGTTAATAATTTAGTGTTTTAATCTTTTAAATTTTTCGTGACAAGTCAAATATTGTGGTCAGCGAAATATCTCAAAAAAAATTTAAAACGACAGCGAAAGTGCCAATTAGACAAAAATATAAAAATACTGATGCAAAAATTAGAACTTCTGGAGCATATTTTTGTCATAAAATTGAACACTTTTTTAGTGTTGAAATTAGTTTACTTCTCTCTCTTTCTCTCTCTCTCTCTCTCTTCTCTCTCTCTCTCTCTCTCTCTCTCTATCTCTATCTCTCTATCACACACACACACACACACAACCGAAAAAGACATCGACACGCGGCTAACAAAAGCATGGACAGCTAACAATAGGCTAACGATCATATGGAAATCAGACCTGACCGATAAAATGGAACGCAGTTTCTTCCAGGCAACGATCGTGTCGATACTGCTGTTTGGATGCACGACTTGGACGCTAACAAAACGGCCGGTGAAGAAGCTAGACGGCAATTACATAGGAATGTTGCGAGGAATATTGAACAAGTCCTGACGCCAACACCCCACAAGGCACCAACTATACAGCCACCTGCCTCCCATCACGAAAACTATCCAAGTTAGACGAATCAGACTTGCAGGACATTGCTGGAGAAGCAGGGACGAGCTCATAAGTGATGTACTCCTATGGACCCCCACATATGGCCGAGCAAAAGCCGGACGACCAGCTCGAACATAGGTACAGCAGCTATGTGAGGATACGAGATGTAGCCCTGAAGACCTGTCAGAGGCGATGAATAATAGGGAGAAGTGGCGAGAGAGAGAGTCATCCATGCTTGCGGCAGGACATGATGATGATGTTATATATTTGTATGAGGCCTGCCATAAATCTAAATGCGCTATCCCAAATTGATATACAAGATAACATCATTTTAATTCTCTATCTTTTACAACCCAAATTGACATTTATTTAACACTAAAAATAAATCTTATCGTCACACAAAATTGATCCAACCAATACTCATGAATATATTTTGACGGTATTTTTTAAGGTAGACTAAAATTAATGAAATATCGGAATGGCTAAAATTGCCTTTAGTTATAACTTTTACTAACATTTCTCCACACTTTTAGTCTGTTAGCGCGACTTTGAAGATGATGACTGCATACTCCCTACCGAGACACTCCTTTGACTCACCGTCGCATTTCTCACAGATTGTTGGTATTTTCATCCTGATTATTAATTCTGCTTTTCTTAAAACATTTTTGAAAGTCATAAGTATTTCTTTTTGACACGGTTTCATCCTCGTCATTCGTGTTATTTCTAGATATAGACTGCATATTTTTGTCTTATTTCGAGGCTTCACTGCATAGCTTTTGACTTCCATATTCGTAACAATATCCCCCAGAATATTTATGATTCTTTCTGATATTTACCAGAATGACAATATTGAGAGTAGAAAGTTTTAAAAGGATTGGAGATCTAAATATATTAAAAATATTACGACCGATCGTCAAAATTTGCATTTTCTGCAACTTTTAAATATGTCTCGTTGGGTACTTAGCAAAAATGTCTACAAATAAATAGATCTATGTATCTCAGTCAATTCGTATCTATTGACTCCAGTGTCTTTATATCTATCTATTTACATAACGATCTTATATATATAGATATATATACTCCTCCGCTGGAGGGTTGAGCTCTCGAGCGAAGGAACGGTTGCCACTAGCGTCATACAAAGCTATTCGAATAAATGGACATCTCGTTAGCCGTTAAACGTATATATGTAAAGAAAACAAAAGTGTTACATATGTGTTAACATCCCTTCGCTTACGCCGAGTTTTCTCGTTGCTGTGCGGTAAAATATCCGGCTGGTGTTAAAGTCAATCGGGTTTCGATCCCAGCAACGAGCATCTCGCGTTTGTAGCTTCTGCCTGTAGATAACTATATACATATATTTGATTTTAAATCTAAGCAAACAATAAGTCTTCCCCAAACTGTTATTGTCCAGTACGCTGGGCCTATAGAATACACTGACTGCACCTCTGCAGAGGGGTAAAACCCCCCAATGAGTTTCCTGCATATGACACTAAACAATGTGATGGTGAGGTTCCAGTGATGCTGGAGCTTTGGAGAATGCAGAGCACCCCTTCATTGCCATTGCTCCCAGTTCCACTCTGGCCTGGAATGGTAGCATCTGATAAGGCCATATATATGGGTTAAGTAGAACTAACTGCATTTTTAGGCTAAACTGATTAGTTTGAATTAGAACTGTTTGACTAAATTGAATAACTTGAAATAGAAATGTTTTTGACAATTAAACTTTACTTACATTTAAACTACGTGCTTATGCTAAACTGAATTGTTTGAAATGGACTTCTCTTTGGCATTGGAAGTGTACTTACACTAAACTGAATTGTTTGATATAGGACCGTTTTTTACATTTAACAATGCGTTAACAAAATCTGTACTTATACTAAGCTGAATTAGAACTGTTTGAATAAACTGAATAACTTGAAATAGAATTTTTTTACATATAAACTATGTACTCATACTAAACTGAATTATTTGAAATAGAACTATTTGCATAAAAATGTTTTTACATTCAATAACCTACAAAGGTTAATATGCCATAAAACCCAACCATCATCAAACGGTTAATAACTATAAATCCATATCCGTATTTTTCTCTCTATTTATCAACATTGTCCTTATCATATATATGTGTGTGGAATTGGTTTCGTTTACTTGGGTTTTATTGGCATATCGACCATTCTGAGTTATCTAATGCCAAACCCATCCTTGTAGAACAGTAGTGAGTCTATTTAACCCATAACTGGAGGATAAGAGAGTTCATATGTTCGCCCAAGGGCATTAGTCTCAAAGTGAATGTAACAGCGCCACCGGGGATCAAACTCACCTACTCCGATATTGCCGTCTAGCTTAATATTACACCACGTGGATATATATGTGGAGTACATTTTTACTTGCAAGGGAAATTCACGGTTTTCTCATTAAATTAACGTTTAAATTTTGGGCCTATGTGGTCTGACTTTGCACGTGACTTTCGCTTCTCTTTCCAAGTTCCATTATTTTCTAATTCAGTGTCTTCATGACCTCATCGCTACACTTAATAGAGATCTTACATCATTGAAGGTTATATTTGCAGGAAACTGATTACAACTCAGGGTTATGTGACAGTGTTAGATTTTTCATCTGGCATTCACATAATTTGACGAAAAAATAAACAAAGTTTGATTGTATCTTAATTTACCGTTGTGTTTTTCTCGTTTCTCTACCTGATTCGAGAATCATTTTTAACAATAGTATTCATATTCGAAAAGGAAGACTTTATTATAAAATAAATATTCGTGGAAAGTACATCATTTTCTCATCAGTATTTGCCATTGGCCTAATGAATAGAGTGTTCGCCAAGATCTGAGAGACCAGGATTCAATCCCAGGTTGAGTTATACCAAAGACTCAAAAAATGGTACTTGATGCTACCTTGCTTTTATAAGGTGAGGATCAAAGGTAAAATGGAGCAATCCCGGGAAACGAGTAGTGCCCTCTTCTACACCACGGTGTTGTAGCTATCGAAAAGGGAGGCTTCGGGTCACTGTCAACTATGGTCGCCAACTTTACTTTATTTGTCTAAATTTCTGAGATAAAGCTTGACAAATTTTATCACTAGGAATATTCGGACTATTGTCTTCATTTCCATTTTTATACCCTCAACGTTTCGACCGATGCATCCTTCAGCCTTATTCAGGCATTTCATGTTGAACTCGGGAGCTAGCACAGAACTTCAAACTTAGCCCTTTATATAATCCATGTGTGTAGATTGCTCTAATTTCAGGTTCGATCACGACTATTGGCAAATAAAAAATAATACTTACTTTCACTTAACACTGTCATGTTTAACGGAATTAGAACGATCTAACCTTGTGGACTGTATAAAGGGTTCAGTTTGAAGTTCTGTGCAGGCTCCTGAGTTCGACACTAAAACACATGAAGAAGGCTGAAGGACACATCGGCCGAAACATTGTGAATATAACGATGAAGATGGAAACAATAGTCCGAATATTCTCGGTGATAAAAATTTCTCATCATTACTTTACGAACTAGGGCGAGTCAAAAATTTTGCTATATTTTGTTAGCGTAAAGCACAGTTCTGCAACACTGAATGTTTTAAGTGAGGTTTTGAAGGTGACTAACCACAGTGGGAAATCCCAAGATTGCCTGATACTCTCCGAGTGCGACTAACTGGGTTTACCTCTATGGCTTGAAACACAGACTCGGATTCAACTGTTTAACCATATTTGACTTTGTCTAATCATCAAGGTTCTTAAAAACCAAGCGATGATTCTTGAACTATCAACGATCTGCTTCACCTATTGCACAAAAAATATTTTTAATCGATCTTAGCAGACTTATCCCCCAGTTCGAACTCTATGTAAGCATAAGTTCCTGATTTAGACTTTATTGCACGTTCATCTGTACAGTTTTCAAATTACACATGGAATGAAGTAGTGTACAACGTGTCAGTGCACTAACAACCATGATATTACCAATCACAGCAGGGCACCTGCCACGACTTGAACTGCTTTGATAATCGTACAATCCCCGCAAACTAGGTATTTTCATGCAATAAACGTACAACCTTCTTTCTGCGCAGCAATGTATATTTTTTTTCAAAATCCAATATTAGACAATAGAATTTGATTTTGATTCGTTTCTTTTATCTTAATGGCATATCAACCTTCGTTGATTATCTACTGCCAAAATCTATCTTTTTAGAAGAAAATAGTAGTAGTTTTTTACCATTAGTTGGAAGGGATAATGGATTTCAGAAATTCATCCAAGAATGTGGGGGTTTCATAACTTTACCAAAGGATAAGGGATTTCATCTCTTTACCTGAGGATAACAGTCGAAATTGAGTTCTGATAGAGATACTTATGAGACAATATGGCCGCCACACTTACCGATACTAATGTTAGATGAGACACTTTGTCTGTCACGGTACCAAATGTAGTACTATATAGGTAACGGTTCTTTAATGTGACCTTTGTTCATTGACCACCATATACGTTTCCAGGTAGTTTGTTTATCCCTCCCATCTGTGCCCACGTTGTGTTTGAAAGATCTACCAATAGGGAATGATACAATTCATCAGGAATTTCTTCTGACGGTCGGACCGTTTTGTTGGAGCAAGTTGCCTAATTGTTGGCAACTGAAAGACAAGAACTCTGCGTCAACAATCAACAATCATTTATTGGAACATATTGGTGTAACAATAGTATGTAGACTATATTTGTAGAAATTATCGCTTTATTTTCCAAATATAAAGGTTTTCATTGTTATGCACATACAGAACCACAAGAGAGAGTAAGAGAGAGTGAGGGGGTTGTTCAGGGCCCATGACGCTACACAGAGTCACCCCAGTCACTGCCCCAAAGGGCTCAGTGAATTTCAACTCAACTAACAACCGACTCTGAAACGACTACTTCCTCAACTGAATCTTACGGACAACTTTTTCAAAATTCATTAATTTTTTATATGTCAAAATTCAGGATATCGTTAGTGTGATGTCAGCTCACTAAGTTATAGCATCATCTCACACGTGTCCCCATTGTTTTTTTACTATCTTTTTCATTTCCTCAATCAAACTTATGACAAGACATGAATCTATTTGGTTTACATTTGGTTTTCCTGAATAGAATTAACAAGCGACTCCAATTCTGGACGCTGGTGTATGCACTTGAGCTTCCCAATTCGATTTACATTTACACTCCAAAATTTTAGCTAACGTAATAGCTATAAACCGGAAATTCACATAATAGAGTGTTCGCCAATGGCTCGAGAGACCGGGGTTCAATCCCAGGTCGAGTCATACCAAAGACTCAAAAATGGTACTCGATGCTGCCTTGCTTAATACTCAGCATTATAAGGTATGTATCAAGGGTAAAGTGGCGCAATCTAGGAATGAAGTAGCACCCTCCTCTACACCTTATTGTAGTAGCTATTGTAAAGGGAGCCTTTGGGTTACCGTCAACTACGGTCGCCAACTTTACTTTACTTTCTAATAGCTAACTGAAAAACTCGTGGCTCGACCAAAATAAATAATGAAATGATTAATACAATCAACCATCGCATTTATTATTTCATATTTACCTAAAGAATTCTTGTTACCTTAATGTTTTCTTTCTTGAGCAGTAAATAAACTAATTATAGATACGATCCTTAACATCCCGGGGGTGTCCTCGTGGTGTAATGGTTAAAGCGATGGACTGCGGAATCGTAGTAAGCGAGTTCGTACTCCAGTCGCGCTATTACGTTCACTTTCTGGCAAATACACTTAGGGAAGGTAGGAACCCCTTATTCTCCCAGCTATGTGTTAAATAGTACCACTACTGTTCTTCTAGGAGAATAGCTTTGGTATTAAATAACCTACAAAGGTTGATATGCCATTAAACAAAGAAACCGAAACCAAACAGAAACCTTGACATCCTCTAATGATATCAATGGCAACAATTTACAAATAATTTAAAAATTTGACTGGAGGTTTAAGAAAATTCTTATTTCCTGAGGTTTAAAGTGGTTTCTACATAAAGTGGTCATAGGTTGCAAGCCTTCTGAATTTCCAGGAAAGAGTCATTAGAGGAATAGGTTAGAGTTAAGGCTTTCTGTTTAAGCCTTGATTTAGCAGATTACTTATTAGATGGAAGTTACTTTCGATATTCTGAATAAAAAAGTACGAACATACTCTCCACGACAATTGGAGATTTTACTTAAAATATTCTCTTTTTCTTTCGTCTATAGTAGGCCTAGTGTGTAGAGTGTTTCCCAATGGCCCGGGAGACCTGGGTTCAATCCCAGGTCGAGTTATACCAAAGACTTTAAAAATGGTACTTGATACCTCCTTGCTTAACACTCAGCAATATAAGGTACGTATCAAGGGTAAAGTGGAGTAATCCAAGGAATGAAGTAGCGCTCTTCCCTACTCTTCGGTGTAGTAGCTATTGATAAAGGAGCCTTCTAGTCGCCCTCGACTACAGTCGCCACATTTGCTTTAAGGGAGGCTTCGGGTCACCCTCCACTACGGTCGCCATTTTACTTACAGTAAAATCATAAAAAACACACAAGGTTAGTAGGAGAAAAATCAAGAAAATACAATTAAGAGAAATAAAATTCATCTTTTTGTAACAAATGAAATTCTTTAATGAATATTCTTCTTTTAAATAAAGGCGATTTTTTAGTGAAGCATGTCTAAAGAAATATACTGATACCAACTCTTGAAAAAAAATGGAATGTTAACTTAATGTTTTCTTTCTAGAGCAGTAAAAAAACAAATTATAGATACGATCCTTATCATCCTCTAAAGATATCAATGGCAACAATTTACAAATAATTTAAAAATTTGACAGGAGGTTTAAGAAAATTCTTAAACAAATTATTGAATTTTAATTAACTGCTTAATGTATTTTTTAATGTTTTCCCTGTTAACAAGTTTACATAAAATGTATAAAATTGCCATACTCAAAAAAAAAAAAATAACCTACAGCATTACTCAAATTTATAACCAAATCTTATATATCATTAAACCATACCAAAATATTAAATTTTACAAAAGATAATGAAACTTCAAATTAAAGCAGTAGAAAATCTTTCATATCGGAAAATAGTTCACTTATTTTCATTCTGAAATTTCGACTGATATCTGGTTTCAGCTAATTACACAATCCAAAATGAACAACGCCATGGGCATCGACAGAAGATAATTTTATCACAGTTTTTATTTTACTAAATATACAGTATTTCTGTCACACAAAAATGATACGAGATTGATAAAAATGAACGACATTTTCGAAGTCAGTGATTCAAAAATGGTTAAAAACACTCAACATCCACGGGGAAATTTTATTGTCGATTTTTGTTTTACATTCTTTCTTCAATGATTTTAAATGAGTTTTTATTATAATCTTTTAACATATTCATGTTTTTATGGAAATAGTCGATATTTTAAATATTCCTAAAAGTAATCAAACGGCTTGATTTTGGACATAGACCGTGGAACCGAATAGATTGAATGATTTATCTATTGATTTTAACAAAATGTCAACACGGCCAGGATTATTTTATGCATATATATTAGTGAACCACACTCATATTTACATTTTCGTGAAGTTCATTCTTAGTTTTTTAGTCGGTTGTTTTGTTTTGTTTTGTTTTTTGGGATACAGTCCTATCGAATACGAATAATTTTGAAACAGACGTATTTGAACAATACATGTTACCCCTAACGCCGGGTTGGAGTGTATTCCCCATATCTTCAGAACTTGGACCTCACCATCAGATGCAGTTTAGTATCATAACCAAAATACCCCTCAGTCGGCTGGGAGTGCAGAATTCACCGGCTGTATCTCTGAAGAGTGGTAAAACTCCTCCATCGATTTTCCTGGATATGCCACAAAAATGCGGTTCCCGTAATGTTGGAGATTTGGGGATGCGGAGTACACGTTTATTGCTATCACTCTCAGGTCCACTCTGGCCGGGGTGGTAGCACCTGATAGGGGTCTATCTATGGGTCGAATAGAACTAAACTCTGTGTTTATACCAAGCTGAATCGTATGAAATAGAACTGTTTTTATATTTAAACTGCGTTCTTATGTTAAACTGAAATAAAAATATTTTTGAAATTATCAGTGCATAAATAAATGACTTATGTTTAATTGAACTGTTGGCGATACATAGCAATACTTGGAACAATTTAAATTCGTTGACTAAACTGAATAGTTTGAAATAGAACTGTTTTTGTCACTTCAACTGTGTACTTAAGCTAAACTGAATTGTTTGAAGTGGTATTATTTATATGTATAAAATGGACTTGGAACTAGATGACCTACAAGGGTTGATATGCCATAAAGCCAAATCAAACTAATCTTTGGGGGATTTTAATCCTCTGTTTGGAATACAGTCAGCGCATTTTAAGTCACATCAATAGGTTTTGAAACTGAAAGAGTTAATTTCTAAGCTTAGTTTATTTAGGCATCTGGTCAATTGCATGGTACACCAAGTTAGAATCTATCTCTAAAGTAATTAAATTCTAATTTTGTTAAATGCAAGATTTTACTTTTGAAATATCGTATCCACTTGAGCAATGAAACAAGGTGTCATGAAAACTGATTGAGGTAAAGATTGGACATTGTATTCATGGCTACAAAAAGTAATTGAGCTCTTGTTCACTATATTAGATAGATAGGCGTTTACCATTCATCTGAAATTAAAAATTGTCAAGTATAACTGTGATAGAGCCACATAAGCTATCAAATCTTCCCAAACTTGTATAAGATTTCTAAGGGAGATTATAACAGAAGTAACTTTACAAAAAATATTCACTGTTTTTCCCCTTGAGTGTGGCCCAATTTTCTTTCTTCACTTATGCATGAATCGTTTTTTGTTTGCTAGTTTTGATTTTTGTTTTTCGTTCTACATCGTGACTAACATCAGGGAATTGCTCTTTGCACCCTTTTTGAAGGTGGAAGCACACAGCGCTTTTGTACACCTACCACGTTCCTTGATGTTGCTTTGCAAAAGTAACAAGTCCTCCTTACCTCACTTGCATGCATATTCAGTTTCACATCTTGTTCATCCCCTTTCTCTTCATATAGCTGTTTTCCTTCTTCTTTCTAGTGACGATGTTCTTTTCTCTCGTACTTTCGCTCTGTTTTAAGAAATATGTATGTCTTCATCTTAAATTTTTTACGAATCAAGCGTGTTCAAAAAGTATCGAGGCTGAAGCTGTATTTACCAAAGCAAAAATGACGATTGAATAAAAAGTTAGTTGCCTTCGAAATAGTTCACTCAGTATTCAATACAATTATGACAACGAGTTTTTTTATTGAACGAAACGCCATTGAAATACTTCTATTCTTACTGGGTGAAACTGCGCGATCGTATCTCTTTCGATATAGCCCCGGCCCCCAAACTTTATCGCTGAAATTAACTTTCATTTTTAGATTGCCCAGTCGGTTGGGACAGTAGAATACACCGACTGCATCTCTACGGAGGTGTAAGATTCCTCCAACGAGTGTCCTGGATATAGCACTAAACAATCTCATGGTGAGGCTCCAGTAATGCTGGAATTTGGTAAATGTTGTGTACCCTTTCATAGCCATTGCTCTAAAGTCTACTCTGGCCCGTTTTGGTCGTACCTGATAAGAGTCCTATCTATGAGTCAAATAGATCTAAACTGTACATAAACGAAACTGAATTGTTTGAAATAGAACCGTTTATATGTATAAAATTGGATTTTGCATTAATAATCAAAAATGGTTCTTGTGCAATAATATCAAATCAACACCAAAATAATTTTTAGAAACAAGCCAAAATCACAGAGGGTTAGGTTGATCAACTACTGATTAAATTGTATCAAGACAATCGATGAAAAAGCATAAAGAATTAGCACAGGTACCTCTCGACTGTAGTGTAGAGCAC
Source organism: Sepioteuthis lessoniana (assembly GCA_963585895.1). Lineage (NCBI taxonomy): Eukaryota > Metazoa > Mollusca > Cephalopoda > Myopsida > Loliginidae > Sepioteuthis > Sepioteuthis lessoniana. Next base: position 46,509,972 of record OY757919.1, read on the forward strand.
AGTATATATATATATGTATATATATATATATATATATATATATATATATATATATATATATATATATATAAGCAGCAGCATCGTTGTGTAAACTCCACGGCTATGTTGGCGACTTCACTGAAATTCTGAATTTTAAAATCAAAATAAAGCCTTAATCTTGCTGCTTTTTTGCCAATCCTGTTTCAGTTTTACTCCCACCATTTCTCTTTCTCCATCCTTCTCTCATTTCAAGTTGCTCTCTCTCTCTCTCTCGCTCTCTCTCTCTCTCTCTCTCTCTCTTGTAATTCATATTTGTCTATGCCCTGTTAACAGGGCTCATAATTCAGTGTGGTAAGAATACCTCCCCAAAAAGAATTCTCCCTTGTAGGACATTAGAGGTCATCTGATGGTGAGGATCTAGATCTGAAGATCAGGGGAATGCAAAATACCCCTTTATTTTTATTACCCCTAGGTCCACTTTAACTCCAAGTGGAATTATCTGTTGGGTTCCCAACCATAGGTCAAATATCCCTGCTTAAAAATTATTCTCATTGGATTTGATTGTCTGAAAAAAAGAACTTTTGAAACAAAAACACAAAATGGAGATATCAATATACAATGACCGTGATTCTATAATCTTAAGTTTAGAATAACGCCAGACGATTTGATTTACCGTTAAAATCAGTCAAACAGTCTAATTAATGTCTATTTTTGATTGGGTTACTTTTATTAACTATAAGAATAATAGCACTGTATAAGAGTGCACTTTAAACTTGGAACAATAATAATCATGAAAACGTATACGAGGGCTGCAGAAAACTCTCACTGCGTCTGTGCAGAGGAGTAAGATTCCTCGAACGAATGTCCCGATATGACACTAAGCTATCTGTAATGCAGGAGTTTTGGTGCATGTGGGGTGTCCCTTATGTGCCGTCGCTCCTAGATCCACTCTGGTCCGGAATTATAGCATCTTATAAGGTGTTATCTACGGGTTAAATACAATTGTCTGACATTAAAACTGTGCCTATATACTAAACTGAATTGTTTTAAATAAAACTGTTTATATGTATAAAAATGGATTTGACATTAAATTTCCTACAATGGTTGATATGCCATAAAACCAAACTAAATCCTAACGTATATAAATACAAGTCAATCTGACTAAGGAAATAAATATCTTTTTAAATGATATCGTGACGAAATGAAGACCTCGTATGCTTTTTTTTTATCATTAAGGTTTTTCGGACTATTGTCTTCATCTTTATTGTTATTTCCACAACGTTTCGGCCGATATGTCCTCCGGCCTTCTTCAGGTGTTTGTCGAACTCGGGAACCTTCACGGAACTTCGAAATACGTCCTTTATTGAAACCATGGGGGTAGCCTGTTCAGGTTCCGTTTGCCATGACCGGGTACAAGTGTTAAGTATTCCTGTATATTATATTCCTATATATTACTCAGGATTGAGCCTGTCTTCTTAATAGCTCAGGGAACCAACGCCTATAACCGTTACGCCATGTGTCCTGCTGGACAATTCAGAGTGAATTTTTGGGTATTATAAACTTAATGTTCTTATTATAGCTAGAATTACTACTATTATGTATGATTTTTTTTACCTGTGCTCATATTCAGATTTCAGGGTTTTTTTTTTTGTTTTTTTGTTGTTTTTTTTTATCTAGCTTTCTTGATTGAAAAGTCGGGTATGGCAGACCATATATGGAAGGAAAATGGAAATCATCTCCCCTTATGGGACAAAGTTGAAATAATTGATAGGGCTGAACATTGGAGGATTAGACGCCTTAAGGAATCAGCACATATGTTAGGCTACAATGACCTGCTGAGTAGACCAAGTATAGAGTTGAATACAATATGGGAACCGATAATCAAGAAGGCTAGATAAAAAAAAAAAAGAAAAACTGAAATCTGAACACCTGAAGAAGGCCGGAGGACATATCGGCCGAAACGTTGTGGAAATAACAATAAAGATGAAGACAATTGTTCGAAAAACCTTAATGATAAAAATCAACAAGCTTCGTCTCAGAAATTTAGACAACTCCTAAGCTTTGTCTATTTTTAAAGAATATATATTCTATACTAAAATAAAATACGGAAAATTTAATAAGATAATACCAAGGCAAGTCAAAGGTTTTATTATATTTTAAGCTGTTTTTTTCATTTCAAGTATTTGTTCACAAGGCCGATATTATGGAAGTATAGATGGATGGTGTTTAGAGAAGGATCAAGTTTGCCAACAATATTCAAGTACTTGTATATCTTTGTGGTACAAACGAGATTTTTCAGCCCCGTTACGACTTAAATTGGTAACAAGTTGACTAATGCAAGAAACGCTGTTAAAGTACACAAAGGTTTATTTACTACTAGGTAACAAGTAACTGCCGGGAGAAAGAAAGAGAGTATCGAAACATGGGACAACTGCATTAACTAGACAAATATATCCTAGTGAGAAAAAATATGAGCAGACACAGAACGAGAATTTTTTTCCCGATTGTAACATACTTGTCCGTTGGGTCTAACGCCTCCTTTCGAGCGCACCTTCAACTTGGGGCTCGTAAAGTTTCTTCTCTTTACATCTTCATGGCTCGTTTTTTATTGACGTCTTTACTTTATAACTTCCCGCTGTCAACTCTGGAAAGGACACGAATCGTCGTCTCACTCCCGCTTGTTGTCAGCGGGTGTGGAAACATATCCATTTCCGCTTGCACATGCGCAAACGTTCCTCGGACCTCTAGTCCTCCCAAGTCATTTTTAATTACCACATGTGCCTCGGCCTTGCTATTAAGCGACTACTATTGAATGTATTCATTTATTTATTTGTTGTCTAACTTTCTGAGACGAAGCTTGTTGATTTTTAATCATCTGGAGGTTGCAGGTTCAATCCTCACTTCAGGCGAGTAACAATACAGAATCAGAACAGGCGACCCCCGTGGTTTCAATAAAGGACGGAGTTCGAAGTTCCGTGAAGGTTTCCAAGTCCGACAAACACCTGAAGAAGGCTGGAGGACATATCGGCCGAAATGTGGTGGAAATAACAATAAAGATGAAGACAATAGTCCGAAAACCCTTAATGATTAAAATTTATTTATTTTTTTATTCACTTTTCTGTAGGCCGTTCAATTACGCTACACGTGTCCTTGTCTGTTGTTTAACTATTTCAAGTAAAGTCTCATCTTCCATGATATAATGTCTCCCCAATGTTGAGTTGTCTTCGAGTTTGGTATCACTCTTCTTGAAACATTTGAACCAGTTTTGTGGCACACGTTCGTTGAAAGTTCCAAACCCTTCTACGAGACTGGTTTTTTGGTTGCTGCCCTTGCACTCAGTCCTGTATTACACAGGTAGCGTAAAATAACTCTAACTGTAATTTTTTCACTACTCATTATGTGTGATGTAAAGGATGAACAATTAATGTTTGAATGTTATGTATGAAAATAAAGAATAAACATTGCAGCAATGATTGGACAACGACTTGTATTGAATTAATGGAGATGTAATTTGCTAAAAATCATCAGCGAAAATTTAATTAAAAAAAAAAAGTTTTGACTGAACTTTGAAATATTACAAAGTTTTTGTTCACCTCACAAGATCGCTCAATGTTTTATATTTCGAACGATCATTTAGTTTTTCAGGTTTATTTGAAAAATTACATAAAATTTTCAGTGTCAAGGGTTGATCGGCAAAAATTGATTGAAAGCAGGATTGAAAGCACACGGTACTGGGAAGCAAACAGATAAGTTATCAAAAAAGGCAGGAGCCGATAGAACACAAGTTGACCGAGTTCAACATCTCTTCCAATGAGCTACGTGTGGTAAGATATACTCAGCTGGAAGATGTCACCGTCTCAAAGGACAGGTAGGAGTGGGGTATTCTGTGAACCCTAACACACACACACAGACATATATATATATATATATATATATATATATATATATATATATCGCTGATTTCGTGGGTCAGTTGCTCTTTATCTTTCGATGATACGAAAAGATAACCGTTCACGTGAACGTATATCGAAGAAAGAAGGAAAGATTCGAGAATATTCCTGTTCCAAGAAGAACGAAGACCCTGATCCGCTACCCTTGGCCCCAGAGATTGAAACAAGAGAATACATTAACGAGATCGTTAAGTTAGAAACAAGAGGGATTTTTTCCCCCCATCCGACGATAAGCCATCATCGACAAAGAAGTCATTGTTGACTACACTATACTTGGAACTCTTCTGAGTAACTGAAAAAAGGGTTATTTTCTCTGTTGGTTTAGCCGATTTTATTTTTTCCTAAAATTGCTTTCGGTGGAAGGTCTAATTCTACTTCTGTTGCAGTCAATAAAAAAAAAAGAAAATTCTCGAGAAGATAATTCTGGAGTAAGTTGATTTCTTCTATCGCTGTCAAAGAGTGATTCTTCCAGAAATATCTTCTGGCAGAGAAGTTGTTGAAAGTTGTTTGGACAGTGTAGTGATAATTTTGCTTGTATTCCTGACTTGTTAATAAACGACAGGCCTCAAAAAATTGACATTAGTCGTTTACTTGGCAACACATCAAATTGTCAAAAATTTCTTTGAGGGAACTAACTTCCACAGGAACAGTTATCTACCCATTTCTCTTATACGCTCATAGAAACCCGTTCTAAACACTCAATCCTGGATAAAAATTGACTCGACACAGTAATTGCCAGTCGGCTGGGGCTGTAGAACACACCGACTGCAATTCTGCTGAGGGGTAAGACCGTCCATCAACATGTGTCCTGGATATGACACTAAGAAATCTGATCGTGAGGTTCCAATAATACTGGTGGTTTCGGGAATGCGAAGTACCACTTTTTGCCATTGCTTCCAGGTCCACTCTGATCTGGTGTGGTGGCACCTTATAGGATCCAATCTATGGGTCTAAAAGAACTAAACTGCCTACTTATGCTAAACTGAACCGTTTGAAATTGAACTGTTTTTGACATTGAAACACTACTTACGCTAAACTGAATTGATCGAAAAAAAATTGACATTTAACTGTGTATAAACAGAAAACTATACTTATACTAAACTGAATTATTTGAATTGGAACTGTTTGATAAAAGGGAATAGCTTGAAATAGAAATGTTTTTGTCGATTAAACTGTGTACTCATGCTAAACTGAATTGTTTAAAATAGAACTGTTCATTTGTATAAAAATGGATTTGGCATTAAATGACCTACAAAGGATGATATGCCATAAAACCCAAACAAACAAATCAACGCAGTAAGGATTCTTTTCTTTTTTTTCCGAACTGAAGATTTATCAACCAATCAGGTTGAAGGTTAAAAGTTAATTCAGTCTTTTCAGACTGTTTAATTGAATCTTTTCCGATCTCCAATTTCACAAGATTAATTTATGGCTTGATTGATAACTCGTCTCAGATTTTTTCATACGTGGAGGTTAAGGAATCGCGTTCATTGTACGTTTAAATTTCCTCTAGAGTTTTTTCAAGAATTTGTTTCGTTTTGGTTTTCTCTTTTGTTTTGTTTGGTTTTGTTTGGTTTCTTTTTGCACACAGTGCTACTAGATACGTATATATTTGACTCATTACTGATATCCCAATGGATACTACCCCTCCGGGTCAGAGTAGACCGAGGAGTAATGGCAAATAAGGGTTGCTTCACAATCGATTGATCTCCTCACCATCAGATTCAGTTTAGTGCGATATCCCGGACACCTTTTTTGGGAGAGAGATCTCGAGCCTATGTAGGTGATACAGCCAGCGTATTCTTGGCCCCATCACCTGGGTTATACTGGAAATCTTTAGCGCCCACCTCATCACCAGTAAAGAGTAATCCACTTACAGGCGAAACTTTTAGAACTAGAAGAGTTTTTGCTATTTTTGTTTTCAGTTTTATTTTATCTATTTATTTATTCCGTGCGTGCATGAACGTAAAATTTTCAAATTGTTCTAACTCATATTTATTGTTAAAATTTAATTTTTCAAACACTTCTTAAAAATTCTTACTCTACTGAATTCTAAAGACATAGATAGATAGATAGATAGATAGATATCATAAGCTCGAAAGAGATTCATATTCAGTTCTGCAAACGTAGACTGAAAAGAAGAAATTTGCCAAAGAAATAGGAATATACGTGGGTTGTTTGATGAATTAGGTTTTAAATCCTATTTAACAAGTTTTAAACTCATGCAATAATGAAACTGCTATCGAAATTAACTAAATTTAATTCCTTTCAAAATTACATGTTTATTTTCAAAAAAATCATTATATTATACAGCAAAATTTCCCAAATATTCTCTCGACATTTTATTCTGTCCATGTAAGAAGATAATCTTATTTTTTCAAATGCAACTTCAACGTTATTATCGGATGAAAAATGTCGATCTCTTAAAGATTCTTTTAATTTCGAGAATACCTAGAATTTTGACGCTGACAAATTTTGAGCTGTACGTGAGAGGTTGATTGGTTGGTTAGATTTATGGCATGTCACACCTTGTTAGGCTATTTAATGCCGATGTCTATCGTTTTACAATTTAATGTATGGCTTCAACTATCTAAAAATGGAATCACTTATTAGCAATTACAGATTTAACTTACTACTCTACGAATAATTCATGACTAATTATAAGTAAAGTAAGTTTGCCGATCGTAGTCAAAGGTGAAACGAAAGCTCTCTTTTCAATGACAACTAAGAGTAGGAGAGGCCCTATTCTTTTCCCTGCTCTACTTACACTTGATCCATACCTTATAATGCTGAGTGTTATACAAGGAGGCATTAAGTACCATTTTTGAGTCTTTTTTATGACTTGACATGGGATTGAACCCCGGTCTCCCGGAGCTTTAGCGCACATTCTAACTATTATACCAATGATTCGTATTTAATAACAGTTATTTGGTTGCGTCTCGAAATATTGTTTCAAGTATCCCTATCTAATATTAATTTTCAAACAGAAATATTTTACCCATAGATAAGACTCTAAAATGTACTAACACTTCTAATTAAAGAGGACCTAGAAGTAATACCAACAAAAAGGTAAATGAAATAACCCACACGGTCGGTTTTTGTTTGTTTCGCTATTTGTCTGGTGGTGTGGATCTTGTTGTTTATTCCCACACCCGACCGAATGGGCATTTCACAAGTTGTACAAAAAAAAAAACAAAAAAAAAACAAACCGAGGATAGAAGGAAGAAACAGACAAACACGGATTCAGAACAGCAAAACGTAGGAAGATGAAGTGTGACACTTACTAACATTCAAGTATGTATAAATGGCTATCACGAGAGCTCAGCAAAAATCCTACTCAGCTACCAAAGATGGTGACTCATCTGGTTATCGTCTTCACTGTTTTGTGTCTTCGTTCTAGACTCCATACGACCCTCCCACTTCTCTTGATTCGCATCTTACAGCCAACTGACCAACCTGCGTCCTGGGCTTGAATGTCTGACTATCTGCTCCAGAGTCTCGCTCCTGACTCCCCAACGTCATTGGTCCTTTTCTTCCGGTTTCACAGGTTCACGCGGGCATTGCTTTTTGTGTGGTATTCGCGCAAACAAAGACAAAGGGTCCCTCTATACGTTCGGGCGCTGCTTCAAAGATACTGACGATAATTCCACCGGCCACTTACAACACACAGAGAACCATACACAGACAATCATATATATATATATATATATATATATATATATATATATATGCTCATTATCGTGCCACAGGTACTCCATCCCACCTATAGTTCCAGGAATATTTCCTCACCACCAGATACAGTTTAGTTCTAAGCTCAAGACAGCTCTTTTGATGGGAAACGTCATACTCTTCTGCAGGAAACACAGTCGGAATAATCTAGACTTCCGTCAACAGGGTCGATGAAAAGAGTGTGACAAATGAGAACTTAATGATTTTCGCTGCTGATCATTTACCTTGCTTATTATGTAACTTAGACGTAATACTCATGATTATTGAACCTTTCTTATCAAAGATTTAGATAGCGAAAGTAAAAAGGACTGCTATCACATCTTACTTAAATACACGGATCGATACGTTACCAACGGTGGAGCAGAAGACTTGGTTTGGGGAAACAAATTTGCTTTCATAATTTGGCCATTTATTCAACTTTAGCAGTTACATTGTCAATAAAGATTAATGAATCGATAAACTTTATAAGCGATAACAACATTTATTCTGAGATTTTTATAATTTTCATTCTACATTAGTTTTTTTCACACCAGTCTCAACTGATATTTTTTGTCACTGAAGTCTGAGTGATAACTTGTTTTTGGACTCTGTTGGGTATTTTCTCTAATTTTAACAATGCTGTGGTCTGAATGGTCTTCACTCTTCCGCTGATCTTAATATCCATCAGTTTCCTTTGCAGGTGTTTGTGAACTGTGTTAAGAACAATACCTACAATTGGTATCACCACCATGATGATGTTCCAGAGTTTTTTCAGCTTCTAGAAAGATTCACGTATTTTTTTATCTTTTCTCTTTCTTTCATTTTTGCTCTGTGGCCTGATGAAATGGCAAAATCCACAAAGTGACAATGTTAATACATGCTATGGTCTTCTGATTTGGTTGAGCAGTTCCTATAGAAAAATCTCAGAGCATTTTATGGGTCTCATTTTCATTGGCATATTCTGATTTGGACAAGGTCAAGTTTTGGTCTCTGGTACAATTAATTCCCAATGGATCACTATTTCAACCTAGCCAAGTCAACTCTTGTATGTCTTTTGGACTTTTTTGATGCATTCGCTTATTTTGTGATTAATCATTACTTCTTTGTTACAACATGGCTTACCCCTTCTGTTCTTTGGCGTATTTCTTCTTCTTCTTCTTCTTCTTCTTCGTTTTTCACATCAGTGTCAGCTGATGGTCTTTCACTGGAGTTTCAGAGACAGCAAGTCTCCTCATGTCTCCAAGACTCGTCTTAGGATTCTGGCCGTTCTTAGCAATGTTGTCGTTTGGATAGTCTCTACCCGTCCGCCAACTTCCAAAACCTCCAGGCCTTTTAATAATCCTTTAGTTATTGTGCCTAATGCACCAATCACAATTGGCACAATCGTTACTTTCATGTTCCACAGTTTTTTTAATTCTCTAGCAAGGTCGAGGTACTTATCCTTCTTTTCTCTTATTATTATTTTATACTGCACTATTATTATTATTATTATTATTATTATTATTTACTCCTTTAGAGTTTTCACATCAGTGTAAGCTGATAATTTTTCACTGGAGTTTCAGTGACAGCACGTCTCCTCAAGTCTCCAGGACTCGTCTCAGGATTCTGGCCGTTCTTAGCAATGCTGTCGTTTGGATATTCTCTACCCGTCCTCCAACTTCCAAGTCTTCCAGGCATTATTATTATTATTATTATTATTATTATTATTATTCACTCATTAGAGCTTTTAACATCAGCGTTAGCCGATGGTTTTTCACTGGAGTCTGAGTGACAATAGTCTCCTCAAGTCTCCAGGACTCTTCTCAGTATTCTGACCGTTCTCAATAATGCTGGCGTAGGGATGTTGTGCATGTACCATTTGTTTGTACGATCAAATTTATATTTCTTGCACATCTCCCAGTGGATCCTTTTACCGACCCAATCATGTCCAGTCTCAATGTTAGCTGATGGTTTTTCACTGGAGTCTGAGTGACAGCAAGTCTCCTCAGGTCTCCAGGATTCGTCTCAGGATTCTGACCGTTCTCAGCATGCTGTCATTTGGATAGTCTCTACCCGTCCAAAAAATCCCAAGTCCTCCAGGTCTTTTAATAATCCTTTAGTTATTGTGCCTAAATCACCAATCACAATTGGCACAATCGTTACTTTCATGTTCCACAGCTTTTTCATTTCTCTCGCAAGTTCGAGGTACTTATCTTTCTTTTAACTTTCCTTCAGATTTATTCTGTGGTCCGCCAGGACAGCAAAGTCGACAGTTTTGCAAGTTCTCTTTTTTTTTTTGTTGTTGTTGATTATTATAAGGTCTGGTCTTCAGGCCGGAATTAGGTGATCCGTTTGTATGTTAAAGTCTCATAGGAGTTTATGCGTGTCATTTTCTGGGAAAGGTGCTGGGTTGTGCATATACCATTTGATCGTATGGTCAAATTTAAATTTCTTGCACATTTCCCAGTGGATCACCTTGCCCACCCAATCGTGTCTCGCCTTATACTCCTTCTGTGCTAACTTGCTGCATGTGATTGATCGTTTCGTCTCTGTCACCGCATAGAGTACATTTACTGCTTTGTTGCGTTATCTATTCTCGCTTTGATATGATTGGTCCTTATGGCGTTGTCCTGTGCTGCTATTAGGAGAGATTCTATTTCTCTCGTAAAGTTTCCTTTTCTTAGCCAGGTCAAGGTTTTTTGGTGTGAGATGTTGTTCATTAGTCATTTAAAGCGGCCATTTAGTTGTTTTTCTCCTATTTTTGTTCCCTAGTTGTTGTCATTCTATCGTCTATCGTATTGTCTGTATCGTTTGTGATGGCTGTAATTAGTCCTTGTTCGTGTTTTTCTATGTTGTCTTCGAGTCGTTGTATCGATGCGTCAACGCTGTCTTCGATGCTGACGAGTCCTCTTCCTCCCGCTTTTCTTGGTACATATAGTCTGTCCACGTCGTCTCTAGGATGTAATGCCTTGTGCAGGATTATTAGTGTTCTAGTTCTTTGGTCCATTTGTCTAAGTTCATCTCTGGTCCACTTAAGAAAGGGTCGCGAGTAACTAACGAGGTGTACAGCCCAAGAATTTATTCATTTGATAACGTTTCTGCTATTGGGTTTTGTCTCGAGTAGTTTTCTAGTTCTCCTGAGATATTTTTTCCGGATCTTATTTTTCATTTCCACTTGTTTCATGGTGTCAGCCTCCAAGATACCAAAGTATTTGTAGGTTTCCTCTTCTCCGGGCGTTCTAATTTTGTCCTGCTTTTGTAGTTCCATTTCGTCAGTAATATGTCGTTTGCCACTTTTCATGACGAGCGTGACAGATTTCTCTCTGCCAAATGCCATTCCTATATCCTGACTGTATATCCTGACGGCGTGAATGAGAGTTTCCAGTCCTTTTTCATTTTTTGCAAATAGTTTAATGTCATCCATGTACATTAGGTGATTGATCTTCTCTTGCGATCTGCTGAGTTTGTATCAGGCTGTGCATTTTCTGAGTATGGGATTAAGTGGCATCATGGCTATTATGAATAGTAAGGGTGATAGTGCATCTCTTTGGAAAATCCCTCTTTGGATCTTTGTTTCTGCTAAGCTTCTTCCTCCTACTGTCAGTTCTACTCTCCAGGTTTGCATGGTCTTTTCGATGAAGTTTATGACTTCATGTGATATTTTGTACATTTTGAAACAGTGTGTTATCCAGCTTTGTGGAACCATATTAAATGCCTTTTTATAGTCAAGCGCGGTCATTGCTAGATTTTTCTGTCTTGTCTTGCTCTCATTTAGGATGTGTTGATCTATGTAGAGTAATTCTGCTGTGCCTCTGGATCCTTTGCGGCATCCTTTCTGTTCGTCAGGGAACAATCCGTGGTTTGTTAGCGAGTAGTAAATATTTTCCCTTATTTGTGCTGTTAGTATTTTCCACATAATTGGTAGGCAGTTTATTGGTCTGTAATTGTTTGGAGCAGTTCCTTTGCTTGGGTTCTTTTCGATTAATGTAGTCTTTCCTTTGGTCATCCATTTAGGTACTTCCGCGCCTTGTAGGCATCTGTTCATTTCTAGTGCTAGTCTGCCGTGAATGGAGGTGAATTTTCCCTAACCAGAAGCCATGTATTCCATCATGGTCTGGAGTTTTCCAGTTTGATATTCTTTTCAGTGTTGTTTTGAGTAAGTCGATGTGTATTTCCGTTTTGGGGCTTTCTTCAAGTCCGTCTACTTCTCTTGTAATGTTGTTTATCCATTCAGCATTTTTGTAATGTTTTTTTGGTTGCTATGTTTTTGTCGAAAATCGTTCGGTTTCTTTAGCATCCTGTTGTTGGTATGTTTTCGTGTTACTCCCTCCCAATTGTTGATAGAATTTTCTTTTGTTGTTTTGGAAAGTACTGTTTGGTCTGTATTGTTTTACCCTTTGTCGATATCTCTTTAGTCTTTCCTGTTTCGCCAGCATTTTCTGGTTTATTTCCTCAAGTTGGACTGTTATTTTTTCCTGTGTTGTCTGTTCCATTTTCCTACTTATTTCATCACTATTTATTTATCATTCAGGCTTGTTTTTGTAGTTTTTTTTTATTTGCGTTTTCAGTCGAATTTCCCATACTGGTTTGGACTGTTTCTCCGTGCTTTCTGAGTGGATCCCAATTTCCTCACAAACTAATTTTGAACCTGCACAGATTAGTTCATTTAACTCGTTTATATTATTCGTCGGTATGTAAGGTAGTATATGATTTATTTTATTTGTTTCTATCTTATGTGTTTTCCATTCTATGTTTCATAGCTTTTTCACTACTTATGATTCTCTTTACTTATTCTAGATTTAACTTTTGTTCTTGTGATGGTCTTTCTTCCTGGTTGCTTGGTAGTGTATATTTGGGAGTGTTGTGTTTTCATTTGCTGAAGTTCTCAGTTCTTTTTCGTTGGATTGTTTTCATTTGACACCACATTATTATTTTTACTTACTCCTCAAGAGTTTTTCACATCAGTATTAGCTGATGGTCTTTCACTGGAGTTTCAGTGACAGCAAGTCTCCTCAAGTCTCCAGGATTCGTCTCAGTATTCTGGCCGTCCTCAGCAATGCTGTCGTTTGGATAGTCTCTACCCTTCCGTCAACTTCCAAATCCTCCAGGCCCTTTTAATGATCCTTTAGTTAGTGTGCCTAACGCTCCAATCACAATTGGCACAATCGTTACTTTAATGTTCCACAGTTTTTTTAATTCTCTAGCAAGGTCGAGGTACTTATCCGTCATTACTATTCGTTCTACTACAATTGCTATTACTTCTACTCGGACTGGTATTCTGTTACCTTCAGATTTCATTTTTTAAACTTTTTCTTTTCCTCCTTTTTTTCAGTTCTCTTGCTAGGTGTAGGAATTCATGCCATGTTTCACTTTCCATTCTTATTTTTAGCAGTCACTGAGTTGGACCTCCAGGCTGTGACTGGATGATCTGTTTTCATCTCAAACACCAGATAATTTTAGGTTTCATTTTACAGCATAGATTAAGACCTCTGCATTTACCATTTGTATGTGTGGTTAGATTTGCAGTCATGTGCAAATATACAAGGTTTGGTTTGGTTTCTTTGTTTAATGGCATATCAACCTTTCTAGGTTATTTAATGCCAAAGCTATTCTCCTAGAAGAACAGTAGTGGTACTATTTAACCCATAGCTGGGATGATAAGGGGGTTCATACATTTCCCTAGGGTATTTGCCCGATAGTGAACGTAATAGCGCGACTGGAATACGAACTCGCTTAGCAAATATACAAGTGGAACCCCTTCCCAATATGAACTTGTACTCCCGCGGTGTCAGTTTGATGGATTTTCAATGTGTCCGCGTGTCTTTTTCCCATACTCTCTCTCTCTC
>OY757919.1:46528433-46565933 GCA_963585895.1 Sepioteuthis lessoniana
TAAGGTACGGATCAAGGGTAAAGTGGAGCAATCCGGGGAAAAGGAGTAGCGCCCTCCTCTACGCCTCGGTGTAGCAGCTATCGAAAAGGGAGCCTTCGGGGTCACCCTCGACTATGGTCGCCAACTTTACTTACTTACAGCCCCAGTGAACTGAGCCAAACTGCTTTTGGAGAAATCGATCTACAACATCATAGATTCTGACTATCCATCGAATCATCGAAGAAGAACGTGCAAAAATATCGATGCTACAATAATATTCGTAGATTTCTCCAAGGGAATGATTCCATGCACAAGGAAAGATGGAGTATTACTAACATATGGCCTCCCCTAAAATACATGTTACTATCATAATACTGCTTTACAAAAACACGAAAGCAATTGTTTGCACACTCGATGTTGACACAGATTTCTTCAACATTGTCGCTGGAGTCTAACAAGATTACAATCTTTGTTTAATATATGTCCAGATTACTAACAACTAATGTCAGTAGATGTAATTCAAGAAAATTGTTTCGCAATTTTAAAAAAGACAAGAAGTAAATGATATCCCACATAAAATTACATGTGTAAGAGTTTTTGATATATATTTATATTTTAGATTTCAGATTTTTAATGTTGCAAAGTGTTATAAGAATAGTAAAGTTTATCATTGAACCATATATAGGACCCTTCGTACCACAGCAGGTCAACATGGTCTTGGAGGTTTTAGCAAGGACGTTGCATTTCACTCCCCATAGCTCCAGAGCTTCATTGCAGAATTCAATTTCGTGTCATGTTTTTAGTGGGGTTGAGATTTTATCCTTCTACTGAGTCAAAAGTTGGTATATTCTGAACCCAATGGACATGACTGATCCGTTTGTTAGTTGCATAGTGTATACAATATTTGAAATAGAATATCTCCTTCTCTGCTCAGGAACATGATACAAACAAGTTATACATTGGAATTTAGTTTGGTTGAGATTTATGGCACATTAGCAATTGTAGGTTATTTAATACCAAATCCCGTATATATATATATATATATATATATATATATATATATATATATATATATATATCAAGTATAAAATTTCTAAACACATTTTGTTGATAACGTTTGTAAACGAGCTTGAGTTCATTTTTTGACACAGTTAAATGGCTTCACTCTTTCCTATCGAATACAAATAATTCTATTTACAGTTATATATTTTCAAGCATTCCTATTTAACACTAACAATTCAATTGAATATCAGTCATTTGTTTACATACAGTTAAATGATCAAACGGTTCTACTTAAAACTATTCAGTTAACCATATCAATAAAGTTAAAGGGTTCCAAGTTTTGCTAAGTATGACTAACAATTTAATTAAATGATTAAACAGTTATGACTAAATGATGAAACAGTTCTATTTCAAGCAATTCCGTAAAGCATAAGTCATTTGTTTTCAATCAGTTTAAATGTCAAAGTACACAGTTTAAATGTCAAACAGTTCTATTTGACCCATAGATACTATTTACCAACCCCTCCGCTCGGGCAGGATATGACACAAGGTCAATTTTTAAGCGGAGTTTAACAGGTTTGAATTCAGAGTTTTCCTTCTCCTAGACTAGTTGCCTAACCAAGGCTGAAGAACCTAGTCTGCCCTACTATTTACTCATAGCTGGAGGGAGAATAATTGGATTCATACCTTCCCCAAGGGTATTAGTGCTGTGTGAAATGCAATCAGTCTCGTCCAGGATTTGAACTCGTATCACCGTGTCCATTTCGATAACGACTACTCCACGGGCACCTCCTTTGACCCATAGATAGGACCCTATAAGGTGCTACCACTCCGGAACAGAAAGGATCTGGGAGCGATAGCGATGAAAGGGTTCTCTGGATTCCCTAAACCTCCAAAATCATTGGTGCCTCATCGTCGAATTGTTAAGTGTCATATCCAGGACACTTGTTGGTGGAAGGCTCTTACCCCGCAGCAAAGATGCAGTCAGTGCATTCTACAATCCCAGCCGACTTAGTCATGATAGGAATTTGCTTCAATCTTTCTTTTTACTAATTAAACATTTCTAGTGCGGATAAGAGAAGAGTGTGCAATATAAATTGGTATATATATTTTTGACTCTTCTTCGCCACATTTTACATTTTTTCATAAGAACGAGACTTTACGTACCATTTTTTTTTATCATTCCAGTTGGATTTCATCATTTTAAAGATATATCAACCTGTTACATATTGACCTTTTAGAGACCGATTTCTAAAGGATTTCAAAAACAAGATATCACACCTGTGTAAGCAAGGAGAAAGTGGAACTAAATCACGTGAATTGCGAACCTGCACCCATTTCGACCCTTTCGCGACAATAAAGAAGTGCCTGTGGTGTAATGGTTATCGTCGTAGGAAATGGACATGGCGACACGAGTTCAAATCATGGACGAGACCGATTGCATTTGACATAGCACTAATACCCTTGGGAAAGGTATGAATCCAACTATTCTCTCTCCAGCTATGGGTAAATAGTGGGGGCAGACTGAGTCCTTCAGCCTTGGTGAGGCAAGTAGTGTAGGAGAAGGAAAACTCTGAATTCAAACCTGTTAAACTCCGCTTAAAATTTGACCTTGTGTCATATTATGTTCGAGCGGAGGAGTTGGTAAATATGATATGATAATGAAGAGAGATGCATTTTTTATTAACAAAGTGTTATTGCCGTTCTCTTTACAACAAACCTTTTGGGTCATTTCATGCCAATGGAATCCTTCTTGAAGAACAGCATTAGTAATATCCAATCTATAGTATGAGAGATAAGGGACGCCATGCATTTCCCATGGGTAATATTCCGAAAAGGAACGTAATAGCGTGACTGGAGTTCAAACTCACTAATTCTGATGTCGTAGTCAACTACTTTAGCCACTACGCCACGCAGTCTTCGCCTCTTCTTCAGGCAAACGCTACTTGTTAAACTTTTGACATGTTAGACAGAACATGTAAGCCTCCCAAACACATTTTGTTTCATTTACGTTGCAATTTATCTTTAGTATCTCCACTCTCTGCTCGGACTAACCTGATCAGTATTATTGATCTGCCACAAGCTTACACAAAAATCCAGTTAACAAGCAGAATTCATAGTCTCCTCACTAACTCACCCTTTATCCTGATGTACCGATACAATTTTTTAATAATGATTGTACACTTTTAGGTTAACAATTACGTCATTCCATGGATTTCATTCTCATTGTATATACAGAGTAGAACGATAAAATTGTCCCCTTAAAGAAAACAACACCACAACTTTATTTTAACACTTTTATTGAAAAAATCAATTCAGGGAACGTTATTATGTAGTAGAGCTGACATCTATTCAATGTAGCCGCTTTCAGCCTCAATCACTGCCTCGATATGGATCCGGAACGGGGAGCATGCCTTTTCCACAAGCGCCGGCGGGAGCTCGGCGAATACTCAGCGGATGGCGGCGATCAGGCTGGCTTTGATGTTGTGGGAGGTCATGTTGGTGATGTTCTCGACGTATGACGAAATGAACTAGTCCAGCCGGTTCAGGTCGGGGGACGAGAGGGGCCTGTGAGAGAAGGGTACAAAGTCGTAGCACTCCTTCTGAAGCCAAGCCTGGGTCTCTTTAGACATGTGGGCCGGTGCCAAGTCCTGTTGCCACATCCAGGGTCTGCCACCGGCCACCTAATTGCACCAGAGGATCACCACACTCTTCAGCACATCCAGGTACACTTTGGTGTTGACTTTCAAGCCGACTTCGAAGATGTGAGGTGCCATGATGTGGCCCTCACTTGAAACCACACCAAAGACCATAACCCAAGCCGGAAACCTTGTTTTCATCACCCTAGGCACGTCCCTGTTATTCGTGGCAATCCAGATTTGCATTTTGAGGGTGCTGTCAATGGTCCTGTTGTCATAACTTGGATCGGTAGAGAGCAGGAGTTGTACAGCGGCGCATCTCCAATCTCGCTCGTTGAACATTGTGTCCTTTTCTGACATGATAGAAGGCTCCTATCGCTCTTGGGATTTGTACAAAACTGGCCAACTAGTAAATGGTCTGCAACAAGAAAAGAAAACCGGTTTTCATTAAACGAAAATGGAATCATGTCGTCTTTTCTGGGGCGACAATTTTATCGTTCCACCCTGTATAATGACATCTTATATCGCACGAATATGCTGTGATACGTAATTTGGAATCTGCTATCTTAAATGAAACAGTCAATTATAATTTTCTTGACTCGTATTTCTTTTATCTTAATTTCATTTTCGTTGCATCACAACACTCAACCTCATTCTAAGAAATGCAAATCCGAAATGAACAATAAACATCCAGCAAGACTTACATGGTTGTTTTTTTTTCTGAAAGCCTTTGTTAACATGATAGCCACTTTACCAATCAGGCTACAATGACCCCTAGCTATTAAAATCTAACAATTGTAGAGAGGAAGGAAAACCGTTAAGACGGTTCCGCTAATAGACTAACACCGGTTTTCTCCGGGTCAAATAGATATAGCGTCAGTCCCGTACTTGCAGTTGGACTTTTACTCAAGTTAGATTGGAAACCGTGTTGCTCCAGAGTTCATTTGTTTACACTCACCTTTGGGGTCTGCACTGAGCTACAGCCTGTTTTTGAACACGTTTTGTAAGTGTACAAAACATAATTTCTCTTTTTTTTTTGTGATGGTTTAATATTGAGTTACTGTCACCTTTTTTGGTCTGGTGACTGAACGCTAGTCACAGACTTCCTGTGAAGACCAGTCACAGTGTTTTCTCTTCATCTCTCCGACCATTTTCAACAGCCACAACCAAATGATAACATGAACAACAGCCTTCTCCAGCTATTCAACATCTTTCCTCCTGGTTGCTCTGCAACTATAGAGGAAAACATCAACATTACGCAGACTGACATCTTCAAAGATATGGAACCCCTCCCTAAGAAGCCGGAAGAGCCAGTAACTGGACCTTCTACATCATCATCAGAATGTCCATCGCTACCGGCTTCACATGTAACAAAGGAAGCCTCATCCCCAGCCAGCTCTACTTCACTCTGACAAAAACTGCCTGCAAGTTCAGCCACGCCAGTCTCTTTGTCTATAAAAAAGAAATCTACAGAAGATCACGAAAAGAACAGAGTCGGGAGTACGCTCCGTACTTTTAGGGAAATCTAATAATACCCATACACGAGCTTGTTGCGGCCGGAGACTCTGCCCTTTTTCATAACAGACTTAAGGACCAGGAGATTGGCAGGATTAAAGAAGGAGATGTTCGAGGAGCTCTTGAAATCTGCAGGCATCTCACGCCGGTATTTTTGCCGGTGTTGGTTCACCACATGTGATGTCCTGCTGCTCTCGGAAGAGCGTGTAAAACTAGCTGGCATTAACGTCTCCACTAAATACATCCGGCTTCAACTGGCGTATAGAGGAAAGAGACAAATTAAAATAACTGTGTGCAAAGTCCCCTTACAACTAAATGGAGACGTCCTCGCTGCCTACTTGAGTGTGTATGGCAGCGTGGAAGAAGTGACGCTAATAAGATCAGCGGATGGGACGGCACGCGAAGACGACCTCAATATCTTTGTGAATAGAGAGAGCTTCCACACATCCTAACTCACAAGGACCAGTGGATGATGGTGGTCATGGAGGGCAGGCAGCCACTCTGCTGGTTCATGCAAACAGTTAGACCACCTGACCAGATTTTGCCCACAGAAGACATCAACAAATAACAGTAATAACAACATTAACAGTAAGAATAAAACCATCATCACTAAACATGCCCTGGAATATGGAGACCATCCAAACAATACGGGTGAAAGATTGACCCAGGTCACCAGAAAGAAGAATCACCTTGAAAAACAACAAAAACGACAACCAAAGAATCATTACAAGCATCATTACCACCAGAAGTTTCCGCAGCAGAAACAACAACAGCCAAAATAATAGCAAAAACCCTACTCGAAACAACAACAGGAGAAACAACAACAGAATCCATAGCAACTCATCCAGTTCCCCTTCACCAGTAAAGAAGTAAAAGAAAAATGGAAAAAGAATAACACAGAGGGAGGACAGCCTGAGGAGATAGAGATCCTAATAAATCTCAAAAGACACAGAGACAGTGGGGAAACCTAGGTAAGAAAAAATTGATAAACAGCCTAATCCCCCAAAGAAAATGAAACTCATTTCCAGTCACCCCCCAAAAGTCACACCACAACAGCGTCAATCACAGTCCCCACCACAACAACCGTTACCTAAACCATCCCCTTTAAAGAAATTTTAGGGATGACTTTGTGCTCTACAATGACTCAGGGGCTTTCAGCGGACTTTCAAACCGCTAGCACACTTTAGAGAAGTGAAAAGCCAGAGAATTTGTAATCCGTACTTCTTTAGGAGTGTACCCATGGTGACCACCTTTATTCGCTCGGCTGGAAGCCACGCAGAAGGTGCGTGGCGTTTTTTTGAGAAGGCTAGTCAAGCCAACATAAGGCTGGAGGAGTTAAAGCACCCCACGCCCCGTAAAATTATGTTCCATTGTTCAAGGTCCCGATTTATGTTCACCCTTGTTTTTATAGGGCTCTAAAGTTGCGGTTTCCACTTGATGTCGGAGGAATGTGCAGGAATGGTCGTGTATCCACTGAACTCGGCACCGGCTCTCCCCGAGACGTCGTTGCCATACTCAACCCGGAGGATTTCCAGTCCATAGTCGACGATGAGTTATGTAAATGGGTTTAACGGCTTTAAACTTTGAATGTGAGGAGACTGAGGGATCCAAACAAGTGTCCACGCTTGCTTGGTTAACTCTCGAACCTCAATATAAATGTTACTGAAGTGCAAGAGCCTCACCTCAGTTGCGCTACGGACTGTCGGGTGCTGGAGGACAACTATGTCGTCCTTTTAGCATTCCGTAGTCATAGTACCATTGGGGCCTCTTTGCTAATTCTACGTAGCCTTAATCCTGACGTAAATCTGGTTCTTGCAAATGACGGGGACCGGCTGGTTGTTGCTGATGTTGCCGTTAAAAGTTTCAAGTTTCGAGTGGTTGTAGTTTATGCACCCAAATATCGCTGTCGAGACGATTTCCTTTTTTCGGCGGTTAGCACCGTTCCTCGACGACCCGAAGTAGATAGTGTTAATGAGTGAGTGGAACGCGATCCTTGATCCCAAAATAGATAGCGTTGGAAGAGGAGCTGGAGGTTCGGGAAGGTGTGAAAGCAGCCTGATCGATTTTATGGCTCACCATCACTTGGTCGACAGGTATTGTCTGGATCACCCAGAGAGGGAGATGGACGTGGCAAGTTAGTTTGCCTTCTGTCTGCGTTAGACCTTATCTGGACAGTGTTAGAAGAGTTGCCACTGATTTTGTTACGTGTCCCACGTTCCACTTTGTTGCGCAGATTGACACTAGACTTGTTAGATACTGTCTGCGGCTAGCTAATTGGCCTAGTCTAGCTAGGAGATACGGGACTTCCGGGACCGCCTGGACTCACTTGTTCAGCGAGCGTTAATGGGGGCTTTTACCGGGAATACGTGATGGGATCTCTTAAACATATGATTAGAGATTTCGCCATCATATACAGTCGCCAGCTCAATTTAGAGAGAAAATCTTTAGTTTTCCCAGGCGTTGGCAGGTGGGGATTACCTAACCAAATATTTAGCTAGACTGAACCTTGAACATGAGGCTAGCAAGCGCTGCAAGGGATACGTAGTTAGATCTACCTTAAAAAGAGTTCCCAAAGAAGCCGTGAAATCCTACGCGCTTGCACATGAGGAAGAAGCGTGAAGGTTTCCCGCTCAGTATATCGATTTTGTCAAGTCTCTGGACGGTCACGTTCCAGTCAAATAGTGAGATGCGTGAGGCCTTTCGGGCGCACCTCCGTGATCGCTTTACTCGCTGTCCTGACTTCCCAGTCCAAAAGATTCACAGGTATTTATCCGACTTCCTCCCCCGTGGTGTAATGGTTAAAGCGATGGACTGCGGAATCGTAGTACGCGAGTTTGTACTCCAGTCGCGCTATTACGTTCACTTTCTGGCAAATACCCTTGGGAAAGGTATGAACCCTCTTATCCTCCTAGCTATGGGTTAAATAGTACCACTACTGTTCTTCTAGGAGAAGGCTTGGGCATTAAATAACCTAAAAAGAGTTGATATGCCATTAAACAAAGAAATCAAACCTATACTTATATCAAACTGAATTGTTTGAATCAGGACTGAATTTGACTAAACCGAATAGCTTGAAAGCGAAATGTTTTTGACAATTAAACTATGTACTCATGCCAAATTAGATTGTTTGAAATAGAACTGATTATTTGTATAAAAATGGATTCTGCATTAAATAACTTACAAAGGTTGATATGCTATAAAACTTAGACAACCAACTAGCCTCTCAGCTATTTAGCTGAACCATTTGCCTTTATATGTAGTTACAATTAAACAGTTTTCATATTCTTTAAAATATAATTCAACCGAGAATTACTCATTGTTTACCAAATTTATAACAGATGTTCTAAAGTGAGTGTACAGTCAACTCAATCTTTGGTATTTAAAAAAAAAGGACAATATTCTTATTCAGAGCAATTTTTAAAAATTATTCCTGAGTTGAATTTTAAAAAAAACTTTTCTCCTGAATCGTATTTTTTTACTTATTCTTTTTGGTATTCATAAAATTGACAACCCTAGATTAAATCATTTATTTTCTACAAAGTGGGATTTTCATATATTTGTATTTGAATAAGATCAAAATCAATACTGAATCTATATTTCCAATATAATTCATTTCTATTTATTTATTTATTACCAAAGTTATTTTGTGTGTGGACAATATCATGGGTATGGATGTCTGTAAGTGCTGTAAATATACAGTGTGGAGGGTAATAATCCCTTTGCTAATTAAATGCTTGACTTTCCTTTTTTCGATTGTGAAACAACTGTCTCTACATTTATTTGTATAGCTTTACGAGCATTTCTTTCTTTCTTTTGTACTTTTTCTGGCAAAAAATACTCCTATTTTTACATTTTTTTAGCTTATTTCTGAGAACAAGTTTTCAGGTACATATAACTGAAAAGGCATAAATAATAATTACTCTTTCAATATCCGTACTAATTAGTAAGTCTTTGCGAATAGATTGCAGAAGTAAATCTAGTAAAACAGGTATACTGACTAAATAAAGCTTGAACTTTTTGTTAAAGTCGATGGAACACTGTTTGTTTATTATTTTTTTTTTTATTTTGCAAGTCTCTTTGTTATTTTTTATTTATTTATTTATCTATTTGTATGTAGGGATCTAGATTATAAATGAATTGTCCCATATCTTCTCCTTAAACGCTTTCGACCGTACTTAGACGTTGACTATACAACCACAACATTATTTTCTCATCTCACCTTTCTGAAAATAGTGCCAAAAAGAACATTTAATTATAAAACAGAACAATAGCACTAACCAACTTACATCCTCCGATGTAAGGAAAATAATCACAGATAATACAATGATTATATATAAAAAGATAATAAAAAATGATTATAAATCCTAGAAGCAATAAGTACCAAAAATAACATAAATAAAATAGAATTTAACACAGGCACCTATATATTAGATATCTTTAATTACCAAAAATCACTAACTCGGTTATTAAACATTTTTCCAACCGAACGTTTTAAAACAAAACCGACAATTTCAAAACAAAACGCTTCAAATAAATAAAACAGTAAAAGCTCAAACTGTCAACTAAAAAAAAAAAAAACACAACCTCTGATGACGACCAAAAGTATTGCCGAAAGCGCTGGGGTTGAAGATATGGGATAATTCCTTTACCATCTAGATCCCGACACAAGTAAAATAACAAAACGTCTTGAAAGAATGATATTAAAAATAATAAAAAGGGTCCCATCGTCTTTAACAAAACTTGCTTAAATAATAACTTGCTAAAGACTCTTCAGTATAAATATATACCAGGCCAATGAGTAGAGTGTTCACAAAAGGTCCAGGAGACCGGTGTTCAATTCCAGGTCTAGTCATGCCAAAGACTCAAAAATGGTACTTGATGCCGCCTTGCTTAACACTCAGCATATCAAGGTAAGGATCAAGGGTAAAGTGGAGTAATCCAGGGAATAGAGTAGTGCCCTCTCCTACACCTCGGTGTAGTAGCTATTGAAAAGGGAGTCTTCGGGTCACTCTCGCCTAAGGTTGCCAATTTTCCTTTTTTTAGATAAATATATAGAAATTTTGGAATTTATTCATCTGGCCAACAAAATGTAAAAAGGAATCTTTTGTATAAATGTTATAAGTAAGTTAGTGAGTAAAGTTGGCAACCTTAGTTAAGAGCGATCCGAAAGCTCCCTTTTCAATAGCTACAATACTGAGGTGTAGGGAAGGGACATCTCCTTTCCTGCATTGTTCCCCTTTAACTTTGATACGTAACTTATTATACTGAGTGTTAAGAAAGGAGGTATCAAGTACGATTTTTGAGTCTTTGGTATGACTCGACCTGGAACTGAACCTCGACCTCCCGGACCATTGGCGAACACTCTAACCACTAGATCAATGTTACATTTCGCTATGATATAAAGAGTGTTGTCATCATCATCATCATCATCATGTCACGCTATCTGCATGGGTATCCCTGACTCTCTCTCTCTCTCTCTCTCTCTCTACCACTCTCTATCGTCCATTGCTTTCAGGGCTACATCCCGTATCGGCACAGAGCGGTTGTATGTATGTTCGAGCTGGTTGTCCTGCCTTTGCAAGTCCATGTGAAGGGGTCCACAGGAGTACATCACTTATGTGCTCGTCCCTACTTCTCCAGCAGTGTCCCGAATTTCTAGTTCGTCTAATTTTCATAGTTTTCGTGATGGGTGGAAGGAACTGTACAGATGCCGCTTTGAGGGATGCTGTCTCCATGACTTGTTTAATATTGCTCTCTTCATTCTTGTGTAGTTGCCGTCAAGCTTTTTCGCCAAACGTTTTGTTAGTGTCTATGTAGTTCATCGGTATAGCAGTATCGACACGACCTCTGCTTTGAAGGAACTGCACGTCGGAAGCTACTACTATTGGAACGAAGAATGTTTTAATACCCCGAAGAATGTTTAATTATTGGAACGAAGAATGTTTTAATACCCAGAAGAATGTTTGATTATTGGAACGAAGAATGTTTTAATACCCCGAAGAATGTTTAATTATTGGAACGAAGAATGTTTTAATACCCCGAAGAATGTTTAATTATTGGAACGAAGAATGTTTTAATACCCCGAAGAATGTTTAATTATTGGAACAAAGAATGTTTTAATACCCCGAAGAATGTTTAATTATTGGAACGAAGAATGTTTTAATACCCCGAAGAATGTTTAATTATTGGAACAAAGAATGTTTTAATACCCCGAAAAATGTTTAATTATTGGAACGAAGAATGTTTTAATACCCCGAAGAATGTTTAATTATTGGAACGAAGAATGTTTTAATACCCCGAAGAATGTTTAATTATTGGAACGAAGAATGTTTTAATACCCCGAACAATGTTTAATTATTGGAACGAAGAATGTTTTAATACCCCGAAGAATGTTTAATTATTGGAACGAAGAATGTTTTAATACCCCGAAGAATGTTTAATTATTGGAACGAAGAATGTTTTAATACCCCGAAGAATGTTTAATTATTGGAACGAAGAATGTTTTAATACCCCGAACAATGTTTAATTATTGGAACGAAGAATGTTTTAATACCCCGAAGAATGTTTAATTATTGGAACGAAGAATGTTTTAATACCCCGAAGAATGTTTAATTATTGGAACGAAGAATGTTTTAATACCCCGAAGAATGTTTAATTATTGGAACGAAGAATGTTTTAATACCCCGAAGAATGTTTAATTATTGGAACGAAGAATGTTTTAATACCCCGAAGAATGTTTAATTATTGGAACGAAGAATGTTTTAATACCCCGAACAATGTTTAATTATTGGAACGAAGAATGTTTTAATACCCCGAAGAATGTTTAATTATTGGAACGAAGAATGTTTTAATACCCCGAAGAATGTTTAATTTTTGGAACGAAGAATGTTTTAATACCCCGAAAAATGTTTAATTATTGGAACGAAGAATGTTTTAATACCCCGAAGAATGTTTAATTATTGGAACGAAGAATGTTTTAATACCCCGAACAATGTTTAATTATTGGAACGAAGAATGTTTTAATACCCCGAAGAATGTTTAATTATTGGAACGAAGAATGTTTTAATACCCCGAAGAATGTTTAATTATTGGAACGAAGAATGTTTTAATACCCCGAAGAATGTTTAATTTTTGGAACAAAGAATGTTTTAATACCCCGAAAAATGTTTAATTATTGGAACGAAGAATGTTTTAATACCCCGAAGAATGTTTAATTATTGGAACGAAGAATGTTTTAATACCCCGAACAATGTTTAATTATTGGAACGAAGAATGTTTTAATACCCCGAAGAATGTTTAATTATTGGAACGAAGAATGTTTTAATACCCCGAAGAATGTTTAATTATTGGAACGAAGAATGTTTTAATACCCCGAAGAATGTTTAATTATTGGAACGAAGAATGTTTTAATACCCCGAAGAATGTTTAATTATTGGAACGAAGAATGTTTTAATACCCCGAAGAATGTTTAATTATTGGAACGAAGAATGTTTTAATACCCCGAAGAATGTTTAATTATTGGAACGAAGAATGTTTTAATACCCCGAAGAATGTTTAATTATTGGAACGAAGAATGTTTTAATACCCCGAAGAATGTTTAATTATTGGAACGAAGAATGTTTTAATACCCCGAAGAATGTTTAATTATTGGAACGAAGAATGTTTTAATACCCCGAAGAATGTTTAATTATTGGAACGAAGAATGTTTTAATACCCCGAAGAATGTTTAATTTTTGGAACAAAGAATGTTTTAATACCCCGAAAAATGTTTAATTATTGGAACGAAGAATGTTTTAATACCCCGAAGAATGTTTAATTATTGGAACGAAGAATGTTTTAATACCCCGAACAATGTTTAATTATTGGAACGAAGAATGTTTTAATACCCCGAAGAATGTTTAATTATTGGAACGAAGAATGTTTTAATACCCCGAAGAATGTTTAATTATTGGAACGAAGAATGTTTTAATACCCCGAAGAATGTTTAATTATTGGAACGAAGAATGTTTTATTACCCCGAAGAATGTTTAATTATTGGAACGAAGAATGTTTTAATACCCCGAAGAATGTTTAATTATTGGAACGAAGAATGTTTTAATACCCCGAAGAATGTTTAATTATTGGAACGAAGAATGTTTTAATACCCCGAAGAATGTTTAATTATTGGAACGAAGAATGTTTTTATACCCCGAAGAATGTTTAATTATTGGAACAAAGAATGTTTTAATACCCCGAAAAATGTTTAATTATTGGAACGAAGAATGTTTTAATACCCCGAAGAATTTTTAATTTTTGGATCAAAGAATGTTTTAATACCCCGAAAAATGTTTAATTATTGGAACGAAGAATGTTTTAATACCCCGAAGAATGTTTAATTATTGGAACAAAGAATATTTTAATACCCCGAAGAATGTTTAATTAGTGGAACGAAGAATGTTTTAATACCCCGAAGAATGTTTAATTATTGGAACGAAGAATGTTTTAATACCCCGAAGAATGTTTTAATACCCCGCAAAAAAGCGTTTTCTATGTATGCTTATAATTTACATCTTAACCACCCATTCATGATGCTGGCTTGGATTTTCCCGACTCTTTCGCACAACCAGTCTTTATCATTCATCGTTCCTGACAGGTTCTTTAGAATGCCCACAGTGTTTGCACATAAAGTTTTATAAGTGCTTCTATTTCAGCCAAACCTGGCGTATCTATTTGTAGGGGTCCATAGAAGTACGTTGCTTATGAGTTAATCCTTATTTCTTCAGCAGTGCTTCTATTTTAGCCAAACCTGGCGTATCTATTTGTAGGGGTCCATAGAAGTACGTTGCTTATGAGTTCATCCTTATTTCTTCAGCAGTGCTTCTATTTCAAGCAAACATGGCGTATCTATTTGTAGGGGTCCATAGAAGTACGTCGCTTATGAGTTAATCCCTATTTCTTCCGCAGTGTCCAGCAAACCATGCTCGTCTTACTTGGATGGTGTAGAAGATGGGAAGTAAGAGGCCGTATAACTGCTGTTGTGACGTGTGTGGCTTCCAAGATTTGTTCTAAACAGCACGTAGTTTCTGTTGTAATTCCCATTTATTTTTTCCCAATGTGTTTCGTTAGTGTACAGGTAATACAAATTATTAATTTATGCAGGAGCAAAAATAGTCAGTGAAAGAATTGGTGTCCTCTAAAATAACGAAAGAGAATTCTACAAAGAAGTTAGAGTAGCCAAGACAATGTTAGAGAGCACAAGGACAAATCACCAGCCGGATGCAACAAAAACAAAACAATTTCAGAGTAAAATATGGAAGAGAAAGAACATGACAGAAATGTTGAATGGATCAATAACATGAACACAGAATTCGAATAAATTGAAGAAGGCTCTGTGGTGAAAATATACCAGACCTCGTGATGAGTAACTCTCAAGTAAACAACAAATTGAAAAACGCCAGGCCTTGATAGCTTACCTAGATTCTTGTTTTAAAATGTCGCGTCCATCGACAAAAGAATGGCCCTGCAGCTAAATTTATGCAAACAAGAATACCGGAATGAATGTCGAAAGGGAAAACTATCCTTAACGTGTTATATAATTAAGAAATGATTTTTTTATATTAATCATTTTTCGTTAATTATATCTTATCATTCAGTTTGGTTGAGCTTTGAACAATTCGGGTTAAGAGTACAGGTGCATATTCATTGGGTACAGTTTTATGTTCGCGCGCAAAGAATATGACAGTCACCATTTTTTTTTGTTTTTGCCAGATAAAATTTTGTCACAATTTCTTTTATTAATATTTTTCATCCTACTCCGTCACCTGGTTATTCTCATTATCATGTTAATTATCCGCCAAGAAATAAAGTTGCAACTTGATCGGTGATGGTTAACTCAAGTTTTTTTATATCAGGGGAGAAAGTGACGACAACATTTATTTGTAAAAAACATTAACCTTCTTTTTATTTACGAAATGTTGAATGTTAAATGAGAGACCGAGAGTGAGATTCAGAGTCGGAAAACTATGATTTACAACTCGTGGATATGCAGGGGTATAATGAAAAAAATGAAAACACCTGGAAATTTTTAAAAAAATCATCTTAATATGGTTTTTTGATTGCTGCTCTCCCGTGAAATCCGGCTTTATGCAGTTCCCTTCTTACAGTTTTTGAGGAAACTAGGTTCTCAAGAACGTCATTAAGCTCATCTGTGATTTTCGGATCTGTATTCTTGTGATCCTTCCTAACAATCCGTGTTAGAGTCCGACGGTCCCTATCAGATAGATTTCGCTTTATTCCAGAGTTTTGCTTCAGTGAAGAGGTTTTTCCTTCTTTCTCACATGCTGTTATTACTTTTGAGACTGTAATCTTTGTTACACCAAGCAATTCAGCGGTTTTTGCTACCTTAGCGTCTGCTATAAGAGCACCAATAATTTGAGCTTTTTAAAAGTCTGATTGATCAGTCATTTTAATGAATTTTGGTTAATTTCTTCTGATGATATCTCTAAAAGAAACAACAATTTTAGTAAAATAAGACGAGAAAAATTAATAATAAATCAAAAACAAATTTGATGGGTTTATAGGAATTCAAGAATCATGATAATAAGGAGGTTTTTCCTTCTTTCTCAAATGCTGTCATTACTTTCGAGACTGTAATCCTTGCTACACCAATTAATTCAGCAGGTTTTGTTACACTAGCGCCTGCTATACGAGAAAATTTGATCTTTGTTAAAGTCTGATAAATCTTCAATTTTAATGAACTTTGATTAATCTCTTTGATAATATCTGTAAAAAAACAACAATCTTTGTAAAATTAATAATAAATCATAAACATAAAAATTACAAATCTGATGGTTTTATATGAGTTTCAAAATCATGATTCTAAGATTTTAGATGGTTCCATTATTTTGTCCAACCCCTATCGATATACTCAGAGCCTTGCTTCTCTGTGCTTCCTTCACGGGAGACTTATACAGGGCCGGCATCTCAGCTAGCGTCCCCTGCTCCTCTGGGCTAGTTCCAAAAACGTTTCACGAACTGCTCTCTCTGTCAACTCTGACTAACCGCCGGGTAGAAAACTTTTGTCATTATATATTTTTCTGACGCCCACACATTAATGTTCCGGCACCCAACCAACGTAATTCTTCCCATTCAATTCACAGCTTAAGACACTGCTGCACATCCTGTTTTGGAAATCCACACTAACAGGTCTGTCAAAGTTCATTATGTAACACAAGGCTCCGAGTTCTCTATGTGTGTAGTGGCTTCTTGTAACATCAGTAGGGATTTCATCAAAGCCCAGAAGTAAATGAACTTTCAGCAGTTAACGGCAATACAATTTTGAGGGGATATATCCACTTTCTTTTGAGAACTAAGAGCTTTGCCATGGTGAAAGCATGTAGGTTCGAGTCTCACTTGATAGTTGGGATTTAACTGACTTCTCACCGAGTAAGATTTGAAAAAAGGTTATTTTATAAAAGGGAGACATACCTGAAGCATAAATGTCACTAGATATACTTGATACCCGCGGCATTATCTTTTCTGGGTGGTTACGGGGCCTTGTGATAAACTTTGTTCTGTTAAGCAGTTATTGCTTGGGCGAAGGTCGGTTAGGACCAGGTGATTAGCTTACAATCACCCACTAGCACGAAAGCCAAATAGTCCTTCCGGGAAGCAGGTTGAGTCCTACCGAAGGATGTTTATTCTAAAGCTGAGTAACTGCTTCACTGTCTTCTACAATCTGTTAGTTCATTGATTCTATTGCACCAGAATTTTTTCTTTTTTTTTTTTTTAGTTACCATTGGTATCAATCACTCGTGGTGCGATTTTTGCATCAACAATAGGCACCTACAGCTTTCACCTGATATTATATATATCAATTTTCCTCCAATACATATTTGAAAATAATGTATTATGATCATACACCCAAAAATATGGTCTTAAAATTACAAAGTTCTGTTAATATTCTTCTTACATGTGACTGTTTGACAATATGACAAACAGATGAAAGAAATAACGAGGCTGAAAAAGATGAAGATGTCTTTAAGATCAGAAACGGGTTTAAAAAATTGCCTATTTTCATATTATGACGAAGCATTAATAGAAAATGATTAAATATTAATAGTTTTGCGAAATATTAAAAAGAAAACGGCATGTTAGAGCACATTTGTGATCACAAAGACTGAAAAAATGACTTTATAAAGAAGATTAAATCATGGTTGAATATGAAAAGATATAATGTCTCCATATTACAATATGATGCTTTCTGTCAGCATTTCATATATATATATATATATATATATATATATATATATATATATATATATGTGTGTGTGTGTGTGTGTGTGTGTGTGTGGTTGGGCAGCAGTCTTTCATTTAACCATGTCTGATTAAATAATAAAGACGCATTTTGTTTTTAAATGTAGGATTTCTAGGATTTGTAGTCGTAGCTTATTAATTTCCAGTACTATCATAGTGGTGTTTACAAGACGAATTTTTTGAAATTTGGATTTGGGAATAAAGTGGGTTTTAAGAGGTAAGGCTATGGAGCTAGAATCATTAAGGGGCATAGTAAGACGTCTTGAAAGAGTCGTAGTGATCAGACCAATGTACGTATTATTTTCTTTGAAAACGCAGTCTCCCAAGGGATATTTGAACATATATATACGACGTTTGTCCTATCAAGAAGTTCAGTGGAGAAGGTAGAGTTATTAGAAATAATTAGGTAGGAAGTTTTAAATTTGTTGTTGTAAAAGATAAGTCTTTATTTTGTTTGGATTCTTAGCAAGAATATTTTTTGAATAAGTTGTTTGAATATATGTTGATCTATCTTATAGTTATTATGAAATTGGTTTTTGTAGTCAAGGTCTATTGATAGTTTATGGTTTAAGGTATTGTCTATGTTATGTTTTTCAGTTCTATTAAGGAAATGTTTAATTCCTCTATCGACAATGTAGATGGGAAACCCATTATCAATAAGCGTTTGTTTTATATTTCTAAGATCATTAAGGGAGATAATTCGAGAAGAAGATCGTAGTTTAACTCTGGAAATAAGTGTTTTTATGATTGTTCTTTTATAACGGAAGGGGAATTCACTATGGGAATTGATGGTGCGGGGATTAATGTTGGTACCCTTTTTTATATGTGGAGTTGGTAAATCTGTCAATATTACTTGTGTCTATGAACACCGAGAAATGGGATTTTATTGTTAACATTGATTTCTTGTGTATATAAAAAAGATGCGTCCAAAAAGTGTCATGAAGGAAACTATTTTTACCGAGACAGAAATTAACCGTGAGTGAAATCTTATTTTTATTCAAAATACACACTTTGGTATTTAACACATTCATTCCTTCAAGAATTGAATATGTCAAAGCATTTCTGAAACACCTCTCTTAATACAATATGGATCTACAGCATTGTATTGTTTTTTGTTTTTTTTAATCTACTCCTCGTTTTTTAATATTTTGCTTATGAAATTAATTCTCAGCTTAGAAGGCAAGACAAATCAACTTGTATACTGCACTTGTAACATTTTGTTTAACACTAAAAGCAACTGTTTAAGAAATATCAAGACTTCTGAGAAAAATATTAGCAAGAATTTATTCTGATTCATCTAGACTTCCAATATTTTATGTTACTTGGTACATATATTTAAAGTACTAAATATCAATAATTCCTTTACAAAACGGTTTCATTTGCCCAGTCGGCTAGGGCTGTAGAATACACCGACTGAATCTCTGCAGAGGGGTAATATCCCTCCCCAATGAGTGTCCTGATTTGACACTAACAATCTGATGACGAGGTTCCACTAATGCTGAAGCTTTGGGGAATACGAGTTCCTCTTCACTGCCTTTGCTCCCAGGTCCACTCTGGCTCGGAGTGGTTCTATCTGGTAGTGTCTTATCTATGGGTCAGATAGAACTAACGTGTGTCCTTATGCTAAATTGAATTACTTTAAATAGGACTGTTTTGACATTAAACTGCGTACTTATGCTAAACTGAAATGTTTAAAATGGAACTGTTTTTGTATTCTAAATTGAATCGTTTGAAAAAAAAAGGTTTTGACATTTAACTGTGTGTAAAAAAAAACATGCGTATACTTAACTGAATTGTTTGACGTAGAGCTGTTTATATGTATAAATATTGATTTAGCATTAAATAACCAACAATGGTTGATGTGCCATAAAACCAAGCCATATCAAACGAAACGGTTCAAATGGCGCTATCTTAAATAGTGCCGGCATCTAAACTCATTTACTTACTTTATTCCCTAGATTGATCATCTTCATTAAATTTTTTTTACCAGAAAGCAAAAATGAAAAAGGAAAAATTAAGATTTAGTCCTATAAGTGTCGACATAGCATGAGGTGTTCGTGATGCAATAGTAACAGTTGTAGGAAATGGAGATGGTGAACCACGTTCAAAACATGGACGAGGCTGTTTACATAGTCCCAAAACCCTTGGAAAAATTATGAATCCACCTATGAGTAAATAGTTAGCCACTTTGGGTTTTTAACTTTAGTATGGAAACTAGTATAGAAGATTGACTAAATATATATACATATTTATCATTAAAGGTTTTCGGTCTATTGTCCTGCAGGACTCATACGGTAATGGTTATAAGTATTGGTTCCCTGAGCTTCTAAAGAGACAGTCATCTGAAGGTTGCAGGTTCAATCCTGACTGCAGGCTAGTAACAATACAGGAATTTTTAACACTTGTACCTGGTTATGGTTAATGGAATCAGAACAGGTGACCCCCCGAGGATTCAATAAAGGATGTTCCGTATAGGTTCTCAAGTTCTATAAACACCTGAAGAAGGCCGGAGGACATATCGGCCGAAACGTTGTGAAAATAACTATAAAGATGAAAAAGATAGTCCGAAAAGCCTTAATGATGACAATCATCAATTCAGACAACATATATATTCATATATATATATATATATGTAGGCACTACTATGTCACATACGAATTGGTTAACTTAGAACTCAATAAAGATATTAAGGGTGTGTTTCTAAATTGTAGATATAATCATCATCATCATCAACATGTCACGCTGCTAGAACGTATTTCTCTGACTCTCTCTCTCTCTCTCTCTCTCTCTCTCTCTCTCTCTCTCATTCTCGCTATTCTTCTCTATCATCCATCGCTCCAGGCAGGACGTCTAGACTGCACCTTGTGTCCGTATAAAGCAATTGTAAGTTCTTGTTGATCAGCCAACACTTGAACGTCCATGTGAAGTGGTCCATAGGAGAACTTCACTTATAAGTTCGTCCTTATTTCTCAAGCAATGTGCCGCACGTCTTCTTTGTCTTATTTTGATGGTTTCACTGATAGGAGGTTTGTGACTGTGCATCTGGTATTTTGTTGGATGTTGCTCTGTGTGTATGCGTGTGTGTGTTCGTGTGTGTTTGTCTCATAAATGTGCATAAGAATAGATTATATTTTTTTAAATACTCGTCCTTCCTTATATAATACCAGAGAGGGCCGAAAAATTCATGGGTTGAAACCTTATATATGATGTCTTATCTGCAGCTGATATTTTTTATCATTGAGATCCAACCACTGCAACACTGTAAGTATGGGAATAGTAAGAAAGCATGTGTTGAAAAATATATCCCATTTGGTCATATTCCATGGGAGTATCTTGGTTAGCATCAGAACTTTTAAAAACGACCCTCGCAACTATCAATTAAAGTTGAGCACGTTAGCGTATTTTTTTTTTTTTTCGTTGAAAAAAATTGTAAATAATAAACCAAGAAGTAAGGACTTGCTTTTCAGCAGTCGAAATATCGGTTAGTAACACTTGAAATTAAGTACACACATACGCATACACATACACACACACATATAATATATATATATACATATATATATATATATATATATATATACCTGCTATCTGCGCATCCAAACCAGTATTAATATTCATTGCGTTCACACATGATGTCACCTGCACGTGAAGTACACGCCCACGCAAAAAATTCCTTGAGCACGGAACAAATGCTAAAATCCAGAACAGAGGAGTGGTTGAAAGTACCTGTACTCCGACTATACCAAAACGAACTTGGACAGTTTTTTAAACTGCCTTCAACTGCAGTTGCGACATCTGGTTCGCTAGCAAGAAAATACAAATAAAAAGCTAAACACCAAATCATTGCCTGGCATTTTTAATAAAATATGCCAACAAGGCAGTCTTATCTATAAATGCACACACACACACACACACACACACACACACACACACACACATATATATATATATATATATATATATATAGCTGTTAACGATGTGAAGATATACGTCTATGCGCCTAAATCGAATTGTAAAAACAGAATGTATATTCAGAAATTCAGCTTTTCTAACAAAAATCGCTGACAGTACATTATCTGTGTGTGTGTGTGTGTGTGTGTGTGACTGAATCTGTGTTCTTACATGTGGTTATTCTGTGTATTTTCTTGTAATTATCAATTCATAATGTTTGTAATAAGAATATTTATACATTTTATATTGAAAAATATTTTTATAATGATAGATAGATTGATCGATAGATGGATAGATAAATCCAACATACATGTTCATGCATGAATGAACACACACACACACATACACACACACACACATATATATATATATATATATATATACCAGTGCATATATATGTATATAGGCTAACATAAATATATATCTATATCTTAATTTCTCTCTTTCTCTTTTTCTTTCTCTGTCTCTCTGACTCTATGTCTCTCTATTTCTCTCTCTCTCTCTCTTTATATATATATATATATATATATATATATATATATATATATATGTGCGTGTGTGTGTGTGTGTGTGTGTGTGTGTGTGTATGTATGAATATCTATAGTGGTGTTGCTATTCCCCATGTGTATAGAGAAAAATTGTTTGATGGTGTGAAAACTCTCTTCTGTCAAGGTGTCAGTATTCCCTTCCCTTTAACTTCAAAAATAAATTTCCGCTCTTCATCCAACGTGAAGAGATGGATAATTTTTATTTAAGTAGCAAAACAAAAAAAACTGCATCTTCAATGTCAGTATTTTTCACTTTTATTTCTTTTCTTTTTCATTCCAACCCCTTTTTTATTATTTCATTACGCACTGACATTCTCGATTATCGACATAACAGAAAAAGTCGAGCATACATTTTTTTCTCCTACGCTCCAACAGCGTATTCTGTGCCCTTCGTCATTATCGTTTTATTGCTACATTTAAAGATATTTATTATCAGCAGTTGGAAGATTCTTTTTTTTTTTTTTTTTACATTTTCACATGGTGCAAGTAACATGGAAGTTGAAGTAAAATTCCACAGGTTTTGCAAATGAACATTGTTGCGGTTTTTTCCAAGAAATTGGATAGGCTCATCAGGACTATTTAATTACCTTCGCAGTGTGATTACAAAGTAAATAGACAGCTACAAAAATTCGCGAAATCAAAACTCAGATACACCCGTGATACAATCGTTAAAGTCCCTAACAAGATTATAGTAAACAGAAGAATGCAAATACTCCCTAATACTTAACTAGCAACGCCTCAGACGCTTATATGTCACTCATGAGTCATGTTTAGATTTAGCAATGTGACTGTCATGTGGATACCAAAAAGAAATAGGTAGACTTCTCTCCTTGTTGACTTTAGTGATCTGAAATAACATACAGCAACACCCGTGGTTTATGTTATATGGCTTGAACTTGATTACCGTATATCATCATCATCATCATCACTATTATCATTATTATCATCATCATCATCATCGTGCAAAAAGCAAGGATTCCTTTTATTCTTTAGGCATCCGTCCCTATCAGCTATCGTTCTTTTTAATTCCTCGAAACGATCGCCAGTGTCCGCAGGGAACTGACAAATGTAGGTTTTATAAAGTTAATCAACACTGCATTGTCCATGTATAGGTGCCCAGAATGTTTTGAGCATCTTACATGGATGGTTTGTGAGATGGGAGCTAAGTGGCTGTACAGCTGTTTTTTTTGGGGGGGGGCTGTAGGATGCTACAGAAAGAACATTTCAAGAATCTGCTTAGAAAATCTCCGAGAAACATACTGTGTTGCTAAGTGCGACATGTATGTATGTATGTATGTATGTATGTATCCTTTGAGAATAGCCGTACGCAGTACAGTGCTTATAAACGTCTGATGCGCGAAGGCGAACAGGGTCCAGCATCGGGTCCACAAAGTCACCACGCTAACTGTGACATATGTGGAAAGTTGTGCCTATCTGTGGCTGGTCTCAGAAGCCATTTGCGTAAATGTGCAAAATCTATCTTGCACCCAAATAATCTCACTGCAAACAAAACTAATCGGCTGTGCCAATTCTGTGGCAAAATCTGTCGCAGTTTGGCTTGCCTGAAGAGTCACCTACGAATACATATAATTTAAGGGGAGAGTAGGGGAGGAGGAGAAGACATGAGATAAAGGAGGTGGTCATGCTCGAAACTGAGAGGACAGCCATCATGTACGTATATACCAAACCCCTGCGCCTCTGGTAGGATGTCACACAAAGTCACTTATCAAGTGGATTAAATAACTATGCATATATATGTAAATAAGTAGAGTAAAATTTGGCGAACTTAGTTGAGTTTGACCCAAAGGCTCCCTTTTCGACAGCTACTACACCAATATGTAGGGAAAGGCGCTACTCCTTTCCCTGGATTGCTCTGCTTTACCTTGATCCTTACCTTATAATGCCGAGTGTTAAGCAAGATAACATCAAGTACCATTTCTTGAGTCTTTGGTATGACTCGACCTGGGATCGAACCCAGGTCTCCCGGGGCATTGGCGAACACTCTAACCATTAGACCAATGTCCGGTTCGTTCGCCAATGGCCCGGGAGACCTGGGTTCAATCCCAAGTCGAGTCATACCAAAAACTCAAAAAATGGTACGTGATGCCGCCTCAGCATTATAAGGTACGGGTCAAGGGCAAAGTGGAGCAATCCATGGAAAGGAGTAGTGCCCTCCCCTACACCTCGGTGTAGTAGCTATCAAAAAGGGAGACTTGGGGTCACCCTCGACGAAGGTCGCATATATATGTAATGTTATAAAATTCAAGAATTTCAATAGAAAACTATTCGTCGTGAATGGCAATGTTTTAAATCGTTTGAGCTAAATACACTTTTGATATCTTCATTTGGGGATTAACATGAAATATCTGAAATAAGAATATGAATGAATTCCTTTTTGTGCACTGTCTTCTGAATAAACTTTCAGCCGTAGATAAAATGGAGTATTAAGCATAGACGTTAATTAGATTCAGTGTTTTCTCACCGCACTAAATGTCCTGGATATGATTTATTGCATTCAACATTAAAGGCCAAGTCATAACGAACAGCAGAAGCAGAACTGGAGGCCGATTTCAAAAGCGGAGCTCTTTAGTTTCAACTGGCGTTTGGGATCGCTAGTATTGGGCTGTTGTTTTTAGAAATACAGCGATATTTTCCCTCACATTTGCAGTATGATTTACCATATTAATTGAAGAAAGAAAGGAAATATAAGATTGATTTATTTAGGTTTAAGTTGTTATATTATTTTTATGTCAATTGTACATACAAACGTGTTTGGGTCTGTAATTCAGTGAGCGAAAATGGTAAGTAAGAAACATGGTCTTCTTGTTACTTTATTTGTTTGTTTGTTTGTTAGTATTTTACGGAATATCAACATTTGTTGGCTATTTAATGCCAAATTCACTTTTATACAAATAAACAGTTCTATTTCAAACAATTCAGTTTAGCATAAGAACACAGTTTAATTGTCAAAAACATTTATTTTTCAAGTTATTTAGTTTAGTCAAACAGTTCGAATTCAAACAATCCAGTTTAGTATAAGTATGTTTTTTTAACACACAGTTGAATGTCAAAACAGTTATATTTCAAACAATTCGGTTTAGCATAAGTACAGTTTCAAAGTCAAAAACAGTTCTATTTAAACAATTCAGTTTAAAATACAAAACAGTTCCATTTCAAACAATTCAGTTTAGCCTAAGTACGCAGTGTCAATGTCAAAGCAGTTCTAATTCAAGTAATTCAGTTTAGCATCAGTACACCGTTAAAAGGTCAAAAACGTCCTATTTCAAGCCACTTAGTTTAGCATAAGTCCAGTTTAGTTCTATTTGATGCATACGACCCTATCAGGTGCTACCACTTCGGGCCAGAATAGACCTGGGTTGGTTGGTTGGTTGGTTGAGTTTTACGGCATTTATGGTTGAGTTGTAGGTCATTTAACGCCAAATTCTGTATATATATATATATATATATATATATATATATATATATATAACTAAAAAATT
This sequence comes from Sepioteuthis lessoniana, assembly GCA_963585895.1. NCBI lineage: Eukaryota > Metazoa > Mollusca > Cephalopoda > Myopsida > Loliginidae > Sepioteuthis > Sepioteuthis lessoniana. The sequence continues at coordinate 46,553,862 of OY757919.1, forward strand.
CAAAACGAATACTTAGGTAGGTAACATTTTCTATACGCAGGATTTCATTCGTTTGCACGAGATTAACCAGTTTTAAGAGGTCATATTCTTTGGTACAACTCTGTCTCTCTCAAGAAAGACAGAACATCATCTATTTTGACGTTCTCAAACAGATCTGTTTAGTTATTTACTTTGAAAAATCGCTCTCTGATGGCAGCGAAAGCTCTGCATTCTATAAGAATGTGTTTAACCATGCAAGTTGTCTGGTAGGTCAAACACTGTGGTTATGTTTCCTGTTTCAATGGACCTGGGAGCGATGGCAATGAAGATTCCCCAAAGCTCCAGCATTACTCGAACGTCATCATCAGATTGTTTCGTGTCATATCTAGGACACTTGTAGGGAGGGTCTTACGCCTCTGCAGAGAGGCAGTCGGTGTAGTGTACAGCATAAGCCGGCTGGTCATTTGTTACTTTGAGTTTTAAGCTTCTTATCTAAAATTTTGTAATGAACATTTTCTGAATATGGTCTCCTGCAATTTTTCAGTTAAAGTTCTTCCCGAGAAAAAAAAACATGCAAATGGGCTACGCATCTTACACAAAGTTTAAATTTTCCAATCGACTTTGTACACGCTTCTTTTAACTGCGAAAATTATAGTTTGGTTTCTTTGTTTTAATGGCATATAAACCTTCGTTGGTTATTTAATGCCAAAACCACCATTCTATAAAGACAATGAGTGGTACTATTCAACCTATAGCTGGGAGAATAAGTGGGTTCTTACCTTTTCCATTGATATTTGTCTGAAAGTGAACGCAATAGCGCGACTGGAATTCGAAATCACTTTGCTATGATCCTGTAGTCCAGTACTTTAACCATTACACCGAGAGGACACTCTCAAATTGATTTATGTAAAAAGAATATAGAATGTCAGAATTTGTCAAAGTTCACAAAGTTGTTGGGATATTTTACTTTGATATGTTTATTCATATGGGTTATTCCCTGATAAAATGTAATTCTGTATGGAAGAATTCATACATTTATTCGAAACCCTTTTATGTTAGTTTAAATCTACCAGTTACAGTAAAATAAAAGCGAATTTGTTATTTCTATATAACGAAATAAACGAAAAAACATTAAAGGATTATTTTACATCAATTTAATGATATAGAGTCATAACTAAGTTTTAAATCTTTTATTCAATATCAATTTTGACGTTGTAAAAACGATGTGAATATGAATGAAATTAGTCAGTCATTTTCCACGATTTTCTAAAGTTTTCTGAAAGTATGGTGAGAATGTTCGCTTAACAGTCACTGACTCAATATTTTTCTGTTTAAAATTTATTATTCAATAGTTTTTTTCTGTTAAAATTTTATCTCCAGTCTGTAAAAAAGTTACTTTAGTATTTTTCTTGAATATTACTGTTATTCATGAAAAAAAACAAATGTATTAATAAAATAAGTTTTTATTAATGTTTTCTTTAAAATAGAATTATCAACTATTAAGGTTTACCTTTTTTTTTAAATTTTTGATAAAATTAATAAAATAGACCCAAATGTCACACAATGGTCCTCTAAAAGCTGAGATCAGACCTCCAGATGACTACTGACTTGATTTTGTCATTGAGTTTGGTGAAATGAGATTTTAATGTAGCTGGCAGTCAAGGTAATTGAATGAAATTATAATCCAAACATACTACTACTGCCGTACACCATACTTGCAATAAAATTATTAGTCTATGTCAACACCTTTTAGCTACAAGCCATAAATACATATTAAGTGGGCAATTTACAACTGATCCATTAAAAATGAATTTAGTAAACCTCATCAAGATTCAGGGGGCACGTACTTCATTATTCGCCCAGTCGTCTGGAGCTGTAGAATACACCGACTGCATCTCTGCAGAGGGGTAAAACCCCCATCCCCACTGCAACGAGTGTCCTAGATAGGACACTAAACAGTCTGATGGCGAAGTTCCAGTAATGTTAGAGTTATGAGGAATGCGGAGTACCCTTTATCGCCATCACTCTCAGGTCCACTTTGTCCCGGAGTAGTAGCACTTGATAGGGTCCTATATATGGGTAAAATTGTATTTATGTTAAACTGAATTGTTTGAAATAGAACTGTTTTGACATTTAACTGTTCTAAACAAAAACTATACTTATACGAAACTGGATTGTTTGAAATTTTATTCAGCGTTCAATGACATAAAAGGGTTGATACGCCGGAAAACAAAACAGTTAATTGAAAATTTGTGTATGAGGTAGACATCTATAGCCTTTTTGGTTGATTTGGAGTGTTACAACATACAATGAGAAAAACTTCATTTAAAACAAGACAAACAAGGAATATCTAAAATTTAAACAATTTTTATAAAACAACAAAGCGTCAACTTGGATTTGAATGTTCAGAAGTTCCCTTTTACAAGTAGTAAATTTTCAGAGTGGTGGAAAGTCAGATGTTAGGAAAAAGGGGGAAAAGAGGAAAATGTTTTTAAAGAGTACTTATTCCTTTTTTCTTTCTTTCTTTTATGGTCAGGTAGTAAAGCTAACAGCTCTTAACTCGAAGGCGGACGATACTTCTCGCTTGATCACGGTATCTATGTGCTTCCTTGGGTCTCTTTTGTCCTTACTGACCCGGTTCACAGAAATCCTGAGTATTTATCCCTCCCCACCGGCTCCAAACTCGTCACTCCACAATCCTTCTCATTTTGGCGCGACCGCTTCCCATTGGCTACTTTAATCTTTATTATTTTTCTTTTTTTCTGATTTCTAACCGGATGGATGCGTGGAACCGATGCGTAGCGACGCATTTATACATTTTGTATGCGGCAGCCGAAGAGTCAACATCCAGTTAGGAGTTTTATTGTTAATTCCTAAATCCCCACACATCTTTACTTTTAAATCAAAATGTAAAGATTGATGCTTTTGATGTTAAGATAGGGCACCAATCTACATCTTTTGATTATAAACTCTGTAAGGAAGGTTCAGAAGTATTTGACAAACTAAAAAATTTAGAAATTTTTCTTTCTGATAAAATAAAAATAGCTGCCGTGTGCATAACTGGGTATATTACGAGAAATTATAAGCAACCCAGTAAATATCAAACTTATTTTCATTATGAGAAGTATGAAAAATATACCAATTCAATTGACTATCGAAAAATAAAAGTTTCTTCTAACCTCACTTGCCAATGATTTTTTTTTCTATCCTTTTTCCCTACAGTAAAGTAAAAGCTGTGTTATAAAAATCATTAACAGACATATTTATGCTTATATCTGAATTTTATTTTTTCAACATGGAGAGAAATCATCCTCATGTTTTTGCAAATATAGTTTGGAATAACTTTTTCAAACATCACACATCTAGGTCAGACAAAAAAATCAGCTTTAAAGGTTTTTAAACATTTTGGAATGATTTTGTTTAATCTTTCTATATTTTTAAATGATTGCGATGTACACATTTCACCTGATACTCTCCAACCCTATTCGGGTACTTTTTGTTGAACTCGGTAATTTTGATTGAAAATTGATTCGTACTCTTTATTCAATCCCTGAGATAGATTGAATAAAGGGTTCTGTGCGACCTGTAAGTAGATTGAATATTTCTTTCAATGTTATGTGGATTATGTTTTTTTACTAGATATCATAACTACTTCTTTGTTTTGTTTAATACTTATCAGTGTCCGCAATGAAAATAGATATTTTCATTTATTTAACTTTCAGCACATTCTATTTTGTTCACTTACAAATCAAAAGATTATTTTATTTATTTTCAAAAGAAGTTTTTTTTTTTATTTTCTTCCACAATTTCTGAAAATCAAACATTTTTCCATAAGTCCTCTGTCTCTCGGGGGCACCTTGAACAGGAACAGGATTATACAAAATTGTACCTCACAGTGAGGTACCAGTTCTGGCTCTCAGTGTCACCATGAACAGACCTGGTATGATATTAAATTGTATCTGATTGTAAGGCTCCAGTACTGTCTCTAAGTATGAGCAGGCCTGGTATGATACTAAATAGTATCTGATAGTGTGGCTCTACTTCTGGCTCTCAGGTGCGCCATGAGTAAGCCTGGTATGATACAGAATTGTATCAGTTCGTGAGGCTCCATTCTGGCTCTGAGTGTCACCATGAGCAGATCTGGTATGATACTAAACTGTATCTGCTAGTGAGGTTCCAGTTCTCAAGATCATTGCCATTACTCTTGAGTTGAGTCTAATACCGTATTAGTATGCCCTGTTCCCGAGGCTTTCAATAAGCTGAGAGTATCTTCTGAAGCGGGTTAAGATCACACGAAAAAATGGGTTTCCTGAATAAAACATCCGATGTGAAACTCCATTTCAGGAGATCTAGGGAGTGTTTTCCTTTATTAGCATTACTCCCAATCTACTCAGGCCCTGAGAGGTAGTACTTGTTTGATTTCATTTATAGAACAAATAGATCTGTTTCTAAAATATTTGTATTTGATAGGACCGTATACAAAATAAAGCCTCTAAATAAACATAACACAACTGTAAAGAAGACGCTCGTTCTTGTCGAAGGAAATAAAATTGATGATCGGGGAATCAGCGTACAAAATGGAGCATTCAACCGTTCGAATCAAACGTTTCTCATTCACTAACAGATTCAAAACGTCTAGAATCATTCTATCAAGTGATCTTTTCATCCAATGGAAGTCATGTTTTCAAATGACAACGAGTTCATTAAACTCCAATCAAAATGGGATGACCATAAGGTTTTTTTCCGCGAGTTCAACGGCTCAGGACCTAATTCAAATACTACACTACATATCAATTATAAATCTTATTAATCACTTTTGTAACACTAACTCAACTAGCGTTTTCGATCATTATTATTAAAAATGTTGACTTACATTATCCTTCATCTTTCTAATTCTAATTCTTTTGCCAACTTTGATTATCAAAAATGTCGACTCATATTTTCTTTCACCTTCCTAATTCTACTTCCTTTGTCAATCGTTACAATTAAAAATGTTCAGTCGCAATATCTTTTATCTCCTTGAATCTACTTTCTTCAAGAATTATTATTATTTATAATTTTGATTCATATTATCCTGGCCCAGTTGGCTGGGACTCCCGAATACCCTGACTATATCTCTGCGGAGGGGTGAGACTCCCCGAACGAGTGTCCTATTTATGACACAAAACAATCTGATGGTGATGTTTCAGTATTGCTGGAGCTGTGGGGAACTCTGAGTGTCATTGCCATCGCACCCGGGTCCACTCTGGTCGGGAGTTGTAGCATCTGATAGGGTCCTATCTATGGGTCAAATAGAACTGTTTGGCATTTCATCTGTGTACTTATGCTAGATTGAATTGTATGAAATAGCACTGTTTTTACATTTAACTGTGTACACATAATTGACAGAAATAAGTGAAACCATTTAACTGTGTGAAAAGATTAACCCAGGCTCGTTTAGGAATATTAATCATATATCTGAAATATGTATATAAAGGATTTTAAATGACCAATAATAATTGATATGCTTTAAAATCAAACCAAAATGTAATATTCTTCACAATTCTTATTCCACTCTCTGTTAATCTCAAATGTTAAGACGTATTATCCTTTCGCATAATTCTAATCTCATTTTATCGTAGCTTTGCTCCGATCTTCACTTTTATGACACTGAGGAAGAGTAGGTATCATTGTAAACGAGAATAAAGAACTGCCCCTCGATGAAATTCGAAGTCAAATCTCTTTTGCCTCGGAGAAACGTGATTCTGCATGCCAGTGGCTCTACTACGTCAAGTACGACAGCATTGAGAATATCACATCGTATGCTTTGCCAATTATTATTCCTACAATTGCGACAGCATCGTGGATATCACAGAAATCCAGATAATACTGATGACGTCACTGAATACATTCGTTTTTTATTAGTTCTTTGCTGTCGTAAAATTAACCATCTGAATAAGTTGCGAAAAAATCAATAAAAACTCCGAAGGTGAATACCACTCAAAAATATCAACAACAGTATTTAGTAGTGTTAGTTTCATCAGAAAGAAAACAAAAAATATTTTCCAAGAGATGAAAATGAAATTAATATGGCGCCGGCCGATCGGTGACAGTGTTAATGAGTGACTTTATTGATGTTATTAAAACTTTAAATCTCGATGTTTTTTTATCAGTGTTCGTATAGTAAGCTATTTCTGCTGCAGTACGATTGAGATATTCTACAATTTTTTTTTTTAATTTACCAAGCATTGCTGCGTACGCTACGAGTCCAATTTCAAGAAAAAATTGTAAAAGAAAGATTATCGAGCTTAAATGTTCCATCAAAAAATCTATTTATTTTTAGTTGGTTGGTTGTTTGGGTTTTATGGCATATCCAGCTTTGTAAGTTCTATAACGCCAAATCCATTTTTATCCCAAAATCATTCCTATTTTAAACAATTCAGTTTAGCATGAGTACACAGTTTAATTGTCAAAAACATTTCTCTTTCAAGCTATTCACTTTATTTAAACAGTTGTAATTCAGCCAATCCAGCTTAGTACAAGTATAGATTTTGTTTACACACAGTTAAATGTCAAAACAGTTCATAATTAAACAATTCCGTTTTGCATAAGAATGAAGTTTAAATGTAAGTATATAGTTCAATCGTCAAAAACATTTCTATTTCAAGGTATTCAGTTCAGTCAAACAGTTCTAATTAAAGCAATTCTGTTTAGCGTAAGTATGCAGTTTAGTTGTATTTAACGCATAAATAGAGCCCGATCAGGCGCAACCATTATGGGCCAGAGTGGACCTGGGAACGATGGCAATAAAGGGGTTCTCCGCAGTTCCCAAAGCTCCAGCATTACTGGAACCTCACCATCAGATTGCTTACTGTTATGTGCAGGACTCGGGGCGGGGGCTTGCACCTCTTCAGAGAAGAAGTCGGTCTATTCTACAGTCCCAGCTGACAGGGTAATATTTATTTTTATATATTTATATTTCTAACTTAAACCACTTTTTAAAAACGCTGTCTTTATGAAAACTGCAAAGATGGACGAATTTCAATCAATTTGGTAGGGTTTATTTTTATATCTATTAAAAAGACGATTTGTCTTATATCTGATACACTATATAATGATTTATGAAAACTTAATTCAAGGAGAAATATTGGAAATCATTGCAGTTTTGTTAAGGTTGTCATGACAACATAACCAGAAACATCAACCATTAAGAAACTTGAAAATATGGTTCTCAAAACGCATTCAACATTGTGTTCATGATGATTATTCAAACAATTAAATCATTTTTTGCTGTACTGGTCTATAAGTTAAATCACACACACACACATACACACACACACACATAGACATATATATATATATATATATATATATATATATATACAAACATACACAAGTATATATATATATACTTGTGTATGTTTGTGTGCGAGCGTGTGTCTCTGTTATTGCACTCGCATAAAACGAGTCCTCAGAGGACTAAAACCTGTATGTACATAAGTGTAAGTTCTGCTTTGTGTTCAATTTTCTTAAAAATATGAAATACTTTTAAAATATTACTCTGAGTTTCTCGTATAATCCCAATTATCGGACTGAATTTTGTTTTCCGTCGAATGATTGAGATTATAGGAAGCAGTATCTCATTAACCGAAAAAGACATCGACACGCGGCTACCGAATGCATGGACAGCTATCAATAGGCTATCGAGCAGATGGAAATCAGACCTTACCGATAAAATGAAATGCAGTTTCTTCCAGGCAGCAGTCGTGTCGATACTACTGTATGGATGCACAACTTGGACGCTAACAAAACGGCTGGAGAAGAAGAAGATAGACGGAAATTACACAAGAATGTTGCAAACAATATTGATCAAGTCCTGGCGGCAACACCCCACAGGGCACCAACTATACGGCTACCTGTCTCCCATCACGAAAACTATCCAAGTTAGACGAATCAGACATGCAGGACATTGCTGGCGAAACAAGGACGAGCTCATAAGTGATGTACTCCTCTGGACCCCCCACATATGGCCGAGCAAAAACTGGACGACCAGCTCGAACATACATACACCAGCTATGTGAGGATACGGAATGTAGCCCTGAAGACCTGCCAGAGGCGATGAACGATAGGGAGAAGTGGCGAGAGAGGGTCAGAGATATCCGTGATAGCGGCACGACATGATGATGATGATGATATATATACGTATATATATATATATATATATAGCCTTTACTATTCCTGAAGTTTAGAGTAGAATGTTCGTTTTAGTTGAAGTGGAAATTAAGTATTTATTGATTAAAGTACGTTGAGTCTTCATAGAATGTCTCTCTATTTAAGCATGCTAAAACCGCTAAACCTTGACTCTTAACCACTCTCACTTCCTCTTGAATTAGTTTCTTTATTCACAAAATCCTATTTCTCCACGGACCGGTCCTTTGTATCAAATGAAGCCTGACCGATCGACCTTGTCTCTCTCGCTCTCTTGTAAATTAAGTCATTTTCTGGGCCTTTTGTTTAAATTTCTCTTTTAACGTCTCATACGATAAGAACGACTTTGTTGAAACGGCGCGCCATACATCAAAGCATCAATGTGCTTTGAATAGCTACGTGCCTACCAACGCAGGATTTACCACAATGATTTCATTGTCGATGTATCTCTTTTGTACCAGTCGACAAGCTGCGAGATATGGAATGTCTCTAAATCAAGTTGTTTGGGAGATTTCTGGTTAATCATCATGTGAATATTGACTATTTTAATAGAGCTAATAACGCCAACATGGTTAAGGGTCTTTTTAATATGCACTTCTTATCGCAGCTTACAAGCTTTAAGAAAGAGAAAAGCAGCAGGATTGACACAGAACCGAAAGTAACAAGAATATTGATGGATAAATCATTGAAATATGCACAAAGGTATTAGTGAAACTTTCTAACGCCAAATAAAAGCAGGCGATTTTCAATTGCTTTGTCGCAAAAATGGAAAAGTGCTTAATGATATTAATGCGTATTACATAAGAGCTAGGAATCAGGTGTGATTTTACCCAACATCTCCATACCGAGTGGAATGCGACACAGGGTCAATTTTTAAGCGGAATACAGCAGGTTGGAATTCAGAGAAGAAGATCAGATCTATCCACACCCTCCTTAACTGTATTACCACCACGTGAAACGCAGTCACCCTCATCTAGGATTTGAACTCAACTCGACGAGTTCATTTCCAATGACGATAACCGTGCCGACGTGAGCGCCTCGTTAAAGTAGTTTGAATTAAGTTTTGTTAGTTTCACATTATATCAACTCAGGAATTATTCTATGCAAAAGTCAGTTTAACAATTATGGTCTCTAGTTATGTATATAATATAATTAGGGACTCTGGTTGATTGTTGCAATAGTAAGTTGTTTCACTGCTACATATAGAGGTCGACCACTGGACTGTAGAAAAAGAAGGACATATATGAGAAAGAGATTCGAGGTAGTCACAGAGACTGAAAGAGAAAAAGGCAATAAGGGAAAAGCAAATGGGAAAGTGAACAGGAGATCCCAAAGGCTAGGCCGGGATAGCAACGGACGCCTGGGTTAAAAATGGAAATGTATCAACAACAAATCAGTGACGGGCTCTGATGGGCTGGAAAAACGCGACAGGCTTTAATAGACTAGAAAAAAAAACGAAAGTGGAAGATCCGTTAAGGGGGACAGGGAATAGAAAACACGCTCTAATGGCCTGGAAAAAACGCAACAGGCTTTGATGGGCTGGAAAAAATGCAAGTGGAACATTCGTTAAGGGGGACCGGAATAGAAAACAGGGTCTGATGGGCTGGAAAAAAACGTGACAGGCTTTGATGGGCTTGAAAAAACGCAAGTGGAGGAGCTGTTAAGGGGAATACGCAATAGAAAACACGCTCTGATGGCCTGGAAAAAATGCGAAAGTCTGATGGGCTGGAAAAAACGCAAATGGAACAATCGTTAAGGTGGACGCGGATTAGAAAACAGGCTCTGATGGGCTGGAAAAATGTGACAGGCTTAGATGGACGGGAAAAAACGAAAGTGAAGGAGCTGTTATGAGGGACACAGAATCAAGAACACGAAAAGGGAGAGTTGGACACGAGACGCGATGATATGAAAACGGTCCGAAAATCACGGCACCCATTTTGGAGAGAGGTTCTTGAAGAATTCTCACACCTCCCGCGAAGATGAGAAGACAGAACCCCGAGCAAGCATATGTGAGAACTACAGAAGAAAACTAGAAATATGATATCAAGGTCTGTGTCTGTTCTTTCTTTCTCTAAAGCAGTTGACTTTTTTTCATACTCCGTTTCTTTCTTGTCGGTGACCACCAAGAAAGAATAGTGGCAAATAAACTTTGTATAAAAAAACAAAAAAACTCAGACGGTGTTTGGAGTGTTCGTCACTTGTTCTCACATTGAGGTAATAACGGGGTCCGATGGAAACTTAAGACGTAGTGGTACACTCATAAACCTGCTAGAAACATGGTGGGACAATTATCTATCAGGTGTCGTAGAGCTACAAAAGTCTGCTGAGAATCGTGATGGTGCAAGCGTCTATTTTGTGTCGTTGTATTGTAATCATCATGGATTGTTGAAATATCAACCACTATCACACTGAGAGACTATTTTTTTCATCAAAATTTATATGTATATGATAGTAAGTGGGATAAATCAATTAATATGAATAAAAGTAAAGTTGGCGACATTAGTCTAGGGTGACCCTAAGGCTCCCTTTTCAATAGCTAACACGCAGAGGTGTAGGGGAGGGAGTTATTCCTTTCCTGGATTGCTCCATTTTACCCTTGATTCTTACCTTATAATGCTGAGTGTTAAGAAAGGCGGCATCAAGTACCATATTTTGAGTCTTTGGTATGAGTCGAGCTGGGATTGAACGCCGGTCTCCCGGACCATTGGTGAACGCTCTACTCATCAGGCCAATGGCCCTAAATTTTTCTGGTTCAAATTTTTATTAATTCCGTTTGTTTTTCTTTTGTAAATTTCTCTTATTTTCTTTTTAAATTTTCTTTTTGTGTTTATTGTCAATCATCTTAAGTAAAACCTCCACGTCAATATAACTTGTCAAATCTATTCCTCCTCATGTTACGAAACAATTAATCCCTCATGTACAATTTTGTGAGTTAATTTTCTTTAATCTCAGTTACCCATCCACCACAATAGGCCTTTAAAACAAAATTTAAAAAAAAGATCTTACTTACATTTCACTGAAGTATCTTTAATGGATTATTAATTAGATTTTTAATGGATTATCAATTAGATTTTTAATGGATTATTAATCAGATTATTTCTGCTTTTTAGCATTTGATCTTGAAGTGAAAGCGACTGAGATATTTAAATACATTCCAGCCTTCTTTTAGGGTTTAACAAGGTCTGAGGTGAGAGACAAATGAGCAGGCTTTAGAAAAATATTTATCTCGTAGTTTTTTTTTTTTTTTCTGACGTGTACAGTTGAATAGTAGTTTGCGAGTGGCAGATCATGCGTTGCATGTTTGAAACTTCTGATTAAGGTGGTTCGATGTGAAAAGATAATAGAACGTTATACAATATAATTATTTAATAAGCGTAGCTTAGTCGGAGCACAAGGCCAGAAGTATGTGGCCCCCAGTGAGAACTGGAAACCAACGCGAGGTTCCAAATTCAGGACATGATAACATTGAAAGGGTGCCCGTGGTGTGATGGTTATCGTCGTAGGAAATGGACACGGTTATACAAGTTCAAATCCTGGACGAGAATGATTGCATTTCACATAGCACTAATACCCTTGGGAAAGATATGAATCCAATTATTCTCCCTCCAGCTATGGGCAAATAGTAGGGCAGACTGGTTTCTTCAGCTTTGGTGAGGCAACTAGTCTAAGAGAAGGAAAACTCTGAAGTCAAACCTGTTAAACTCCGCTTGAAAATTGATCTTGTGTCATATCCTGCCCGAGCGGAAGGGTTGGGTAAATAGGATAACATTGAAAGGGGTATGAGCACTCACGTTATATTTTACGCACTGTATTCCTTGAAGAAGGATAAGAACTCTCAAAATGGGTGTCCTGGATATGACATTAAACTGATTCTGATGTTGAGAGTCCAGTTCTGGAGATCTGGAA
>OY757919.1:46570933-46593997 GCA_963585895.1 Sepioteuthis lessoniana
GGACTCTGTCTCATCTCCCCACTCTCTCTCACTGTCTGTCTGTCTCGCTCAAACACACACACATAACAAAAGACTAACACATACTATTTAAAGAAGTCAATATATATAGGTTAAATAGTTTTTACCTGTTCTATTTGAGCCATTGATGTAATTCTCACTGGTATAAACATTCTGGATCAGAGTAGATCTAAGAATAATAGTAAGGAAGGAGAACTCGACAAACGCCGGATCTCTAGAACTGGAGCCCCACCCATTTTCAGGGTAATGATTAAACATATTCAAATCCCTAGAGATACTATTTACCCAACCCCTCCGCTCGGGCAGGATATGACACAAGGTCAATTTTCTTTTAAGCGGAGTTTAACAGGTTTGAATTCAGAGTTTTCCTTCTCCTAGACTAGTTGCCTCACCAAGGCTGAAGAACCTAGTCTGTCCTACTATTTACCCATAGCTGGAGGGAGAATAATTGGATTCATACCTTTCCCAAATCCCTAGAGATAATGCATTAGCTAGATAGTATCAAAGAAATCCAAATAATTACAAACAAAAGAAGAAAACAAACAATAACTCTCTGTCAGTAGGGAAGAGAACTATTAGACTCTTGGGCTATCTCCGTGATGTAATGGCTAAAGTGTTGAACAGTGTCCTCAAAGTGAGCGAGTTTAAACTTCAGTTGCGCTATTACGTTCACTTTCGGACTAATACCCTTGAAAATAAATGCAAACATTTCTCCCCAACAATAGATTCAATAGTACCTTTGCTGCCCTTTACTAAGATTGGGTATGGCATTAAATTACCCATCAAGGTTAACATGCCATGAAACAAAGAAACAAAACTTTTTTGACTGCATCCCCTGCAGAGACTTAAGACCCGTCACTGCAACTTAAGTAGTGTTTTGGGTATGACGCCAGACTGCATCTAATAGTGAGGCTCTATTTCTGAAGGTCTCAGGAGAGTAGAATACCTCGTCATTACCATAAATCCCAGTCCAATAGGACCCGGAGTGAGATAGCTTTTTGTGTTCAATCTATGAGTTGAGAAATTATTTATATCATATCAGCATACTTGAAATTATATAACTATGTGAAAATTATTAATATGACATAGCAGTACCTGAAATTACTACAATATTTTGGAACGAGCCGCCGCAGGCATTGGCCTCCATGTCAATGCACACAAAACTGAATATATGTGTTACAACCAAACAGGCGACATTACCACACTAGACGGAGCCTCTCTGAAACTAGTAGACAGATTCACCTACCTAGGAAGTGATGTCTTTTTCGGTTGATGAGACGCTACTTCCTAGGTAGGTGAATCTGTCGATAGCTGTCCATGCTTTCGTTATTTGTGTGTTGATGTCTTTTTCGGTTGATGAGACGCTAACACACAAATAACAAAAGCATGGACAGCTATCGATAGGCTCTCAATCATATGGAAATCAGACCTGACCGATAAAATGAAACGCAGTTTCTTCCAGGCAGCGGTCGTATCGATACTGCTATATGGTTGCACTACTTGGACGCTAACTAAACAGCCGAAGAAGAAACTAGACGGCAATTATACAAGAATGTTGCGAGCAATATTGAACAAGTCCTGACGACAACACCCCACGAGAGGCCAACTATACGGCCACTTGCCTCCCATCACGAAAACTATACAAGTTAGACGAACCAGACACGCAGGACACTGCTGGAGAAGCAAGGACGAGCTTATCAGTGATGTACTCCTAATGACCCCCGCATATGGCCAAGCAAAAGCAAGACGACCAGCTCGAACATACATACAGCAGCTATGTGAGGATACGGGATGTAACCCAGAATACCTGCCAAAAGCGATGAATGATAGGGAGAAGTTGCGAGAGAGGGACAGGGATATCTGTGCTGGCGGCACGACATGATGATGATGATGATGATGACCTGAAATTAGATAACACTGTGCCAACAAATGATTTTCAGCAAATTGGAATAGTAGTTCAAAATCATATTATTGCTCTAAAAAACCCTTATTACGGCATTAAATAACGGACAATGGATGACATCACTTATAACCTACCGACCAAGTAACAAACCAACCACTCAATACCACAGCCTCGAATAGGTCGATGGTAAATTTGTTGTTTACACACCATTAGTGAAATGATTATACAGGCAGTCTCAAAATAGAAGCAACAAATTGATATGATAATATATTACTGAGACAATCTCAATGGCAGTGATTTGAAACTCTTCCAGTAAAAAATGCATCCTTTGAGCTAGAGACATCAAATCTAGGTTTTTTTTCTAACTGATATTATATCAGCTTCCAGGACATGCAAAGGGATAAAGGGTTTATAGCTTTCCCAAAAGTATTTGTCAAAAATTTAAAGTAATATTTTACTATGATCTTGCAGTTTAGTACAGTATCCACAACACTTTTGAGACCTATATATATATATATATACAAATTGTTGTTGTCTTGTATATTTTAAGATTGCTATATATATATATATATATATGTGTGTGTGTGTGTGTGTGTGTGTGTCTGTGTCTGTGTCTGTGTCTGTGTGTTTCAATGTAGCTCTTTTAGTCATTACTATTAAAACGTTTGGCTTCTATTATCTTTCATCTTCATAAATCTATGATACTCATTCGCGTTGTCAATTGAAAGACAGTGAGATATATCAAACATCTGAAAGGAGAATATAAGTGAATCTAAAATAAAAAGAATACGATAAAAACAACTAATATGAAGGAGATGAATATTTCTGATATTCAAAATTAATCGTAACAGATATTAATGTAGATTCTTCTAAAAAGAAAAAAAATTCTCTTAACTTTACGAATGACTAAATCAATAGCAAGAAATATAGCGGCCACTATGATATCCATATCGTTTCAAGTGCACCCACTAGTTCCCTGATATTTCGGCTTCTTTCTTTTTTTTTTTATTTAGTTCTCTTGCAATATCCAAGTATTTGTCTATAATTACCTTTCTTTTATCTTCTCTCTTTTGTCCGCATGAGCGGCAAAATCTACAGAGTAACATGTTTAATTTTTCTCTAAAATCAATACTAGGTCTGCTATTCTGACCGAGATTACGTGATCCATTTGTACCTTGAAATCCCAGAGGATTTTCTACGTCTCATTCTCTTGAAGGGTTTCTGTTTCGTAGATATACCATTTTGTTGTATGGTTAAATTTGACCCTCTTGTGAAATTCACAGTAAATCATCTTTCTCACCCATCCTGATATAGTCTACAACTCCTTTTGTGCTTGTTTTCTGCATTCACTTATTATATTATTAATTGTTTCATCACTTTCTCCATATAAACTAAGCTTACTATTTTGTTCCGTATTATAAATTTTCGCTTTAATATAATTAGTGCGTATTGCATTGTTTTATGCTGCTATTAAAATTGATTCAGTTTTTTTTTTCTAGAGGTTTCCATTTAATAGCCATGTCCAGATTTTCTTGTATGCAATTTCACCAAATTGTTCTTGAAATATCTATATAATTGTTTTTCTTCCAATTTCTTTTTTCAGGTTTGTTTGCTTTTTTGTTGTTGCTTTTTGGTATGTTTTAAGGTTGCTATTGTTGTTATTAATTCCAGTAGGTAGTCATTCTTCGCTTTTTTATGCACTCCTTCAGATTTTGCGTTAATGCAACCTTCAATGCAAGCAAGTCTTTCTCCCTATCCTTATGCCTCCTTGGACATCAACAGTTTTTACTATCTTTACACATCAACGTTAAAAAAACCTATGCACAAATCATATACACTATCAAACAATATCTATATACAAATAAAATTTGGTTTAGTAATTCCTCAAATTGTTCTCCAAAATTCCCTCAAATTCTTTTTCTTGCCATTTTTTCTGTTATTATCCAGTCTAATATCAAAATTTTCCATGATTTGCTGTTTTGGAACTGATTAAGTATTTTTTTCAAAAATTATATCTCTCTATTAGCCAAAAAAAAAAAAATCAATTGATTTATAGAATTATTTCTTAAAATCTGACTTGACGGTAAATTTGCAGTTGGAGGAGGAATATTGAAAAAGGTTCTACCAGTAGAAATTCAATTAATCATTTTTCAAGTTTCAATTACATCACATATCATTCTTCTTTCAAAAAAAAAAGTTGTTAATCCTAATTTCTCTAATCTCTCCTTATAACTTGAATTATTATTATTATTATTATTATTTCCATTAGAGTTTTTCACATCAGCGTTAGTTGATGGTCTTTCACTGGAGTTTGAGTGACAGCAAGTCTCCTCTAGTCTCCAGGACTCTTTTCAGTATTCTCGCCGTTCTCAATAATGCTGTAATTTGGATGGTTTCCACTCGTCCGCTGAATTCCAAGTCATCCAGTCCCTTAAATAATCCTTTACTTTCTGTGCCAAAAGTACCAATCACAATTGGTATAATCGTCACCTTCATGTTCTATATTTTTTTCAATTCCCTAGCAAGGTCGAGGTACTTATCTTTCTTTCCACATTCTTTCAGTTTTATTCCGCCGGAACAGCCAAGTCGACAATTTTGCAAATTCTCTCTTTTTGTTGATTATTATAAGGTCTGGTTTTCTGGCCGAGATTAGGGGATCCGTGTGTATTTCTAAACCCCAAACGAGTTTATGTGTGTCATTTTCTAGGACAAGTGCTGGGCTGTGCATATACCATTTGTTTGCATGGTCAAATTTAAATTTCTTTCACATTTACCAGTGTATCACCTTGCCCACCCAGTCGTGCCTAGTCTTGCACTCCTGGGCTAATTTGCTGCATTCGCTTATTATGTGATTGATCATTTCGTCTCTGTCACTGCATAGTCTACATTTACTATTTTGTTGAGTCCTATCTATTTTTGCTTTGTTATGATTGGCTCTTATGGCGTTGTTTTGTACTGCTCTTAGGAGAGATTCTGTTATTTTTCTTATCATTTTTGTTTCCTAGTCATTGTCATTCAGTTGTTTATCGTGTTGTCAGTATTGTTTCTGATGGATGTAATCAGTCCTCGTTCGTGTTTTCCTATGTAGTCTTTGAGCTGCTGTATCGATGCGTCAACGTGGTCTTCGATTCTGGCAACTCCTCTTCCACACTCTTTTTTTGATACACATAGTCCGTCAACGTCGTCTTTGGGATGAAATGCCTTATGCAGGGTCATTAGTTTTCTTGTTCTTTGGTCCATTTGTCTAAGTTCATCTCTGGTCCACTTCAGAAAGGGTCCCGAATATGTAAGGAGAGTGAGACGTGGTACGCTATAAGAGAGATGAGTGAAGGGGAGGTCAATACCCTTACCCCTTTATTTGAATCAACAGGCATTAAGACTGAGCGTTAAAATGGTAGGAGAAAGAAGGGGCAAGCTATCTACACTCTGTGCGTTGTAGTCTGTTGAACGAAAGAAGTCTAGGTCAATCAAGTGGCGTGACCTGACGAGGTGGTGGATAAGGAAAAGTCGGGTGATTGATCCACAGGCTCTTCGCGCCAAAAAGACCATCACGCATTAGAGAAATGTGATGGGGAATTTTAGTTAGGACAGAAGCCAGCGTTAGAGCAGCATGCTGAATTCAGCCAACTCCGGGAAGGTAACTCACCCGTAAAAAGGAGAGAAAGAAATCTGAAAAACTGAAAACTCGTCAAAGATAAGTACAACTCAAACCGTTTTCCTTCTTCAATCCTTAAGTATTGGAAATTTATATGTATTCAAAAAAAGAGAGAAACTGTAAAGGTTCTATTTCATTAATATTCAAGTTTATTAAATGAACACAGTTACATGCTTCAGTCCGGCGACTTAGACACTTTTACTCAAGCAAGAGAAAAAGGAAGAAAGAAAAAAGAGAAAGAAGAAAAAGGACTGTTGAGAGACATCTTTGTTTGATATTTTCGTTTTGGCTTGATATTTTGTTATATTTTAAAAAGAAAAGAGCAAAGAAAAAAGAACGTTTTTTTAAATCTCATCATTATTTGTTTGGTCGTCGCATATTGAAATTTTGTTATATTTTAAATGCACCCTTTTGGTTGTGTTATTTCCTCTGTCGATTTGACTTCTTTTGCATGTATCCTGTCGCAGCCTCGTTCAGCTTTCATTAATTCCCGCTAAACGTCTAATTGCCTCCTGAAAACATTACAAGAGAATTTTGGAAATCTGTCTACAGTTAATATTATCTAACCTAGAAGTTCTTTCTTCCGTGATTTGAGTGGGTAGGAGGACAAAGGACTTGATGGTGTTTGTGAAAGGGAATTGGCACCTCCTTACCAACGTCTGAACTCAGTTTAGCCCCGAATTAGCCCACATTATTTGTCTGTTTATCATACGCCCGAAATAGGAGTCTTGACCGGGATTTATTTTGTGGGGTGTCAAGTGCCAGACTACCCTCGGCGATACACATTCTACGTAACAGCTTCCTACAGAGGAAAATGACCGAGATATCATTCTGTTCAGGTCAGAGTAGAATTCAACGTTACAAGGAGCACAGCCCAGGCATTTATTCCTTTGATAAGGTTTCTGCTAGAGAGTTTTGTCTCGAGTAGTTTTCTAGTTCTCCTGAGACATTCTTTTTGAATTTTGTTTTTCATTTCCACTTGTTTGATGGTGTCAGCCTCCAAGATACCCAAATATTTGTAGGTTTCGTTTTTTGCGAGCGTTCTAATCTTGTCTTGATTTGATAGTTCCTTTCCATGAGTTATCTGTCGTTTGCCATTTTCCATTACAAGCATTGCACATTTTTCTATGCCAAATTCTCTTCCTATGTCCTGACTATATTCTAACTGCGTGTATTAGAGTTTCCAGTTCTTTTTCATTTTTTTTTTTTTTTTTTGTAAATAGTTTGATGTCATCAATGTACATTAAGTGATTGATCTTTTCCTGCGATCTACTAGGTTTGTATCCGGCTATGCATTTTCTGAAGTTGTGATTAAGTGGCATCATGGCAATTATGAATAAAAAGGGTGATAGAACTTCTCCTTGGAAAATACCTCTTTGGATCTTTGTTTCAGCTAAGCTTCTTCCTCCTGCTGTTAATTCCACTCTCCAGTTTTTCAAGGTTTTCTCGATAAAGTTTATGACTTCATGTGATATTTTGTACATTTTGAGGTAGTTTATCATCCATATTATGGTTAATAATAGTGGTAGTAATTTCACTCTTCTTTGTATTTCCCCAAATCTTAATATCACACTTGAATTTTCATGTTTGGCACATATTGCTTGGTTTTAACGGCATATCAAACCATCTAGGGTTATATTATGCAAAAAACTTAGTAAATCGCTTTCATTGTATTTCTACATTTAAATGTTTGTGTTGTTGTCTGTTAACAGTTTTATCTTACTGCTCAAGGTCCTATCGAATGCACGTCATTTTTGAACAGCTACTACCACTCAAGGATAAAGTGGACCGAGGCGTACTGACAATGAATAGGCCAGACATACTTTTCAGAACTTCAAACGGTGCCTTACCATCAGAAGTAGTTTAGTGTCATTTCCAGGTAATCCTTTTTAAGGGTCTTACCTCGCTGCAGTGGATATAATCAGCGTATTCGAAGCCCCGTCGACAGGGCTGAGCAAACTGAGTATAATCTCTTCTATTTACCTCATGAGTTAAACTAAGACTGGCCCAGTCGGTTGGGGAGGTAGAATACACCGACTGCACCTCTGCAGAAGGGTAAGACTCCCCCAATGAGTGCCCTGTATATGACGCTAAACAATTTGATGGTGAGGTTCTAGTAATGCTGGAGTTTTGGGGATTTCGGAGTACCCCTTCATTGCCACTGCTCCCAAGTCCACTCTGACTTCGAGTGGTAGCACCTGATAGGGTCCTATCTATGGGTCAAATAAAACTAAATTGTGTGCTTATGCTAAATTGAATTGTTTGAAATAGAACTGTTTTTACATTTTACTGTGTGTTAACAAAATCTGTTCTTGCGTTAAACGAAATTGTTTGAAATAGAATTGTTCATATGTATAAAAATGGATTTAGCATTAAATAACCTACAAACCAATTAAACCAAGACCTAACTATATGAACTAATAGGCCAATTATTTGGAACTGAGAACTATTTTACGATAAATCTTAAGTCCGTTAGTTCTTGGTCAAGGAGATTGTAATCATATTTACCAACCCCTCCACTCGGGCAGGATATGACACAAGGTCAATTTTTAAGCGGAGTTTAACAGGTTTGCATTCAGAGTTTTCCTTCTAATAGACTAGTTGCCTCACCAAGGCTGAAGAACCTAGTCTGCCCAACTATTTACCCATAGCTGGAGGGAGAATAATTGGATTCATACCTTTCCCAAGAGTATTAGTGCTATGTGAAATGCAATCAGTCAGGTCCAGGATTTGAACTCATGTCGCCGTGTCCATATCCTGATAACCATTACACCACGTCAAGGAGATTGTAATAAATGTTCCAATGTATCGGACATTTACAAACCTTATTTTAATGAAATAACATCATAGATTTAACCAAATATATCTGTTTCCAGAAACAAACATAAATATATTTTGTGTTCCAAATTATTTTGTGAGTTTAGTGGGTCCATGTGCCAGATATATGAGGTCTGAGAAGCTAAGACTTCAAACAGTTGAAACCAAGAACGAAATAAATGCGGAAACTATTATTTGAAAACGGAACAATATATCGTGAAATAGATAAGAATACTCACCTTATCTTCAACACGCAATAAATAACATTTATAATGATTCTTTTTGCCATATTTATATAATTTATTAGGAATTCCACCGGATAAAGCTGACGTTTTGTGTACACATTTATTCTCACTTATTCTTCAGAGCCATAGCACACATTTTAACACCTATACGAGAATATTTTTCAAGGTAGCAGGCAAGTTAAACATTGAATATTGTTCAATATATTTTTATTGATATATATCCTTTAGAAATCAATGACTTGCCAATACCAAAGCATTGGATTGGCAGGATAAAAATCGGCTTCTGTTGTATAATTCTTTATACATTTTTTAATATTATATTATCGTATCAATCGGAAACAATCCTTGTCATGGCTTAAAAGTCACTCACCAGTGAAGGAAAGCTGTTATTACACTGCTCAAATATATCTAAAGACAATTTTGGTGTATTATCAGTTTTAAAACAAATAATAGCTTGTTTGGTTGGTTAGTTGGTTGGTTGGCTGGTTTTAACGGTGTATAAACCCTTTTCGGGTTATTTAACGCTGAATTGAATTTCAAACAATTCAGATTAAAATAGGTATAGTTTTTGTTTACCAACAGTTAAATGTAAAAACAGTTCTATTTCAAACAATTCAGTTTAGCATAAGTACACAGTTTATTTCTATTTGACCCATAGATAGGACCCTATCAGGTGCGACCACTACAGGCCAAAGTGAATTGCGAGGCGGTGCCAATGAAGGGGTACTAAACAAAATATTTGTAGCGGAAGAACCCTAAGCTGCGAGCATCGTATCAAATTATTAAAGAATTTGGGACAAAGAAACATCTTATAGAAGATATTTCGGAATTGTTATTTTCAAATATCTGTTTTCGACATGGACATAATTGCATACCTTTCAAAAGGATCATATCGTTTATGGCCCAGTTGGCTGGGGCTATAGAATACACCGACTGCATCTCTGCAGAGGGGTAAGAAACCCCCAACGAGTGTCCTGGATATGACACTAAACAATCTGATGGTGAGGTTCCAGTAATACTGGAGCTTTGGGGAATGCAGATTATCCCTTCACTGCCATCACTCCCAGGTCCACTCTCCCCTCGAGTGGTAGCACCTGACAGTTCTAAACTGTGATTTTGCTAAACTGAATTGTTTAAAATAGAGCTGTTTTGACATTTAACTGATTGTAAATTTAAAAAAAAAAAACAATACTTATTCTAAACTGAATTATTTGAAATAGAACAGTTTATGTATAAAAATGGATTTCACATTTAATAATCTACAGTGGTTGATTTGTCATAAAACCAAACCAAACCAAACCAAACGTATCGTTTAATTTGTTTTGCAGAAAAAGTGTAGCGGAAAAAAGTGTACATGACTGAATATAACTCCAATCTACAAATATATAGTCTTATTCCTTTCAGTGAAAACTTTTCTCAAAAATAGAAGTTATAAAATCTTTTCTTCCAATAAAGATTATTATAGTCTAGGCCTTGATATTTTTAAGAGAGATTGAGATGATTCATGCCATGAAATATAGCAGTTTTCGATAGCCTAATGAAAAGGGATATATTTGTTTGTGCAAAATTTTTTTGTATATGTGTCACTATATGAGAGAGAAAATTTAATTTATGCGTTGAAAGCACATGCAGCTGCTTCTGGCATTTTCATCATCAAACTAATATCAGTATTAATAAATCTAACATATCCGCTCAATTTTAAGGTATTTAAGCGATACTGAAATAAAATGCATTCTTGTAAGAAAAGAATGTTAAATTTTCAAACAATAGAAATAAGCCGAAAGATTTCTTAAATTATTTTGGGTTTTCTTCCTTTAAAGTTTTCGCAGCAAATCAAATATTGTCGTCTGCGTGGCAACTCAAAATTTTTAAAACTAGTGCGAAAGCGGCGATTGGTCAATAAATGCAAAAGTACAGATACAAAAAGATTACAGCTTCTTGAGCCAATCTTCTGGACAAAAAGTAAGACTTTTTTGTTTGTTTTGTTTTGGTTTGGTTTGGTTTTATGGCATATCAACTATTGTAGGTTATTTAAAGCTAAATTCTCTTGATACATATAAATTAAATAAATATGATTTGGTGTGGTTGGCTTTTATGGCATATCACCCGTTGTATGTTATTTAATATCAATTCCTCTTAATACATATATGTTAAATATATATGATTTAGTTTGGTTTTATGGCATATCAACCATTGTAGGCTATCTAATACTAAATCCTTTTTATACATATGAATTTGAAAAATATGATTTATTTTAGTTGGTTTTTATGGCATATCAACCATTGTAGGTTATATAATACCAAATCCTCTTTATACATATATATTAAATATATATGATTTAGTTTGTTTTGGCTTTATGACATATCAAGTATAGTAGGTTAGTAAATGCTGAACCCATTTTTATACTTTGACTCAGTTCTATTTCAAACATTTCAGTTTTATACATTAGTATACAGTTTAAATGTCAAAAAACAGTTCGATTAAAAGCAATTCAGTTTATCATAAGTACGCAGTTTAAATGTCAAAACAGTTCTATTTAAAAAAAAAAAAAGAAAGATGAGTTTAACATGAGTACATTTTTTTGTTTACACAAAGTTAATGATTAAAAACTGTTCTACATAAAAAAAAAACTGTTCTATATCAAAAAATTCAGTTTAGCAAAAGTAGTTTCTTTCTATTTGACCCATAGATCGGATTCTATCAAGTGCTATCATTCTAGTCCGAAGTGGACCTGGGAGCGATGGCAGATTAAGAGATACTCCGCATTCCCAAAAGCTCCAGCAATACTGAAGCCTCACCATCAGTTTGTTTTGTGTTATATCCAGGACAATCGTTGGGAAGTCTTACCTATCCACAGAGATACAGTTAACGTATTTTGCAGCCCCAGCCGACTGTGCCAAAATAGTATATGCATAAATCCAATGCTGTCTTTCCAAATAAAATCCATAAATTTCTATGGGACTTTGAAATACAAACAGATTACCCCATCAAGAACAGTTCTAATTTTAGAAGAAAAAATTGACATCAAGAAGATTTTTCTGAGCCCAAAGACCACGGGATGACAGTGAAAGAAAGCGAAAAGCTGAACAGAAACCATGACCTTAACCGACAAATAAAAAAGCTGTGGAATATGAAGGTGACGTTAAAACCAGCTGTTGTGGTTAGGACCTTTGAAATATTTCCGAGGAACCTGGAAAAAAGACTGGATAAACTGATGATAGGAGAAGGAACTTAAACTATTAAGACCACAGCACTACTATAATCGGATTGGATACTTGGAATTGCTCTGTAGTCCTGAGAAGACTTGGTGTCAATCAGACACCATTGAAAAATCATCACTTAGAACTCGTGTGAAAAACACACTCGGAGTAAAATAATAATAATAATAAGTAAAGTAAAGTTAGCGACCATAGTCGAGGGTGACCCGAAGGCTCCCTTTTCGATAGCTACTACACCAAGGTGTAGGGGAGGGCGCTACTCCATTCCCAGGATTGCTCCACTTTACCCTTGAACCGTACCTTATAATGCTGAGTGTTAAGCAAGGTGGTATCAAGTACCATTTTTAAAGTCTTTGGTATGACTCGACCTGGGATTGAACCCAGGTCTCCCGGGCCATTGGCGAACACTCTAACCGCTGGGTCAAATAATGACTAACTATGTCAAAGCAAGAATAGACAAGACGCAACAAAATAGCAGATGTAGAGTATGTGGTGATAGTGACGAAACGATCATTCACATAATAAGAGGACGCAGTAAATTAATACAAAGAGAGTATAATATTGGACACGACTGGATGAGGAAGGTGATCCACTGGGAACTGTGCAAGAAGTTTAAATTTGACCATACGAACAAATAGCATATGCATAACCCAGAATCCGTTCAGGAAATTGAAACGCACAAAATTCTCTGGGATTTTCAGAATACAAACGGAAGAAAAGAGAGATAAATACAAACGGTAAAAAGAGATAAATACCTAGACCTTGCTAGAGAACTGAAAACACTTTGAAACATAAAAGGGAAAGTGATACTAATTGTAATTTGTGTGCTCGCTATAGTTACCAAAGGATATGTACGGGGACTTGCGGTCTTAGAAATATGAGGACGAGTGGGAACCATCCAAACAACAGCGTTGTTGAGATCGGCCGACATACTAAGAAGAGCTCTGGAGACTTGAAGAGACTTGCTGTCACTCTAGCTCCAGTGGCGAACCATCTGCTAAAATTTATTTTAAAAAAACCTTTCTAATGAGTATAAAGATATTAACTTGAGGAGACTTGCTGTCACTCAGATTCCAATAGAAAACCATCAGCTAATGCTGGTATGAAAAACACTCAAATGAGTATAATAATAATAATAATAATAATAATAATAATAATAATAATAATAATAATGGGACTTTAGCATACAAACGGATCACCAAATCCCGGCCAGAAGACCAGACCTCATAATAATCAACAAAAAAAAAAAAAAAGAAAATTTGTAAAATTGTCAACTTTGCTGTCCCGGCGGACCACAGAATAAATCTGAAGGAAAGTGAAAAGAAAGATAAGTACCTCGACCTTGCTAGAGAATTGAAAAGGCTGTGGAACATGAAAGTAACGATTGTGCCAATTGTGATTGGTGCGTTAGGCACAATAACTAAAGGATTATTAAAAGGCCAGGAAGACTTGGAAATTGGCGAACGGGTAGAGACTATCCAAGCGACAGCATTGCTAAGAACGGCCAGATTCCTGAGACGAGTCCTGGAGATTTGAGGAGACTTGCTGTCACTTAAACTCCAGGGTAAAATCATCAGTTAACACTGATGTGAAAAACTCTAAAGGAGTATAATAATAATAATAATAATAATAATAATAACTTGAGGAGACTTGCTGTCACTTAAACTCCAGTGAAAAACTATCAGCTGAAGCTGTTGTGAAAAAATATCAAAAGAGTAAAATTATTTAAAAAAAAAGTATTATTATTATTATTATAGCGCAATTAGAAATATTTTTTGGCCATTGAGCCCAGCCTATTCACAAAGGAAAATCAATTATTGTTTAAATTAGGCTGACATTATTTATAAATAGAGATTCTAAAAATTATAAATTACTGAATTATATTCGTGAAAAATTGATTTTCCAATATTGTAAACAATACTTGTTCTTCCTTTTGAATTAATTTTAAAAAAAGGTAAATGAATTTGTTGTCTTCTGATGGCTACCACTGAAAATTTTCTAACATTTAATGTGAACTGTCTTGATATTCATTAGTCACTATATTTCTGAGTCATTGTTCTAATTATTTTCTTGCTTAGTCTTTCATCTAATATATCAAGTAAAACGCTGATACGTTTCAAAACTTGGAACATTAAATGAAAACTCGTGATGTAAGAACTCAAAACGGTCGTTAAGAAATGAACAGTGGAAGTGCCCGTGGTGTAATGGTTATCGTCGTAGGAAATGGACACAGCGACACGAGTTCAAGTCCTAGACGAGACTGATTGCATTTCACATAGAACTAATACCCTTGGGAAAGGTATGAATCCAATTATTCTCCCTCCAGCTATGGGTAAATAGTAGGGCAGACTAGGTTCTTCAGGCTTGGTGAGGCAACTCTGAATTCAAACCTGTTAAACTCCGTTTAAAAATTGACCTTGTGTCACATCCTGTCCGAGCGGAGGGATTGGTAAATAGGATTAAAGATTTTCTTTGTTTTGAAAGTAGAGATAGATTTTTGGGAGCTGATAAGAAAAACAAAGAGAAGGGTTTGGGCGAAAGGGGTTTTGGCATAAATTGTTTCATGGAAAGATATTGACTATAATGTGGTGAGATAACCACAGCTCATACTAAAGTTCTAAATCAATAGGAGGATATAGTTTAACATTTCTATCAGAGAATAACAATAAAAATAATGAACTGTTTTCACCCTAAATCATCATTATCATCATGTCGTGCCGCTCGCACGAATTTCCCTAACCTTCTCTCGCCATCGCTACCGGCAGGTATCCCGAGCTACATCCGTTATCAGTACAGAGTTGTAGATAGATTCCAACGAGTCAACTAGAGTACATCGCTTATGAGTTCGTCCTTAATCCTCTAGCAGTGTCCTGCATGTCTGGTTCGTCTAAATAGGATGATTATCGTAATGTGTGGTAGGTGCCCGTACAGCTGCTGTTTCGTGGGGTGTTGCCTCCATCCATTGTTCAATAGAGCTCGTAGCATTCTTGTGTAATTGTCTTTAAGCTTTTTCTTCATACGCTAAATCAGCGTCCACGTGGAGCATCCATAAATGGTATATATTCACTAGGGTCGCTTTATCCATTTCTTAAGCCTCCCTTAGCCGAAATGTTTCATTTAATACAAACCAAGATAAAGACAATAGGGTGTCAGTTTATGATATCTTCGAATTTTTATGACACGTAAATAGTTTTCAATTATTTGTTATGGTACACATGCAGTGATTCTTTGGTAATGAAAAGCAAAAATTTAGCCTTAAAAAAAGAAAAAGAAATAAGATAACATCAAATAAATTCAAAAAGTGCAGAAATTTCCAAAAGCCCCTGATGGGAAGTAGGTGTGGTGCATGCCCGGGAAAAGGACCAACCCTGCACAAAAGTGAAATTCTAGTTCACTTCAACCTCCACTGTTGCACCAAACAGACCCTCTTTCACACAGCCGCGAGCAGCAAACAGATATGCTGATTAGGTTTTGTAGCCAGATATCTAACAATGTTTGCCAATATCACCTAAACAAATATTATAGAAAAACTCCCAGTGGACACGACCACACCGACTTTGGACGTATCAACGACCGAAACCACAAGTGCATTTCAGTGCAAGTGCATTTGGGAGAAATGACTATTCTCAATAGTCCAGGAAGACATCTCGCTAAAAAGTAGCCGTATGAAACCCCAAAATATTGTTGAAATTCAAAAGATATATTAGTCTCTTTTCTTTCCTTCTTTCAGTAATTCTTCTGCAGCCTTCACAGACACAGAAACAAAGGAATTAAATAGGGAAAAGGCGAGTAAAAAATAGTCAGATATCAATATCCAAAGCCCTAGCTGTGCTAAATCCTATAAAATCAGTATATTTCTTTCCTTGATTGCGCAAGCACTTATTTACATCTAGTTAAACTTCAAACACTGTATATAACATATTTCAAACCCATTCTCGCTAAATAGAAAGAATTTAGATACAACCACCACCTTATTATTAGTTCATGTTTAACCTCATTTTAACTAGGGTAATTTATAAGGGTTATTTCCCCTTCAAGAGATTTTCTTCTCCATCCCATCTAACAGACTTTATGTATTCGTTATCGTTGGCTTCTCTTACGATCATTTCTCTGACAAGACGCAAGCGAAAACAAAGAATGAATCCAGTTCTATACGCCTTCTTAATTATTTCTAGTGATGGTAATTTACCTATATATATATATATATATATATATCGCTTTTCAGTGGGGTTTAAAATATGTTGACTCTATACGCGAGAGAGAGGTAGAACCACCAACGGAAAGAGTTGCCGACGATATGAAAATAAACAGGATCAGATGTTGAGTTTCTCATCATGGATATCTGCTGGGTGAGCTAAATTCGATTAGGACAGTAAGAAAGTTCTGAAGAAATAGCTACAGAAATAAAGTAAATATGAACACACAATGAACACGATTCTCTAAATTCTTGTAATAAAATAATCCTACACAGGTTGACATGCCATTAAAATAAATCAATCAATTAATCTACTAACACAAACGCAAACAAACACGCGCGCGCACCTATACATGTATAGCTTGGGCTATATTTGAAAATTTACATGAAAGGAAAGGAAAATACGAGATGCCATCCAAAAATAGAAGTATTTTAAAGAATAAAAAGATAGCAACTAAATTATTACTGACAGTTTACTCACAGTAGCTGCTCTTTGCTTCAACCATGGTCTCAAGACGGTTTTGCCTGCGTTTATCACTGTGTCTCTAGGAAGAATTTTGAATACCACTTTGATCTTGACCACCATATCGGTCTTGGTATTGCAGGCAGAGTGGTTGGTGTATTTCTCCACTGTGCCTATACAAAGTTATCCGTAGACAATTCGGGATTGGAAAGGCACAAATGGGAGCTAGTTAAATCGTAGAAATTCTCCGACAAACACTTATGACTCTTTCGGGTGGTATGGTAAAAACCCAAACTCTGCCGCAACCCTTACCTGGCAGGATGTTGACCAGTCTCCAGCAGATTAACGTGACGATTTGAATTGAATTCATGGCCACGTGCAAAGACGTTGGTCGGCATGACGTCAGCCTAAATGAGAGACCCAAATACTTGTTGTATACTAATTGTTGCCATTATCATAATGATATCAATAACAACTGCACCACAAATATATATTCAAATACACATGCAATATAGATACAAATACAATACCGGCGAAAACAGACAAATACAAATACAGGCGGGCTCTGTCGTTTCAGACACAAACGGTTTATTAGCTTCTGATTTCGAGGAAAGAGACATCATACTTAAAAGTCTTTCGTAATCATAATATGCTAACCCCACCCACAACGTTCGGCACAACTTGTGATGATTAAGATCTCGAAAAGCTCAACACTTCGACTTAATGGCCGAATCCCCAACTCTCGCCTCAATGGCAGAGAACTCAATTCTCTGCTTCCATGATCCAATGTCAAACTTTCAACTGACTCTTTTTCAAAATCCTCAAATTCTCAAGACCATCTCTTCCAGGCATTACGTCATCAACACTTCAGCTCCATTTCCTGTGTGTGGGGTTATTATGACAATGGCGATTGTCATATCCTTTGCGCGCGAGCGTTAAACTGTACCTAATGAATATGCACCTGGACTCTTAACCCGAATTGTTCAAAGCCCAACGAAACTGAATGATAAAATATAATAAAAGGAAAAATGATTAATATATTAAAAAATAATTCCTTAATTATATAACATACTATCTGAGAGATAACTTAGTTTTCCAAATATACAGCACACCACAATGGTTGTAGGTATGATACCTGTTGTTCTGAGTGTAGTGTAATTGGCACTGGCAGAAATTCTTTTCATTTGAACCATATCATCCCCGGATCAATAGTATACTTCAGCTTGTACAGCAGATGATTTGCATTTTTTAGTTGTCAGAATGTGTCCCTTACGTTCCTTGTAAGATTGAGAACAAAGGTCCTCATTCTGAGCCAGCATCATAGTGATAAGTCAAACTCCTATCTCACCGGGGGTGTCCTGGTGGAGTACTGGTTAAAGCGATGGACTGCGAAATCGTAGTACGTGAGTTCGTACTCCAGTCGAACTATTACGTTCACTTTCGGGCAAATACCCTTGGGAAAGGTATGAACCCCCTTATCCTCCCTGCTATGGGTTAAATAGTACCACTACTGTTCTTCTAGGAGAATAGCTTTAGGCATTCAATAACCAACAAAGGTTGATATGACAAAGAAACAAAGAAACCAATCCTATCTCACCCGTATTTTTTTCATTAACTTGTCCCGCTATTTTTGGATAGTATTTGTTTGTTTGTTTGGGATTTTATGGTATATCAACCTTTCTAGGTTATTTAATGCCAAATCCATTTTTATACAAATAAACAGTTTTATTTCAAACAATTCGGTTTAGCATAGGTATATGGTTTAACTGTCAGAAACATTTCTATTTCAAGCTATTCAGTTTAGTCAATTAGGTCTAATTCAAACGATTTAGTTTAGTATAAGTATAGTTTTTGTTTACACACCGTTAAATAACAGAACAGTTTTATTTCAAACAATCCAGTTTAGCGTAGTACAGTTTCAATGTCAAAAACAGTTTTATTTTAAGTAATTCAGTTTAACATATAAAAACTGTTACTTTCAAGCAATTCAGTTTCGCATAAATACGCAGTTTGTGTCCAAACAGTTCTTTCCAAGCAATTCAGTTTAGCATACGTACGCAGTATATTTATTTTGGACCCATAGATAGGACCTTATCAGGTGCTACTATTCCGGTCAGAGTGGACCTGGGAGCGATGGCAATGAAGGGGTATACCGCATTCCCCAAAGCTTCAGGATTACTAGAACCTCACCATCAGATTGCTTAGCGTCATTTCCAGGACACTAGTTAATGAGGACCTTACTCCTTTGCAGAGAAGCAGTCTGTATATTCTACAGCCCCAGCTGACTGGGCAAGTTTTAGGATGAATTTTGACGCGTAGACGCTGTCAGAAAATCCACAATGTACTTCCTGCTGGCCGCGGCTTTGTATTCCTTGTTGCAGCTGTCAATGTAATATCTTACAGCCTTCAAAGTGTTCAGAGCATATTGAGAAGTAGTCATGATATCGGAATTTTGACATCCAACGTGAATTATCATGATACACCTAACTTTTCTCCAATATTCAGATGGCTTCCTGCCCTCCATGTCTTCTAACTTTTTCACGGGTACAATTTAATCTTTTTGCTCTCTCACGCCATTGATTGGTCACTAATACATTAAACTGCTTCTGAAAAGAGAAGACATAAAAAATTGTCAAATTTAGCTGAAACACCCAATATATATATATATATATATATATATATATATATAATTGATTTTAAAATACATATGAATTGCAATTGCGTTTGTGGCTCCACAATATCCCATTTATCATATGGCCTCCCAGAAATGACATGTTCCCCAAAGGCAATTCAGCCCTCAGTTGAGAAATACACTTTGCAATATCTTCTCAGACATCTCATAATTTCTTCTAGTTTTTCGTTCAAGTCCTGAGAATCTTAACCGATTAAAGACTGATAACCAAGACAAATTCATACTATAAGAAACCTTAAAAAGTATAAGAAATGGAATCTTGGAATCAGTATTGGAAAAAATATTGTGGCATATCTTAATTGCTGTCCTATGCTTTTCAACTATAAAAGTTTTATTGTTACTGGTCAAAATCAGGTTCTATTTAAACGAAGATAAAATATACCACTTGAGTCAATAAGATGAAGGACATGAAAACTAGATATTATTATATAAAATATAATACACAAATTTCCACAATGGCTTGGTAAGTTTGCGTGGTTATAAGACATTTTCACATCACTTATTAGGTGGGTCAAATTTGTAAAAATATTTTGGTATCTTCAAGTCTGTTGCACGTATATCATGGGTCCGATGCAATTCAATCCGTGAAAGCAACTGGCTATGTACGTTGATATTGTAGTTGTTGATGCGCCGATGCGTTTGGCATTAATTTACCCCGTGTGTGGTTTGTAAGCCATACAGAGGAACGTGAAAGGTGGTCAAATTCGAGAACTTATGCTTTATGAGTCTGGACTATGTCACAAAACCACTAAAATAACGATATGTTTTTGTCGAGTAAAATGTGAAGATGCAGCTGATCACAGTACAATTAACAGAAGATTCATGAAATTTGGCCGGTTTGCAAAAACCACATCGATCAGGAAAGGTAAGTTAGGTATAAATCCGTAAGTTCTAAGACCATGCTCCAAGCCACTGAGAAAATTCCTACTTGGATAGTGGCAGGCGGACTCGGTATTTAACGGTCCAATGTGAATGGTCACATTCTATGATGTAAACAAAACATTGCAAAACTTTTGACTCACAAGCCGACATCAAGTAGTATGCAATTACATATATTTATAATAAATAGTGATTATCCCTTTACGGGTTGCCCAGTCGACTGGGGCAACAGAATACACTGACTGTATCTCTGCAGAGGGGTAAGACGCCCCACTAACGAGTGTCTTGGATATGACACTAAACAATCTGATGGTGAGGTCCTGGATATAACGCTAAACAATGTGATGGTGAAGTTCCAGTAGTGTTGGAGCATTGGGGATTGCTGAGTATTTTTCCATTGCCATCGCTCCCAGGTCAACTCTGGTCCGGAGTGGTAGTACGTGATAGGGTCCTATCTATGGATAAAAAAGAAACTATGTATTTATGCTAAACTAAATTGTTTGAAATAGAACAGATTTTGTATGCTAAACTGAATTGTTTTAAGTAGGACTGTTTTTGACATTCAACACGTCTACTAATGGTGAAACAGAATTGTTCGAAATAGAACTGTTTTGACATTTAACTGTGTATAAACAAAAAAACTATACTAATACTAAACTGAATTATTTGAATTTTTTTTATCAAAATGCCCTAATTTGGCTTTCAATAACCTAAAAAGGGTTGATAGGCCTAAAAAACACAACCAGCCAACAATCCTTCACGCAATTAGTGGTTTCAAATTCCTATCACTCTTCATGCATTTCTAGTTCTTCAATATTTTTTGTAAAATTTGTCTCTATTGTTATGATCGTATCCTATCTATGATCCAGCAAAATTAGTCAATTTTAGTTTTTAATAGTCATCATTAGTACAGAAACTAACGCTTCTAGCACTTTTTAGCTGGAGATCAAATGCTCCCGGTAGCAATTCTCAAAAGGTCAGAGGAAACCTTTTTTTAGTTATTTTACTTTCAAGTAATATTCACGAAACCTCCATTAAACATACTCGCGTACTTTCAAATGTGCTGGGCTGCAACACCATAATAAACATGTTCGAATACCAGTGGTGCTTTTATGCTCACTTTCAAGCTCATACCCTTGCGAAAGCCATGAACACCATTTTCTTCACAGCTACGGATTAAATAGTATCACTACTGTTCTTCTACAATGATGGCTTTAATATCAAATAACCCACGAAAGTTCGTATGCAATTAAACTAAGAAAAAGGAGCAGAAGTTAAACATATTAACAACGTAAAACTACTTAATATCATTTGCCCAGTTTGCTGGGGTAGTAGCTTCCTCCTCTGCAGAGAGGCAGAGAGATAAGACTCTCTAAACAATCTGATGGTGACGTTCCACAAATGCTGAAGTTTGGGGAGTTCGGACTATCTATGGAGGAAATAGAAATAAACTGCGTACTTATGCCAAACTGGATTGCTTAAAATACAAGTGTTTTGACATTTAAACGATCTATGATCCAGCAAAATTAGTCAATTTTAGTTTTTAATAGTCAGCATTAGTACAGAAACTAACGCTTCTAGCACTTTTTAGCCGGAGATCAAATGCTCCAGGTAGCAATTCTCAAAAGGTCAGAAGAAACCTTTTTTTAGTTATTTTACTTTCAAGTAATATTCACGAAACCTCCATTAAACATACTCGCGTACTTTCAAATATGCTGGGCTGCAACACCATAATAAACAAATTCGAATACCAGTGGTGCTTTTATGCTCACTTTCTCGCTCATACCCTTGCGAAAGCCATGAACACCATTTTCTAATCAGAATTGTTTGAAATAAAACTGTTTATTCGAATAAAAATAGATTTGGCAATAGATAACCTATAAAGGTTGATATGCCATAAAACCCAAACAAACAAACAAACAAACAAACAAACAATCTTAACATCAGATGTTTGTATGCCATTTCGACACTTTCTGTAGGATTTCAGTTAAAATCTATCAACACAGTGGGTGAATTATTTGTGGCTGGAAGTGAAGATTACTCACTTGATAATACCATACCTATCTATAAGCGGTTTTCTTCCCCTGAAACATATAAAAAGAAATCGTAGAAATGTATCTTTATGGGAGAACTACGTTTTTTAATCACGAAGACTTACAAAGAAGCCGCATTTGTTTTCGTTTTTTCCGCTTTTGTTTTACTTATTTTCATTCAGTGGGTTAAAATTAACTTTACTTCAATAGTAAAGTAAAGATTTAAAAAAATATATAGAAGATAGAAAAATATCCACTTATCAACGAAGATAAAAAAAACCTCTGTTATATAATAAAGGCAATGATTTTTTATATTAATCATTTTTTGTTAATTATATCCTATCATTTAGTTTCGTAAGACTTTGAACTACACGTTGTCTCTTAATTCCGGTGCCATAGTCAGATGGTACACTCCTACGCCTGCACAGAAAGGATGTGACAATCATCATCTGTCATATTAAATTCCCAGACAGGAAATAGGGCTGGACGACCGTTGATTGAGTGGATGGTTGACGTCGTACCCGGAAGAGTTGGTCCTGAAAATTTGTGTATTTTGAAAAGACGGGTAGTTGAGGTTCAACCGTTGAAGCGAGTGGTTGGGTTTTTTGGATCTGATGAAAGGAGATCAGTTTTGGACACGACCGGCAAAGATGAGTTGAGATCTTAGTCACCACAAAATGCGCCATGGGTGGAGAGGTCAATGTTGTATGGTTAGCATAGGCTTTCATGATTTGTGTCTCTCTTCTCGTGTCACCAAGTACTGACGGTAGAAATGTAACATACCCATACATGAATATGTGAAACGTACATAGAATGTTCATAACATATATTCATAGAACATAGGAATCCCGAAACACGAAAACACTTGATGACTTCTTAGTTCAGGTACGAAACTTTTTATTACCTTTGAGTTTAAAGGTTTGTCGACATAAGGAGAGAGATACAC
>OY757919.1:46594197-46739197 GCA_963585895.1 Sepioteuthis lessoniana
AGCCCACGCTTCCGGTGCGTGATGTCACTTACATCCCTGGTCCCATCCCCTATCTGGGATTTTTATTGTGACATCTCTGAATGACACGTCCACTCCGCGCGCGCGTGTGAACACCTGCGCTCATGTTTCCACCAAACTAACCCATGCACTGAGCTGAAAGGTTCTCAGCCTAACTAAACCCAAAGGCAGGATATATAAAACGAAATCCCTCGGCCATTATATTACAGAAAGAAATAAACTCGTTCGTACCACCTGTATTTGTATTATTATTATTGTTACTGGTATCATTATGGCTATAAAACATTTCATTTTAGCCTGGGTTTTTTCAAATTTTTAATAAGATATTAGAGTATCATCGACCATTCCTAACTTTCCCAGAATTTTTAAAACTACGAAGGTTCTTTCATTTTTAAAAGGACAATTTAATTACTTATTCCTGTCAAATGCAACTGCTTATAAACTTTTTCAAAAAAGTTCCAATCATGTAACCTGGTGAGTGAAGACTGATGATACTAAGTTCTTCCCCAACTTTTATTTTTTGTTTGTTTTTTGTCTTTTTTTTTTCCTCGCCTTGTGTTCATTTACTGGGTTACTAACAATTAACTCTCCAGGCTATTAAAAACTAAATTTTACTTCGATAGTACTTTGTAGAAATTATTATTATAAGAGATCTTTGCACCAGCGTTGGCTGATGGTCTTCAACTGGAGTCTGAGTGATCACAACAATGCTTTAGTTTGGATGGTCTCCAAATATCCTCTTATTTCCAAGTTTTCTAGCAAGGTCTTAGTATTTATCTCTCTTTTCGCTTTCTTTCAGTTTTACCCTGTGATCAGCCGGAACAGCTAAGTTCACTGTTCAGCAGATTCTCTTTGCTTTTATTTTTTTCCATTATCTCTAGGTCTAGTTATTTGGCTGAGATTAGAGGAACCGTTTGTATTCTCAAAATCCCAGATTATTTTGTGCATTTCATTCTCCCGGACGTATTCCGGGTTATGCATATACCACTTGTTCGTATGAAATTTAAACTTCTTGCACGATTCCAAGTAGATCACCTTCTCCGCCCCGTC
This sequence comes from Sepioteuthis lessoniana, assembly GCA_963585895.1. Taxonomy (NCBI): domain Eukaryota; kingdom Metazoa; phylum Mollusca; class Cephalopoda; order Myopsida; family Loliginidae; genus Sepioteuthis; species Sepioteuthis lessoniana. The sequence continues at coordinate 46,595,266 of OY757919.1, forward strand.
GTGTCTAGTCTTATATCTTTTTACGTTAATTTACTGCATTCGCTTTTTATGGAATTGATCATTTCGTTTCAATCACCATATAAACTACATCAGCTATTTTGTTGCGTCTTGTCTATTATTCCTTTAACATTGTACTTATGGCATTGTTTTGTGCTGCTATTGGAGGAGATTCAAGTTCTCTTTTAAGTTTTCTCTTTCTTTGACTTGTCCAAGTTTTTTGTCTTTGATTTCGCTTTTTTGTCACTTAAAATGTCGACCGAGATTTTTTTTCTTTCCACTTTTGTTTTCTAGTTATTTTTGTTCTATTGATGCTTATGTTGTCTATATTGTTTCTGGTCTCTCTAATCAGTCTTCCTTTGCATTTTCTTACGTAGTGATTATTATCATTATTATTTCTCGCGAGTTTCTCGTACCAGCGTTCGTTGATGGTCTTCCACTGGAGTCTGAGTGATAGCAAAGTCTCCTCAAGTCTCCAGGACTGTTCTCGGCCGATCTTAGTAATGCTGTAGTTTGGATGGTCTCCGTTCTCCCCACTCTTAGCTGGTGAACTTTTACAGGAATGTCTGTCATTAGCTTTCTTGTCCCTTTGTCCATTTGATGATGTTCTTTCCTTATTCATTTTAAGAATGGAGAGAATTACAAGAGGAACAGCCCTGGTGTTATCCTTATTATTATTATTATTATTATTTTACTCCATATGACTTTTTCTCTTAACTGTTAGTTGGTTGACAGAAATATCGATCATTAGCTTTCTTGTCTTCAGGTCCATTTGTTGAAATTCTTCCCTTGTTCATATTAAGAATGGTTCCAAGAATATAACAAGGGTTTTTACCTATTTAATTATTATTATTATTATTATTATTATTATTATTATTATTATTATTATTATTCATGAGAGGTTTTCTCACCACCGTTAGCTGGTGGACGTTGACCGGAATCTGAATGACAGCAAGTCTTCTCAGTTCTTCAGGACTCTTCTCAGTACTCGGGTTGAATTCAACAATGCTGTAGTCTAAATGGTCTTGGTTCTTCCTCCGATTTTCAACTATTCCAATCCCCTTTCGAATCATTTAGGGACCATTCCAACCGCACCAACTGTAATAGATTTCGCTGTCATCACATTTTCAATTTAGTTTTTATGTTGGTTTTTTGTTTGTTTGTTTTTGTTTGTTTTTTTACTTCTTTAGCAACATCAAAGTATTACTCTATCTTTTTCACTTTCTTTATTTCTACTCATTGGTCCACTTAAACAGCAAAATATTTTTGACAACTTCTTTTTTATTACTAATTATCACTAGTTCTGGTCTCCGGCTGGGATAAGGTGATCCGTTTGTACCTTAAAATCCAAGAAAATTTTAAGCATCTCATTTTCGAGGATGGATTCTGATTTGTCCTTGTAACATTTAGTCGTATGATCACATTTAAATTTCTTGCATAATTCCCTATTATCATTATTATTATTATTCCTTGCGTGTTTTTCACACCAGCGTTTGATGATGGTTTTTCACTGGAATTTGAGTGACAGCAAGTCTCCTCAGATCTCCAGATCTCTTCTCTGTATTCTGGCCGATTTTAGTAATGGTGTAGTTGGGATGTTCACTGTTCGTCCTCCATTTTTCAGCTCTTCCAGCCCACTTCTCAAGTCTTTGGGGAGCGTTCTGAGTGCACTAATTTTAATTGGCATAACTGTCATTTTCAGGTTCAATAACTTCTTACTTCTCTGACAAGATCTAAGTTCTTGTCTCTTTGTTTTCGTTTTCTTTGGTTTTCACTCTTCTGCAGGTTCTCTTTATTATTATTATTATTATTATTATTATTATTATTATTGTTGTTGTTGTTTGTTGTTGTTGTTGTTGTTGTTGTAATGGTGTCTTCATCTTGTCTATTATTGTACTCACAAAGTTGTGATTGTCGCACTTTTCGGATTTTTAAAAAAAATTTTCTCTGTCCTTAATATTACGAGTAGATTGCAGCATAATGACAATTTGTTCACGTCTTTAATTGTACATTTATTTCCTTCCGAACAGAATAGTGTAGATCATTGTAACCCTCTTCCAAAAACTGTCTCATCACCGTCAGCCAGATAGCTTCTTGCTTATCCTTCATGATGAAATTAATTTTAGTCCAAACTTATCTTCTGCGATATTTACTACCAGTTTTCCGCTTGCTATTAATGCTTATTTACATTGATCCTATTACAAGTGCTGTCAGCAGAAACGTGCTTATCGCAACAGTTTGAGTAACGTTTATTTATAAGCGCGCTCTTAGGGCACATAGAAATCTCAAAACAGTAAGTATATGATGTGTGAATATTGTAGAAGATAAAAACAGTAAAACCCAAGAGCTGAAACGGTGAGATTATAAACATTGGTTAACATTATTTGCAAACGAAAACAATGGCTGACGAAAAGCGAAACTATAAAATTACGTTCTTAGTATTTTTCCGATATTTTTCTCTTTTATCTAAATTTGTAAGATGAGTGTTCTAAGATCTTTCATCTGCATTTATTATGATATATTTTCAGAAATGCGCTCCCTGTTAGAATAGACTGATTGTAGACCCTGGAGTCGGATAATAACTCTCCTCCCAAACAATAGGGTGTCCTTGGTATGAAACTTAACTGCATCACATGATAAGGCTTTAGATCTAGAGATTTGGGGAGATTGGAGTACCTCTTCATTGCCATTACTCTCAGTTCCACTCTGACCTGGAGTTGTAGTACATTTTTGGGGTTTAAAACTAATTGGTATTGGAATAATTGAAATATGTGTGCAAAGAAAGGATATTGATTAAACTAGAATACACTCATCAACAATAACGGTTGAGTAGAGTGTTCGCCAATGGCCCGGGAGACCTGGGTTCAATCCCAGGTCGAGTCATACCAAAGACTTTAAAAATGGAACTTGATACCACCTTGCTTAACACTCAGCATTATAAGGTACGGTTCAAGGGTAAAGTGGAGCAATCCAGGGAATGGAGTAGCGCCCTCCCCTACACCTTGGTGTAGTAGCTATCGAAAAGGGAGCCTTCGGGTCACTCTCGACTATGGTCGCTAACTAACTTTATATAAAATATGTTTTTTATAATCCAAATTAAAAGAGATTTCAGAATCTAAAAAGAATAAATCAATAAATGAAAAATATCTCGTAAGTTATTGTAAAAAAAAAACACAACTTTCATATATCAACTTTAGAATTATCTGAAAAATCAAATATCTGTGTCGTTAATAAATGGAGACTCTCTGTCTTTCTCTCTTTTCCTTTTTGCTCTCAATGTAGATTCAAAAAACACTTGACCAGTTGGCTGGGGCTACAGAATCCACCCTACACCTCTGCAGAGGGGTAAAAAAACCCTCAACAATGAGTGCCCGAGATATGACACTAAACACTCTGATGATGAGGTTCCAGTGATCCTGGAGCTTTGGGAAATGCGGAGTACCCTTTATTGGAATAGGTCCCAGGTTCCTTCTGGTCCGAAGTGGTAGCACCTGATAGGGTCTTATCTATGGGTCAAATAGAACTAAACTGTACTTATGCTAAACTGAGTGGCTTGAAATAGGACTTTTTTTACCTTTTAACGGCGTACTTATGCTAAACTGAATTACTTTAATTATAACTGCTTTGACGTTGAGACTGCGTATTACGCAAAACTGCATTGTTTGAAATGGATCTGCTTTTGTATGTTAAACTGTATTGTTAAATAGAACTTTGAAATTGTACTAACGCTAAACTGAATTGTTTGAAATAGAACTGTTTTGACATTTAAATGTGTATTAACAAACACTATACTAATACTAAACTGGATTGTTTGAATTCGAAGTTTGACAAAACTAAATAGCTTGAAATAGAAATTTTTTTGGGGGGATACCCCTTCATTGCCATCGGTCCCAGGTTCACTCAGGCCCGGAGTGGTAACACCTGATAGGGTCTCATCTATGGGTCAAATAGAACTAAACTGCGGACTTATGCTAAACGGAATTGCTTGCAATAGAACTGTTTTTGACATTGAAACTGTACTACGTTAAACTGAATTATTCGAAATAGAACTGGTTTAACATGTAACTGTGTGTAAACAAAAATTATACTAAACTAAATTGTTTAAAATAGAATTGTCGACTAAGCTGAATTGCTTGAAATAGAACTGTTTTTGACAATTATACTGTGTACTTATGCTAAACTGAGTTGTTTGAAATGGAACTGTTTATTTGTATAAAAATAGACTTTAGATAATCTTCAAAGGTTGATATGCCATGAATCTAAAGAAATAAACAAACACACAAACGAACAAACAAATAAAAAAACACATAGCCAAGGAGACAAACTGAAAGACTGAAGAAACCGTTCAGTTGTGACGTCAGACTGCTATCCCGACAACATATTTGCTTTCTTTTTCTTTTCCTTTCAATATGGCTCATCGAAAATCACATGATTCGTTCTTTCTTTTTCACTTTCATTTTTTCTTTCTTTAAAGATTACGAAAAACGTCCGAGATATCACTTCCGTTCTTTCTTTCTTTCTTTCTTTCTTTCTTTCTTTCTTTCTTTTTAATTTTACTTTTTCTCTTTCTTTAAAGATTACAACAAATTTGGCTTAGATCTCACCTCCCTTTCTTTCTTTCTTTCTTTCTTTCTTTCTTTCTTTTATTTCGTTCTTTCTTTTTCATTAAAATTGTTTTCTCTCTTCAAAGATTACAATAGATTTGGCTGCGATCTCACCTCCCCTTCTTTCTTTCATTCTTTCTTTTTTAAATACGATGTATAAAAACGCATAGATGTACAGAAAGAGCGCTACACTTGAGTTTTATATAATAAGGAGATATGTGCAGTTACTTTAAATCATATTGTTGTGTCGAAATTAATAGTATTTAATATAAATTATTGAAATCAAATAATTGTGTGTAAAAAATGAATATGAACAAATAGAATATATTAATGAAACAAAGTGGCTGATGATTAAATCTATAAATGATAAAATATTTTTTTTTCATTTCTCAGTCAAAAGAAGTAATTTTGTTAACATGAAAAGCAAATTAAAATCAAAATGTTGGATCAAGGTTAGAAACGGTGCGTGAACGCAACCAGTTGGAAGACATATGTCAAATATTCCAGTGATACGAGGATCATTAAATAAGTTTCCAGACTTTTTTCGTATGGTAACTTTTATTGATAGTACACACATGAAACTCTTGTCCCCTTCGAGGTAATCTCCTCCGGCTGCAATGCACTTGTTGTACCGTTCCAACAATTTCTGGAAGGCCCGATGTAAGTCCTCTTGGGTGAGCGTATCAATGACCTTCGTCACAGCCTCTTTCATCTCCTCAATTGTCTCATAACGACAGCCTCTAAGGTTTTCCTTGAGCTTAGGGAATAACCCAAAGTCACAGGGAGCAAGGTCTGGACTATAGGGAGGGAGAGGAACTGTCTTGATGCCCATCTTGGTCAAATAGTCAGTGACAAGGATGGAGTTGTGGACTGGTGCATTGTCCTGGTGGAAATACCACTGACCCGATTTGAGGAGTTCTGACATCTTCCGACGGAATCTCTTCCTGAACTCCCTTAAAACCTCAACATAGTAACCCTAACTCTTTGTCCAATCAACTCTGGTGTTCTGACTTCCTTACTCCTCTGACACCTCCCATCATCTCTCACAGACGCCCTGCCTTCCTTTAATCTCTTATGCCACTCAAAAACTGATGCTCGATTCATGCAAGATAGTCGAAAAGCAGTCTGAAGCATTCCATACGTTGCTGTGGCATTTTTTCCAAGTTTAAAACAGTATTTTATTGCATATCGTTCTTCTAAAGTGTCCTCACGTCCAGATAGCATTTCTGAAATTCACCAGCTTTGACAATCAAGTTTTAGTAGGGTGTATTCCAATTGCTGGTGTAGCTGTTGATTTGAACCTGAAATCATAAAAATTGGTCAGTCATCTCATAAGATAAATAGCAATAATATACTGAATTTTCAAGAATTTACGTCAATTTTAAATGCCTATACAAAATAAAAGTCTGGAATCTTATTGAATGCACCACATACAACCACAAATTTGAAAGATTAATTCATTTTAACTGTATGTCACCTCATCTAGGGTTATTCTATCTCGAGTTAATTCTGAATCCTGTCCAGTGTTCTTTTCTTTTTTTTTAACATTTTGCACACGGTCCAATCCAATAAGAATAATCTGCATACACTTCTATCTGACCCCATACACGAAACCTAATCTTTACTAACACCCCGGGTCTGAATCGACCTGGGAACAATGATGATTAAGGAGATCTCTAGACTCCCCAGATCGAAAGAATTTTTGAAGGAGTCTTACTAATCTGAAAGGGATACATCTAGCATATTGGAAGTAAATAATGGAAATGAATCCGACTGTATAATGAAAATAGAAAAACAAATAATCGAAAAGTGATGAATCTATCATAAAGGAAAGTCAACGTTAAAACATTTCGGTTTTTGTAAACTTTCATTAAGACTATAAGATGGTGAAACAAGTATTACTAGAATAACGATGGATGTTTTAATAAAATACAATTACAATTTTCTTTTCTTTTCTTTTCTTTTACTTTTTTTTTCACTAGAGTGTTTCGGCACATTTTTTATTTTTATCATCTTTTGATCCCTTGTATTTACCAGAAGTTCCATTTGTTTAAACATATTTGCCTGTGGCTATGAACATTGATTGAATTATTGAACGGTTATATGATCTGTCTTTGTATACTCATTTCTATTTTCCCTTGTTATCAAAACCCAAAATGATTTAAGAAATAGTTTGCATTTCCAAATACAATTTCTTAGCCAATTAGATTCATTAATAATTGCCTTAATCTAATTTTGAGCCAACTTAAATTGTAAGAATAAGCGACGAAATGAATACTTCTTCAGTAAGTATAGATCATTAAGACTTACCCATATAAAAATTAAGTAATAAATTATTACCTACAAAAAATACGCTTCGTTTTTTTTTAATGTAAATTTACATACTTTTCTTTCAACAATGCAATTTTGTTTGGTTTCTTAGTTTAATGGTATATCAACCTTTCTAAGTTATTTAATGCCAAAGCTATTCTCCTAGAAGAACATTAGTGGTACCATTTAATCCATAGCTGGAAGGATAAGGGGGTTCATACCATTCCCAAGGTTATTTGCCCAAAAGTGAACGTAATAGAGCGACTGGAGTTCGAACTTGCTTACTACGATTCCGCAGTCCACCGCTTTAACTATTACACCACGATGACGCACCCAATGTATTTCGTTACAACTCGTATAATTCTTCCTAAATTTAACGAATGTTGTTTACATTTTTATATCCGTTATCAGCAACAGTTCTCTTACATAATCTATAAGGAATAAATACATTTACTCTTACACATAGTGACATACTTACATAAAAGATTTACCACATACACAAAAAATATATTCTTTTATGTTCACCTAACAATTACTGCTTCATTCATGAATCTTGAACCATATCTATTAAAATACATACATTTTCGTTAACACTATTTTTTTCTACAAAAAATATTTTGAGCTTTTTTTTCTGCAAAATTGTCACTCAATTGAGAGAGATTTTCATTTATTTTCTTCTTTATTCGCTACATGTCAATTCCTTTTTTTTTTTCTGCATTAAATGAAAATTCACGAAAAGTATGAAAATGCCGCAATCAAATTTTTCAAAACTTATTTTTCTAAAGGGCAGAAACACAAGCAAATAATATGAAGCTAAATTCTTGAAAAAGAATTGATAATACAGATCACTGCTTCACCAAGACATTAGAAGAATATTCTGATTTAGCAAATTTCTACTTCCTTTCCCATTTCTACTTCGGCTGAGTCTAAAAAATGCCTGAAAAGGAAGAAGAACTAATTTTGTCATTGTTTAATGGGAAAACAGTCACGCTCTCCATTCCCAAATAAACGTATAGACACATAGAAGCATGCATGCACGCACACATTCACCTCTCTACACATTCTCATTTTCTTAAAATAAAGGGAAATCGAATAAAAAAAAATGGACGTCGTTCTTGTGCTGTTTATATCTGTAATAATTCATGCGTTTGAAAACAAGCTGGTGTATAATTTTGCGTTAGAATATGCTCGGCTCTGCGCGTGCGCAATCATTAGAAATTTGTTATGTCGTTCTTTTAATAGATTTTTCACAATTCATAATTTTACAGATTTGATTTATCAGTGTGTGAGTTACTATTTAGAAACCTCAATAAAACTTAGCTACCATATGAAACACATTCGACCTGAACTTATAGCGTGTTAAAAGAAAGGGTTTTCATCTGAGATCATTGCTGTCAGAAACACTTTATAGAATATTAATTTAAACACTTTTTTTTTTAAATTCCACTTGCTCCCTGCAACTGTGATGCATGAAATATTTATAAAAGTTGTTTATATTGGGGTCAGTCAAATGCTTTGCAATATTTTGATGCGATCAATTTTGAGGTGTGTGTATCACGTGACCGAAGCAGTTCAAGATGTTGTGGTTGGTCATATTGTGACACGTTGTATATTGCTTCAATCCATGTGTGATTTAACGGCCGACCTGTTGGGCTTGATCGGTTAGCCTTTGGAGAGTATAAGGCGATCTTGTTATCACACTGATTACTGTGGTTTTCCACATTCACGACATCGGTAAAAGCATCCAAAACTACTGAAGTAAACTTCGTGTTACAAAAATATTACAAAACCTTTAACTCACCTCAGCAATTTTAGGATTATACTTCATGGTGATGCGGCTAACGAGATGGACTGCGACATCGAAGTTATGGGTTTCTGAAGTTTAATTTTGCAATTACATTCACTTTCGGGGTTTATATTGTGGGGAAATGTATGGATGTTATACTTTGATATTTGTATTTAATATTACTACAGTGACTGTCCTTCTATAAGAGTGGCTTTGTCAATAGATAACACACGAAAGTTGATTTGCCATTAAACAAAGTTTCCTAATCAAAGAAACAGTATTTTGTTTACGATTACAGACAAACATTTTCAATAGAAAAAAGTCGCCACATATCATTTGCAGGATTGCTTTTTTAGATGTGAAATTTTAAAACACATTTCACCTTCTAGTATAAGTGAGCAATTTCCTTTTAGGATAATCAGTTGAATCGGATATAGTTAATTTTCTATTGTCTAATTATTTGGAACTTACATTTTACAGCATGCTTTTACCGATGACGTGAATGTGGCAAAGTACACTCGACTGTGTGATGACAAACTCGCCTGAGACTCTCCAAATGTGGACAAGGTTTACGTCAACCAACACTGATTTTTGTCAAATAATTTTCGCTGGTAGGCACATCTTTACCTTTTCATTTCAGCAAATTGCACTGAGTGGGTTGATGGTGTAGACCATTTATAACCTTCATGAATAAAACCAGTTCGTTCATTGTGGAATATAAACGAAATCTCTCAGTCAACTTATTTTATATCTTAACGTTTAAAAATCGCGGATTTTTCTTGCACCGGAACTCACTCGCTTTATCTAAATTGAATATCAATATTTAACACAGTGAGTAGAGGCGTTAATATGATAAAGCAGAACGAGGAATGAATGGAGAATCGCTCATCACGACTCTTTATCAAAACGATCTGCATCAAAGAGCTTTTCATGTAAACGACGCTTTATCGAAACAATCTTCATCAACTGACTTTTCGAGTAAATGACGTTTTATGGAAACGATATCCATTGGAGTAAGTTTTAAGTAAACAATGTATCATCAAAACGATTTCCATCGAAAGATTTTTATTATAAATGACATTTTATCGAAACGATCTTCGTGCCACATTTCACGTAACTATCGTTATATCGAAATAATCTTCATTAAAGAGCTTTTTATGCAAACAATATTTCCTCAAAACTATAAACATGCCATGTTATCGAAATGATATTCATCAAATGACTTTTCATGCAAACGACTTTTTATCGAAACGATCACCATCAAACGATTTTTCTAGTAAACAATGTTTTATCGAAACTATCTTCATTGAATGATTTTTTAATGTAAATGACTTTTCTTTGAAAGAATATTCATTGAATGATTTTTAATGTAAATGACTTTTCTTTGAAAGAATATTCATTGAATGATTTTTAATGTAAATGACTTTTCTTTGAAAGAATATTCATTGAATGATTTTTAATGTAAATGACTTTTCTTTGAAAGAATATTCATTGAATGATTTTTTCATGTCAACGACTTTTCTTTGAAAGAATATTCATTGAATGATTTTTAATGTAAATGACTTTTCTTTGAAAGAATATTCATTGAATGATTTTTAATGTAAATGACTTTTCTTTGAAAGAATATTCATTGAATGATTTTTAATGTAAATGACTTTTCTTTGAAAGAATATTCATTGAATGATTTTTAATGTAAATGACTTTTCTTTGAAAGAATATTCATTGAATGATTTTTAATGTAAATGACTTTTCTTTGAAAGAATATTCATTGAATGATTTTTTCATGTCAACGACTTTTCTTTGAAAGAATATTCATTGAATGATTTTTAATGTAAATGACTTTTCTTTGAAAGAATATTCATTGAATGATTTTTAATGTAAATGACTTTTCTTTGAAAGAATATTCATTGAATGATTTTTAATGTAAATGACTTTTCTTTGAAAGAATATTCATTGAATGATTTTTAATGTCAACGACTTTTCTTTGAAAGAATATTCATTGAATGATTTTTAATGTAAATGACTTTTCTTTGAAAGAATATTCATTGAATGATTTTTAATGTAAATGACTTTTCTTTGAAAGAATATTCATTGAATGATTTTTAATGTAAATGACTTTTCTTTGAAAGAATATTCATTGAATGATTTTTAATGTAAATGACTTTTCTTTGAAAGAATATTCATTGAATGATTTTTAATGTAAATGACTTTTCTTTGAAAGAATATTCATTGAATGATTTTTAATGTAAATGACTTTTCTTTGAAAGAATATTCATTGAATGATTTTTAATGTAAATGACTTTTCTTTGAAAGAATATTCATTGAATGATTTTTTCATGTCAACGACTTTTCTTTGAAAGAATATTCATTGAATGATTTTTAATGTAAATGACTTTTCTTTGAAAGAATATTCATTGAATGATTTTTAATGTAAATGACTTTTCTTTGAAAGAATATTCATTGAATGATTTTTAATGTAAATGACTTTTCTTTGAAAGAATATTCATTGAATGATTTTTTCATGTCAACGACTTTTCTTTGAAAGAATATTCATTGAATGATTTTTAATGTAAATGACTTTTCTTTGAAAGAATATTCATTGAATGATTTTTAATGTAAATGACTTTTCTTTGAAAGAATATTCATTGAATGATTTTTAATGTAAATGACTTTTCTTTGAAAGAATATTCATTGAATGATTTTTTCATGTCAACGACTTTTCTTTGAAAGAATATTCATTGAATGATTTTTAATGTAAATGACTTTTCTTTGAAAGAATATTCATTGAATGATTTTTTCATGTCAACGACTTTTCTTTGAAAGAATATTCATTGAATGATTTTTAATGTAAATGACTTTTCTTTGAAAGAATATTCATTGAATGATTTTTAATGTAAATGACTTTTCTTTGAAAGAATATTCATTGAATGATTTTTAATGTAAATGACTTTTCTTTGAAAGAATATTCATTGAATGATTTTTAATGTAAATGAGTTTTCTTTGAAAGAATATTCATTGAATGATTTTTAATGTAAATGACTTTTCTTTGAAAGAATATTCATTGAATGATTTTTAATGTAAATGACTTTTCTTTGAAAGAATATTCATTGAATGATTTTTAATGTAAATGACTTTTCTTTGAAAGAATATTCATTGAATGATTTTTAATGTAAATGACTTTTCTTTGAAAGAATATTCATTGAATGATTTTTAATGTAAATGACTTTTCTTTCAAAGAATATTCATTGAATGATTTTTAATGTAAATGACTTTTCTTTGAAAGAATATTCATTGAATGATTTTTAATGTAAATGACTTTTCTTTGAAAGAATATTCATTGAATGATTTTTAATGTAAATGACTTTTCTTTGAAAGAATATTCATTGAATGATTTTTTCATGTCAACGACTTTTCTTTGAAAGAATATTCATTGAATGATTTTTAATGTAAATGACTTTTCTTTGAAAGAATATTCATTGAATGATTTTTTCATGTCAACGACTTTTCTTTGAAAGAATATTCATTGAATGATTTTTAATGTAAATGACTTTTCTTTGAAAGAATATTCATTGAATGATTTTTAATGTAAATGACTTTTCTTTGAAAGAATATTCATTGAATGATTTTTAATGTAAATGACTTTTCTTTGAAAGAATATTCATTGAATGATTTTTAATGTAAATGACTTTTCTTTGAAAGAATATTCATTGAATGATTTTTAATGTAAATGACTTTTCTTTGAAAGAATATTCATTGAATGATTTTTAATGTAAATGACTTTTCTTTGAAAGAATATTCATTGAATGATTTTTAATGTAAATGACTTTTCTTTGAAAGAATATTCATTGAATGATTTTTTCATGTCAACGACTTTTCTTTGAAAGAATATTCATTGAATGATTTTTAATGTAAATGACTTTTCTTTGAAAGAATATTCATTGAATGATTTTTTCATGTCAACGACTTTTCTTTGAAAGAATATTCATTGAATGATTTTTAATGTAAATGACTTTTCTTTGAAAGAATATTCATTGAATGATTTTTTCATGTCAACGACTTTTCTTTGAAAGAATATTCATTGAATGATTTTTAATGTAAATGACTTTTCTTTGAAAGAATATTCATTGAATGATTTTTTCATGTCAACGACTTTTCTTTGAAAGAATATTCATTGAATGATTTTTAATGTAAATGACTTTTCTTTGAAAGAATATTCATTGAATGATTTTTTCATGTCAACGACTTTTCTTTGAAAGAATATTCATTGAATGATTTTTAATGTAAATGACTTTTCTTTGAAAGAATATTCATTGAATGATTTTTAATGTAAATGACTTTTCTTTGAAAGAATATTCATTGAATGATTTTTAATGTAAATGACTTTTCTTTGAAAGAATATTCATTGAATGATTTTTTCATGTCAACGACTTTTCTTTGAAAGAATATTCATTGAATGATTTTTAATGTAAATGACTTTTCTTTGAAAGAATATTCATTGAATGATTTTTAATGTAAATGACTTTTCTTTGAAAGAATATTCATTGAATGATTTTTAATGTAAATGACTTTTCTTTGAAAGAATATTCATTGAATGATTTTTTCATGTCAACGACTTTTCTTTGAAAGAATATTCATTGAATGATTTTTAATGTAAATGACTTTTCTTTGAAAGAATATTCATTGAATGATTTTTTCATGTCAACGACTTTTCTTTGAAAGAATATTCATTGAATGATTTTTAATGTAAATGACATGTCATCGAAGCGATCTTTATCGAATAATGTTTCATGTAAACGATCTTTCATCGTAAAGATGGTCATCAAAATGTTTTCATGTAAATGACATTTTATCGAAATGATCTCATGTGAATGATATTATATCAAATCAATCTTCATTGGACATTATATAGAAATGATGTCATAAAACATGCGTTTCAAGTAAACAAGGCTTTATCAAAACCATCTTCGTTAAAATATTTTTCGTGTAAATGACATTTTATCAAAACCATCTTCACTCTTCTGTATTTCAAGTAAACAATGTTTTATCAAAACCATCTTCGTCGAAAGGTTTGACATGTAAATGAGGCTTTATTAAAACCATCTTCATTCTACTGTGTTTCAAGTAAACAACATTTTATTAAAATCATCTTCGCCGAAAATTTTTTCATCAAAATGGTGTTTAATCAAAACCATTTTCACTGTACTGTGTAAACAACGTAAACAACGTTTATTAAAACCATCTTCACTCTACCGTGTTTCAAGTAAACAACGTTTTCTCAAAACCATCTTTAATTGAAAGATTTTTCATGTAAATGACGATTTATTAAAACCATTTTCACTCTAATTTGTTTCAAGTAAACCACGGTTTATCAAACCCATCTTCACTTTTCTGTGTTTCAAGTAAACAAAGTTTTATCAAAACCATCTTTAATCTTCTGTGTTTCAAGTAAACCACGTTTTATCACATCTATCTTCACTCTTCTTTGTTTTAAGTAAACAACGTTTTATTAAAATCATCTTCGTCGAAATATTTTTCATGTAAATGACGTTTTATCAAAACCATCTTCATGCTACTGTGCTTCAAGTAAACAAATTTTTATCAAAATCGTCTTCGTCGAAATTTTTTTCATGTAAAAATATTTTTATTGAAACGATCCGCGTCAAAATTCTTTTCATGTAAACAACATTTTATTGAAACGATATTCAGCAAATATTCTTTATGTAAACGAAAATACTCGAAACGATCTTCATGTCAATATGATTCTAGAAAACAACGTTTTATGGAAACCATCTTTATTAAATGACTTTTGATGTAAATAGCATTTTCTCGAATGATTTTCATGAAACTACGTTCCAAGTGAACGACGTTTTATCAAAACGTTCTGCATTGAAACGTTTTCATGTAAACGATGTTTTATTGAAACGGTCTTTATTGAACAACCTTTAATGTAAAGGACGTTTTATCGAAATGTTCTTCATTGAACGCCTTTTCTTGTAAATGACGTTTTATCGAAACGTTCTTCATTGAACACCTTTTCTTGTAAATGACGTTTTATCAAAACGTTCTTCATTGAACACCTTTTCTTGTAAATGACGTTTTATCGAAACGTTCTTCATTGAACACCTTTTCTTGTAAATGAGGTTTTATCGAAACGTTCTTCATTGAACGCCTTTTCTTGTAAACGACGTTTTATCGAAACGTTCTTCATTGAACGCCTTTTCTTGAAAATGACGTTTTATCGAAATGTTCTTCATTGAACGCCTTTTCGTATAAATGAAGTTTTATCGAAATGTTCTTCAGTAAATGAATTTTCTTGTAAATGACATTTTATCGAAACGCTCTTCATTGAATGTCCTTTTATGTAAACGATGTTTTATGAAAACTTTCTTCATTAAACGACATTTTATGTAAACGACGTTTTATCGAAATGTTTTTCATTGAACGGCTTTTCATTTGTTTATGGCTTTTTATTGAAACGATCTTCATCGAATGAGCATTCATGTAAATTAGGTTTTATGAAAGCAATTTTGGATATAAAGTGTTCCCCAATGGTCTGGGAGACCGGGGTTAAATCCCAGGTCGAATCAACCAAAAGACTCAAAACATCGTACTTGACTCCGCATTGCTTAACACGCATGAATATAAGGTAAGGATCAAGGGTAAAATGGAGAAATCCAGGGAATGGAGTAGCGCCCTTCCCTACACCTCGGTGTAGTAGCTGTCGAGAAGGGAGCCTTCGATTCACCCTTGACTAAGGTCGCCAACTTACTTTTTAGTTTATTTACTCTAGAAGGACAAACTGACTATATAACTGCAATGCAAATGTTACTGAAGTATTCCTACTCGTCATATCAGTCAATTTTTCATTCCTTGAATGTAGAAGCTTTTCCTCAGTATTCACGGATGCCTCGAATTTTATCGAAATGTTTTATCTTTTAGGGAAGGTGTTTAGATGATCAACGTTCATGAGTTCCACTTACGAAAGAATTTCCTGTTTGAACAGTTTTCTGTCGTTTACAATCTTCACTGTATGAGACGCACGTTCAATAATACAATTTTTTTAAAGTTTTAAACAATCATCACCATTTATAAACTCCATGAATGTTAGCTTCCCACCAACAAACTTGGACTTTTTAAGTCTGAGAGTAATTAAAATCATACCTTTCGTTAGTTTAAGCTTTAGCTTTGTTGTTCTTCTGTGATAAACTTTGTCACGTGTTTAACATTAATTTGCCAATGTTTACCTCTTTGAAATCACGTGGCATTACTTTTAAATATATATATATATATATATATATATATATATATATATATATATATATATATGTATATCTATCTCTCTCTCTCTATATATATATATATATATATATGCGTGTGTGTGAGGGGCAGCATTTTCTCTTTTAAACATGTCTCTTTTGTTTTATCCATTTAATTATGCTTTCCTTCGACGATGTATCCAGTTGTGACCGAAATTACTTGGGAAAATACAGCGGCTTTTTGAATCTGATGTTTTCTCTCCAAAAGTCAAATGACTCATTCGAAAACTTGAACGGATCACAGATAGAATAAGCAAACAAACAGAAAGTGTCTATTCTATTAAATCAAATATATATATATATATATATATATATATATATATATATATATATATATATATATTTAGGCAGCATTTCTTCGTTAATGCAAATTTCATTAAACATAATAGATATTTTATGTCTACATATTTTCTTCTGGATCCGTTCGAATTCCCGTATTACTTTTATCGTATTCGGGGGGAATTGATTTATGTATTGTCCATAGTTGTATGTATCCCTAGTACTTTCTGCTCCACTTTGGGCCATCATCAGGTGAGGATCTATTACAAAAGTGATGTAACTTTTGTTTTAGCATATTACTACTGTGTAAGGGCGTCTTTGCCGTTGAAGATTATGGTGTTTGCTTTTAAATGTAATTCTATAATTAGTGCCAGTAGCTAAAGACATTTAAGTACATTAGCACTGGTTTGAAAATTAATTCTATTAAGTGTTGGTTGCAGGTTTCTAATATGGACAATACATAAATCAATTCCGCCCGAATACGATAAAAGTAATACAGGAATTCGAACGGATCCAGAAGAAAATATGTAGACATAAAATGTCTATTATGTTTAATGAAATTTGCATATATATATATATATATATATATATATATATATGTGTGTGTGTGTGTGTGTGTGTGTGTGTGTGTGTGTGAGAGAGAGAGAGAGAGAGAGAGAGAAAGAGGGGGATACTTTCGCTCGATTGGTAAAAAAAATGAAAAAATGGATGCATCAGCACTGAGGATTGCTTTAAATGTCGAAACTGGATTTGTGAAATCTGATTTGGCCGTTTTTTAAAGGGCCGTTTTTTCTTTGAAAAGCCATATTTTCTTTAATCCATCTTCTATTCCGAATCTTCTATGTTTACTCAAGAAATATTTCTCCCTATCTCACAATTGGAATTAGCTTCATTTTCTTCATTTGAATAATTTTTTTATGATTTTGGAGGGATGAATTTTTCGGATTCAACTGAAATGATTTAATTTGTATTCATATTATTATAATTTAATCATAATCAGGTTAAATTACAAATTGGATTGAAAATTACTTTATTCACTAAGAGAATTTATTACACCGTATCTCAATCTCATTACAGTGCGCTCTTTCTCCAGGATTAAGTTGATTTATTGATTATTCTAATGGTGTGTAAATCCGTTCGTTTTTTTCTTTTTTTTTTTTTTTTTAGGTTTCCATCAGTGGATCGAATAGATAGATCGGTACTAGCATTGGTAACGAAAAGGTAAACGATAATCTTGTGAACTGGATCCTTACCATCATATGAAGTTTAGTGTTATACACAGCACACTACTATGTTAGAGTAACATACTTGTAAAATCTTCTTCTTCTTCTTCTTCTTCTTCTTCTTCTTCTTCTTCTTCTTCTTCTTCTTCTTCTTCCACCAAGTATTTTAGATTGGTTTGGTTTGGTTTGGTTGGGTTGGGTTTATGGCAAATCAACCATTGTGAGTTATTTAATTTCAAATTC
The DNA here is from genome assembly GCA_963585895.1 of Sepioteuthis lessoniana. Lineage (NCBI taxonomy): Eukaryota > Metazoa > Mollusca > Cephalopoda > Myopsida > Loliginidae > Sepioteuthis > Sepioteuthis lessoniana. The sequence continues at coordinate 46,613,024 of OY757919.1, forward strand.
TCTTTATACATACATTAAGTATATGATTTGTAAATACAGATAGTATTTCTTTTAAAAGCTTGAGCTTTTGTTTTGCTCACAGTTAAATGGTTTCTAGCATTTCTAGTATAAAGGCGAATAATTCTATTTACTGTTGATCCTTTGTTTGCAAATAGTTAAATGGTTCCAAGTATTGCTATATATCACCAACTATTCAATTAAAGATCTGTCATTTGTTTACAGGCAATTAAATGATCGAACAGTTCTATTTCTATCAATTCAATTTAACATAAGTCAACAATATTAAATAGTTCCAAGTATTGCTAAGTATCACTAAGAATTCAATTAAAGATCAGTTATTTCTTTATACACTGGCAAATAACCAAGAAGTTCAATTTCTAACAATTCAATTTAGTATAAGTAATTTTTGCACACAGTTTAAATGTCAGACAATTCTATTGGACCCATAGATAGGACTCTGTCAGGTGCTGCTGCCATTCCAGATTAGAGTGAACATGGAAATAAAGGGGTACTCCACATTCCCAAAGCTCCAGTATTACTGAAGTCTCGCTATCAGAAGATTTTGTGTCATAACAGGACACTCGTTGAGGGAGTCTGATCCCTCTGCAAAGATGCATTCGTTGTATTCTATAGATGTAGCTAACTGTGTTGAAGTATCATAGATTGTTCTTCATTGAAATCCAAGTGACTGCAAATCTCCTGGAATTTTCTGGACATTGTTGAGTATCATAGCTGATCGCACCAGCTCTCTGTTCTGGTCGGTCAAAATCCTTCCTTTAATTCTCAAATCACCCAGCCATTTGACCTGTTTTTTTTGGGATTGTTCAAAGATTTCTCAGGCTACGTTCCCTCATTTTCTTTTTGTTATTATTATCATCGTCCAAAGGGTTTTTACACATGATTAAAAGAAGAATTTAGAATATGAATGCGATATCTTACCATAAAACCTTTTAAAAAAACAAAACTTTGTGAATACTCGTGATAATATTAATAATAAAAGGCAGTGAGGAAAAACAAACAAACAATATCAGACAAAGAAGATAAAGGCAAAATGCAGAAGCAAAATAAAGCAGTGTAAACATAATTCGCTGCAATTAATTCCAGCAAATAATGGACGGAAAATCCTCTGGGATTTCCAGATTCAAACAGATCGATATTTAAAATGCAACAAACCGGATGACAAGCCAATCAATAGCTGCACTAAAATGCCGTTAATTGCATTATCAAGCAGAAATAGCCGACTTTAAGAATAATCCGGCAAAACATAGAGATCTGCATTAATTACAAGAAAATTAAAAAGAGATGCAAATAAATTAAATATTTATTTGAAGAATTATAGCGATGAACACTGAAAATGGAACTTTTTTAAAAAAGTTTAATAATCCCATTCACAGCACAAAGAATGACATCGCCCTGTCGGTAAGGCATAAAATACGCTAAATGTATCTCCTGCAGAGAAGAGTAAGCCTCCTTCAAAAAAAAAAAGAAAAAAAGGCGGGGTCCTGGGCATGACATTTGACTACATCAACTGACGGGGTTCCAGTTCCAGAGATCTGAGGAGTGTGAAGTATACACTGATTACTCCTTGGTCTTCTCCAACCAGGAGTGTTAGTGTCAGGGTCCTATTTATGCGTCAAATATATTTGCTTGAAAATTAAGAATATTCGATTGGACCGTGTGCAAATAACTCTTAAGACACAACTACACAAAAACTGTAATTATGAACGTAAAATGAACTCAATTCCCTAACATCTAAGTATAAAATAACCCTTGATCGGTTGACATGCCATTAAAATCAGTCAATCAATCAGACAACAAAAAGCTATTGCTGAGGTAAATTGTGTAAATTTGATTTTTGTAAATTTAAAACAATATGATATCGGTCTAACATAAATACCTTACACACACAAGCACATAAATACACGCGTAGACAAATACATACACACACGTACACACATAGATACAGACATAGAAACACACACACACACACATATATATATATATACATATATATATATATATATCATATTTACCAACCCCTCCGCTCGGGCAGGATATGACACAAGGTCTATTTTTAAGCGGAGTTTAACAAGTTTGAATTCAGAGTATTCCTTCTCCTAGACTAGTTGCCTCACCAAGGCTGAAGAACCCAGGATGTCCTACTATTTTACCCATAGCTGGAGGGAGAATAATTGGATTCATACCTTTCCTAAGGGTTTTAGTGCTATATGAAATGCAGTCAGTCTCGTTCAGGATTTGAACTCGTGTCGCCGTGTCCATTACACCACGCTATAATTCTTCAAATAAATATTTCATTAATTTGTATCTCTTTTTAATTTGTTTATATATATATATATATATATATATATAGTTATCAAACAATACTGATGTTTATACAACAGCATTGCTTCTAACAAAGCCTTCATCAGATGATGACTCTGGGTTCAAGCATGGTTTCGGGGCCGAAGCATCATTACCAAACTTAGTCTAAGGTAAAGTTGGACGGGTTTCGATCCCAGCTTCAAGCGTCCTGCGTGTCTAGCCACACTGAAGAGTTCTGATAGAACGAAACAGTCTGTCTGTGGATGACAATATATACGCTCCCCCATGGGGGTTGAGCACTCTGGCGAAGGAATTGTCGGCCGCCGCTAGCGTAATGCAAAGCTCTTCGAAAGAATTGAGCACTCTGGTAGCCGATAGGGTATAAAAATGTAAACAAACGGCTGCTGCTGCTGTTGCTAAATAAATACCTTAAAAATTCCCTTGGTGGCCGAGAGGTCTGAAACTTTGTCTAAGGTAAAGTTGGACGGGTTTCGATCCCAGCTTCGAGCGTCCTGCGTGTCTAGCCACACTGAAGAGTTCTGATAGAACGAAACAGTCGGTCTGTGGATGACAATATATATATATATATATATATATATATATATATTGTATTTGGTACTGCACTAATCTGCACCAGATAGTGAGTTCTAGTTCTAGTACTCTGTGTGAGGGGGGCTTGAATACAACTTGGTTACTATAACAACTATGGATGAGAGTGTCAGTACCTGTTAGGGCCCATCAAATAAATCTGAAAATAATTCTGAAAATAAATCTGAAAATTATTTGTATTAAATTGAAATATTTGATACCATAAAACAACGTATAAATTATTTATATTAAGAATAGTCACTTGAACATGTAATTGTTTTCTAAGGACAATATTATTGCTAGATGCTATATAAGTGCTTTCAATTTGACTTGTGTTTTATTGAAATTGTTGAAACTATATAACGGTGTACCAAAAATTATTATTATTCAGTGGGAATAGGAAGAAATGTAACCAGGGTATGTATAGATTACTAAAAGTAATTTGAAATTATCCTGCTAATGTGGGTAATAGAATTTCTGAAAATGGTATCTGAAGACGTTGTAAAATTCAACACGAGAGCTTTGGAAAACTGGAGAGCAGACCTAACTATTGCAGAGAAAAGCCTAGAAGAGGTTAAAAATCTAAAAACTCATCTTTCAGAAAGAGTAATTATTGCAACTCCTGTTCTTACAGCATTGATGACACCAAATTATTAACCTAGAAAAGCCAAAAGAGGCTACAGATTTACTAAGCCGCTAGAAATGATAAACCATTATATGAACTCTTAATAGTCTTGCGAAAAATAAAAAAATAATTAGAACCCCTTATATAAACGATTAGAATTTTCAGTTAAGATAAAAGAATAGAATTTGAGATTAAAAAATGAGCCCTGTTCACAGTAGAAAAGGAAAAAGAAAAGCAGCTAAAGGAATTGAACTACTCAAAAAGAAATAAAATTTCAAAACACCTGTAGAAAATAATAACAACAAATTTCAGGAAAATTAGACGCGGATATCAAACAAGCAGAGATGAAAGAAAAAGGGAAAAAGATGTACCTCAAAAGAAAAAGAAAGCATTTTGGAACCAAATTCTCTATAAGAAATTTAATCCAAAGAGTGAATACCCTGGCTTTATTTCTTATAATATAAAATAGAACCTTTTTAAACTGATCAATAGAACGTGGAAGGTAATTGCTTTTGAGTTTTGTCTTTATGATTAGTAAAGTAGAAGGAAGATGATTTGCAAGCACTGGGGATAGCGTTCATGGAACAATACAAAGACACGAAGAATATATAAACACATGCAAAGAGAGACTGATTCAGAATCCAGTAATAGTACTAATCTAGAAAGCAAAAATGGTAAGAAAAACAACCCTATGGATATTTTAAGCAACACAGTAGGGCAGTTTCACATGAGATGACCTGGACACAGCTGCGCAGAGGGAAATTAAAGAGAGAAACTGAATCTCTTTTAATAGTAACAGCAATAATGACATAAATACAAATTACATCAAAGGATCCATTGGAGAAACGGAAATTTCGCCTTAATAAAAGATGTAAACACAAGCAAGAATCGGTCCTTAAAAATTTGACTATAGAATTCTCTTTAAGATCCCATACTCCCAGCCAGACGGTCAAATCTTGTTATAATTAACTAGAAATAAAAGAACTTCTCATTAAGTGGATTTTATTGATCCAGCACTCCGCGTAGTTTGAATTAATGAAAGCAATAAAAGACATAAATACATGATTGGCAAGGTTGTTGGGTTTTATGGAATATCCACCTTTGTGGGTTATTTAATGATAAATCCATTTTAAACAAACTATTGATTCTATTTCAAACAATTCAGTTTAGCATAAGAACATATTTTAATTGTCAAAACATTTCTCTTTCAAGCTATTTAGTTTAGTCAAACAGTTTTAATTCAGCTAATTCAGTATAGATTAATTGGTTTGGTTTGGTTTCTTTGTTTAATGGCATATCAACTCTTTTTAGGTTATTTAATGCCAAATCCATTCTCCTAGAAGAACAGTAGTGGTACTATTTAACCCATAGCTAGGAGGATAAGGGGGTTCATACCTTTCCCAAGATTATTTGCCCGAAAGTGAACGTAATAGCGCGACTGGAGAACGAACTCACGTACTACAATTCCGTAGTCCATCGCTTTAACCATTACACAACGAGGACACCCCCTTCAGTGTAGATTAAGTGTAGATTTTGTTTACACACAGTTAAATGTCAAAATATTTCTATATTAAACAATTAATTTTAGCGTAAGTAGAGTTTCAATATCAAAAACATTTCCATTTCAAACAATTCAGTTTAGCATAAGCACGCATTTTAAATGTAAGTACACAGTTTAATTATCAAAACATTTCTATATCAAGCTATTCAGTTTAGTCAAACAGTTCTAATTCAAATAATTTAGTTTAGCATTAGCATGCAGTTTATTTCTATTTAACCAATAGATAGAGCTCTGGAGCTCCAGCATCACTGGAAACACACCAATTGATTGTTTAGTGCCATATCAGGATACTTATTGGAGGGGTCTTACCCCTCTATAGAGACGCGGTCGGTGATTTTCTATAGCCCCTGCCGTCATTCCATGGAACAAAAAATTCCAAAGAACTTAAATGTAACAGAGATACAAATTGAAGTTAGTGTGCTTGGAACAGTCCCCAAATGCTTACAAATGAGACAGGAGTAATTGGAAATCAGCGGAAAAATCGAGACCATATGTACAATAGGTAAATACGGCTATTTGCGAAATGTACATGGGACGTTCATTACATATATACATAACGTAGAACACATAAAGAACATAGGAATCTCGAAATCCGAAAACACGCAACGACTTCTTGTTCAGGTACGAAACCTTTTTATTAACTTTGAGTTAAAGGTTTCGAGATAAGGAAGAGAGACACAATCTTCTATGCTGTCTTATTCATTTGGCCCCCATCTCGAGCGCCCCCCCCATAGGGTGCAAGTTCGCCTCGCGTCTGCGAGCCCCAAAAGTCGAACCTCCTCGTTTGGCGTCTAGTACTCAACTCCCTAAATTTCTTTCAATTCTCCACAAACCTCTGCGTGCTTCCGGTGCGTGACGTCACTTGCACTCCGTTACCCGTTTCCTCTCGGACTATTGTGACATCTGAGTGACACCTCCATCTTCCCGCGCGTGCCCGCTTTAACACCTGCCTCAATGTTGCACCTAAATAACCCATGTGCTGAGCCGAAAGGTTCTCAGCCAAACTAAACTCAAAGGCATGAACCGAAATCCCTTAGCCATTACGTTACACATACAGACGATAGCATTAAGAAATTCAACCAGAATATTTTGAAAAATTTTGGAGACCTGAGGAGACTTGCTGTCAATCAAACTTCATTGGGAGACAACCAGTTCAAACTGGCTTGAAAAACTCGAAATTAGAAAAAATAACAATTATTGATATCATAATAATGTTTATATAATGTTTATATATTATATAATAATAGTGTTTATGAATGTTGATGTAAAACTGAAAATAGCATAACAAGATTTTTTCTAGAACGATTGTGACAAAATCCTCTCACTTGTAGAATCATTATAAATTTTGAAAGGAGATAACTATTATACCGAATTTTCCCCGATTCGTTTACAATCTACATGTTTACGATTTGTTTTCGTATCAATTCTAGGGATACTTTTGTTAACGCAATATAGATAAAATGTTCTTCTATATTTTTTTTAATTCCTATTTAACTTACAACTTAATAATATAGGATTTTCAATATTTCTCACTCCTATAATTATAAATTCTCAACGGAGATAACTAGTAGACGCTAGTTATAAAGAACTAACTCCTATTTTTACTGATTTTTTGTCGTTATGCTTTCCTTCTTGTATATGTATGTTAAGATTTTAGCTTGTTTTCTTTTTTCAATTAACACGTCAAACCATTTTGAAGTTTACATTTTAATTCAGACATTTTTCTTCGAGCAATCTCTTCTTTAGCTTTAAGTCGTTATTTAGTTTGCTCTTGTTCAAAATATTTTTTTCTTTTTCCGTAAGTTTTTCCTTGATCTGACAACAACCGTTTTAATTTATTTAAAGAGGAAATCCTTGTTAACGATTTTATTTTTTTATTTTTCCCTTGTATTTTCTATTCTGAAATCACTAGTATTTCCTTCCTTCCTTCTCTCTTTTTTTTTCCATCGTAATTCTTTCTTTTCTGCATACACCAGATAACCTCAACAGGAACGTAAGCATAAAAGTCTATTATTCTTTCCATTTTCAACAAGACATCCACCAATCTTTACTTGTTAATGAGTTGTTTCAATAAAATTCTGTGCATAAAATCGTAAAACTGTTTCAAATAAGAAAAGTCGATTCTATCTTGATGGCTACACCAATTATTAGAAATTAAAATACTGATGTACGAACGGTTCATTTGTTGAGAAGGAGGATTTTAAGTATAACATCATATAATCAAAAGAAAGAAAAGCAGTTAGTCATACCAGAAAGAAGGCCAATATATATATATATATATATATATATATATATATATATATATATATATATATATATATTAGGGAGGAGAATTTTAGCAATAAATAACACCCTGTAATAAGAAGAGAGAAAAGCGAATTGCTTATTCCTCAAGCAATTTGTCTTACAAGAAGAAAACCCCAAGTATTAGCTTTATATACAAGGCATTTTAGTAAAAGTGATTTAATATCGTAATCTAACTTGACCAATTTTCGTTGAAATTACCTCAATTTTAACGGCATAGGAAGAAACAACTCCATATTTTCCGTATAATGTTTGGTTTGGTTTGGTTGGTTTGTTGGGTTTTATGGCATATCAATCTTTGTAGGTTATTTAACGCCAAATCCATTTTTATGTAAAAATTGTCAAAAACATTTCCATTTCAAACTATTCAAGCAGTTATATGATGACCATCAGGAGATGTTGCACGAATTTTTTTAATTATATGTATATCATTCTGAAGCATTTTAGCTATAATTGACCCTCTGTTATAATGCAATCTTACAAATAAAAGTCACATTATTAATATACATTTGTTTACACCTGTTATATGCAATCTACCGTCTCAGAAAAAAAAATTCTAAAAGAGTTTATTGTCCATATTTGGATAAATAGATCATTTACTCGTCCTGGATCACGCCTTATATCACAGAGTCAAAGGCGTTAGGATGCTTGTTGCTTGTTGTCGCTTGTTTCAAAAGTGAACTCAAAAGATGTACACCATCGCAGACAGAGAAAACGTTAAAACACACCCTTGTTGATACTTAATACGCCACGTTATTTTATCCTTCAGGTTGGTTCCTATGGTTTTGGTCTTCATTACAATTAGCCATTATTTCAGAAGAAGGAAGAATTCTGCAAACTAGAAATGGCAATATCCATCGAAGACGCTCTAAGCGAATTCTACTCGAGATCGCCTCCTTGGTTGTTGAAGCTAAACATTCTTGCTGGGTCTTTTCCTATTACGTGATACAGAATCAACTAATCACTTATTCCCCTTCAGTAAAGGAGAATGCAGTTCCTGCTTTTTTTTTCTCATCTCGCGACACAGCACGAATACATCGTCCCATCTCACAATAAGTACATCGACTTCTTTTGCAGATGGTGGCATCTCTCCTTGATTCCTGGGGTTAGTTTTCAGATCAAATATCCGCCGCTGTCTTTGCACTCAGTGATACAGCCTAATCCATAACACTTCTTATCACTGGCTAGGTATATTCAGCCGGCTTAACTGATTATTACAATGTCACCAAGTGCAGTAACAGGCCAGAGCCATTAGGATGTATTTAAACAATATCGTTTATGTTGTAATTGTAACTGTCGTAGAAAATGAACACGGCTGAACGAGTTCAAATCTTGGACGAGACTGTCTGTAATTCACATCGCGCTAATACTTCTTGGAGAGTTATGAATCAAACCATTCTACCTAGATTCGAGCAGAATAAGCTCTTCAACCATGGCATTGGCAACCGGCCTTGGAAAAGGAAAAAATCTGAATTGAAATCAGTTAAACTCCGCTTTAAAATTGACCTTGTGTCGTATCCCTACTGTGTGAAGGAGTTGGGTAAATATATATTTAGAATTTTATAGTACTGAGTTAATTTAGAGGGTTATTGAAATACGAAATAATAATTGAGTCTAATTAAGTTCAAAGTAAAATTCAATACTATAAAATAAAATGGTTTGTGCAATGTTTCAAGCAAATTACAAAATACTTTTATATATTTCGAAAATATTCACCAAGAAAAGAGGTAGCTGAAAGCAGTAAATTGATTGATTGATTTTAACGGCAGGTTAACCTATCTGGGGTTATTTTATACATAGGAGTAAAAGAATCGCGTCCATTGTACGCTAATTATTACATTTTTTGTGTTTTTCTTTCTTTAGGAGTTTTTTGTGTGCATGTTACTATCGATTTTGACAATTTTTTAAACAGATCAATTTAATGCATTGACAGTGTCCTAACAGGTACTACCACTTCAGGTCAAAGTGGACCTAGAGATAATGTCAATGAAGAGATACTCCAGACACCCCCAAGTTATCTATAACTGGGGCCTTACCATTATATGCAGTTTAGATTCATACCAGAAACACTCTATTTTGCGGAGGGTCTTACTCCTCTGAAGAGGATAAAGTCAGCATATTCTAAGACCTTTCGATAGGTAAGGGGCTTTTAGGGCTCAAAAAGACAACGTCAGGTAGTTGTAAAAATGATTCAAACTCGTGACCCTGATATTTCTGATTGAGTTTTATTTTTACTATACACCGTAACCCCCACATTTCGAGTTCAGAACAATCACGTCAATTACAAATAAAAAGGCTCAATAGAGCCACCACTTACATCCTAACAGAATGATAGGATAGATTTCGAAAAAGTTGTCTGCACACTGGACAGATATTTTGATTGATTGATTGATTGATATTAACTGAGTGTCAAACTGTCTAGGTTTATTTGATGTTTAGATGTTAGTGAATGGCGTTTCTGGTACCATTTAGAGCATTTAAAAGTTTTATTCTTCATACACATTGTTCTGTACAGATACATATGTTGTTCCTTCCATATTTTATGATGGAAGAGATTGCTTACTTATTTTCATGAGTGTCTAACGGAACAAACACTGTATATTCATCCGAGACGATTCGGTTGATCTATTGTTTGGTCAACGTACAGTGAATTTAACCAGTTAGTAATCCTTATGTATAACTGGACCTTTTCGAAAGTCTGTCCTCTTCGGTATACCTCGTTGTCAAGTAAGATTTTCAAAAGAAAATCAACAAGGCTTTTATATGAATATTCACCGATGACACGCGTTGCATAAGGTTTCTGGTGAGCCAATTTCAAATCCTGGAGATGGCAATTTATTATTTGTTTGTTTGTTTGTGTTTTCTGGGATATCGACCTTTGTAGATAATTTAATGCCAGTTTAAATATAAAAAAGAGTTCCATTTCTAAGAAATAAGTTTAGCATGCAAAAACAGTTCCATTTTAAGCAATTATGTTTTGCGTAAGTACGCAGTTTAGTACTCTTTGACCCATAGATAGGACCCAATAAGATGCTACCACTCTGGGCCAGAGTAGACCTGAGAGCGATGGCAATCAAAGGGTGCTCTGCATTGCCCAAAGGTCCAACATTACTGGAACCTCACCATCAGATTATCTAGTGTCATATCTAGAACACTCGTTCGGTGGGGGTCTTACCCCTCTGTCGAGATGCCGCCAGTGTCTTCTACAGCCCCAGCCAACTGAGCAAGAGGATGTTTACATTTAACCTTGCGCAAATATATGTGAGGAAGATATAAACCCATCTCTTGCCCTCTGCAAGTTAAGGGTAATTAATAGGGCAGATCAATTTCTTTTGCTTTGGCACTGGAAACTGTCCCGAAAAAAATAAACTCTGAATTCAAACTAGTCATACTTATATATTTACATATTTATTAGTCAATATTTATAGTAAAGATTATATATATATATATATATATATTTATATATATATATATATATATATATATATACATATATATTTATATATATATATTGTAACAGTTTTGGTTGTCACTAATTCAGTTTGCGTGTTTGTGGCGAACCAAGAGCGATATAATTTTGCGAGGGCACAATATCTGTGTTACAGCTATTATATAGTAATAATAATAATAAATAAATATATATTAGATTTTATATATTTAATGCCCTGGAAGTTTGTCCGCGATCTTAGGTTTCATAAAGTTTTATTTATTTTTAATGCATCTACTCCAGAGCCCTTAGATCAAAGTGTAATTTTAGTTTGGAAGTCCGGGCTTCAGCTTGTTTTCAATCTTAGTCCTGGTAATTACAGTCAAGAAAAGAAATCTTTTACTTGCTCTATAAGGAAGTGGAACCTTTTAGGCCACCATGACACAGCTCTAGAGAATGGCCAAGTTTTCTTCCAGTAGTGTCAACCATGAACTATCTTATCATCACCTAAGTGTTTTACAAATTGTTCACTTTTCCCACAAAGTCTGGATATTTCCAGCTTTTTTTTTTTTATTTGACTCTGTGTTCCGTTGAAACAGAGACATTTATGATCTGATGAAACACTGTCACCTCGCTTACATTTAGTAACCAGATATAAGTGAATACATTTGAATTATACAGTTTTACAGATATTAACATTTCATTTTCGAGGTAAACATAGTTTGATTTCTTTCTCCTGGCGAGTTTTTAAAGCAGTTTTAGTTAGTGGTCTTTCGCAGAAGTCGGGGATGTCCTCGTGGTGTAATGGTTTAAGCGATGGACAGCGGAATCGTTGTAAACGAGTTCGTACTCCAGTCGAGCTATTACGTTCAATTTCGGACAAATACTTAATACTTAATAGTTTACTTAGTAAACTATTAACGCCCTTATCCTCCCAGCTATGGGTTAAATAGTACTACTACTGTTCTTCTAGAAGGATGGCTTTGGCATCAAATAACCTACAAAGATTGATATGTCATTAAACAAAGAAACCGAAACTTTCACAAAAGTCTGAGTGAGAGCAAGTCTCCTTGGGTTTCCAAGACTCTTCTCACTGTTAAATATTCACCTTTGACAGCTTGTTAATGTAGATTCCGTAAAGAGAATATGCAGATGTGTCTTAAGCTAAACAAGGGACCGCGGAAATTAATCATGAGAACTGCGCCGGAAGAAAAAAATATGTTGGCGTCAGAATATTATATAATGACAAAAGTTTGTTTTTTGTTTTTTTTAACCCAGTGGTCAGTCAATGGGAGTCCGTCAGTCAGATGGGGTCGGCAGTCAGAGAGTAGACACGTCAGTACGGTGGCCCCTGCGCTGAAAACCGATCTTGTATCAAGTAAAGTAAGTAAGGTTGGCGACCAAAGTCGAGGGTGACTCGAAGGCTCCCTTTTCGATAGCTACTACACCAAGGTGTAGGGGGGCGCTACTCCTTCCCTGGATTGCTCCACTTTACCCTTGATCCACACCTTATAATGCTGAGTGTTATGCAAGGCGACATCAAGTACCATTTTTAAAGTCTTTGGTATGACTCGACCTGGGATTGAACCCTGGTCTCCCGGGCCATTGGCGAACACTCTACCCACTAGGCCCGTCAAAGAAGAGTTAAGGCACTGAAAATGAGTATCTCAACGTGGGTTAAGATATGATGTCAATCATTGCTGTCCTCTGTCTCTTTTTCTCTCTCTCTCTCTTTCTCTCTTTCTCTCTCTCTCTCTGACATTCAGCAATTTCAACCTCTTCATCGAAATAAAGATTAGTGTTATATTTGTATAAACAAGTGATACTGTCTTTCCTTCTGCGGCTACACAGCGTCAGTATTCGAGCTGATCTTAAGTGTACTTTGTGGTAGATGGTCTTGAATTCTTTGTCTGATCTTAAATCTTCCAAATCTCCTATCCACTTCTTTAGGAAAACTTCCCAACTGCAATTATTATCACCGTCACTTTCATGTTTCATATTAAGTTGTGTACAATCCAAACAAAATAATGAAAATTCTTATAATTCTTCTTCTTCTTCTTCTTCTTCTTCTTCTTATTATTATTATTATTATTATTATTATTATTATTTACTTCTTGAGAGTTATTCACATCAGTTTTAGCTGATGGTTTCACCGGAGTTTGAGTGACAGCAAGTCTTCTAAAGTTTCCAAGACTTTTCTCAGTATTCTGGCCGTTCTTAATAATACTGTAGTCTGGATGGTTTCCACTCGTCCTCCAACTTCCAAGTCTTTCAGTCCCTTTAACTATTCTTCAGTTACTCTACCAAAAGCACCAATCAAAATTGATATAATTGTCACCTTTATTATTATTATTATTATTATTATTATTATTATTATTATTATTATTATTATTATTATTTCAGGTGGTGATGTTTTGTTGTCTTTTTTATATTTATTAGTAGTAACAATAGTAGTAGTAGCAGCAGCTCAATAGCAAAATGCATGTACTGAATGTTCGCCTGAGTTACTCGCTGAAAAATGAGAATTATATATATATATATATATATATATATATATATATATATATATAGTTGAGTAAAAAAAGAAAGAGAAAGAAATATCCAAAATGCATTTGATTTCCGCCCTTCCTAACGTCATATGCTATTATGTTTGGACAGTTCCTGTAGTTTTTGCAAAAATCCATTTGTCGCTTGGTAAGCTGATTTAAATTCGGAGATTTTTCATTTGAGTTACAACAATTAGCACAAAGTTTAATGAGATTGTTTTAAAAATGAATTAGTTTATCAGTACTCATAAACTTTTTAAAAAACATGGACACTAAAAGGAATTTCTTAGCCAATTCTAATTATTCGTTTCTAATTAATTTTTTCGATGCATCTAGTGGTATTGTTAGTATATAATTTAGAACACACACACACACACACACACACACGCACACACACATATATATATATATATATTATTTTCAAGAGAATGAAAAAAATTCACTACACTAATTTTCAAGTGTCGTGAAACTCACAGTACTGTGTTGACAATCTTTTTTATTTTCTGTTTTTTAATCTTGCATTTGCTCTTCACTTTGTGCATTGATTATTTTTCTGTGCATTGTGCACTTCCATTATTCAATGACTTTACTTTTTAAATGAATCGAAGGCATTTTCTTCGTAATGCCAAAATTGTCTTTGTTAAAGAACACCATAGATATTACTTAAGTCGTAACAGGGGGATTATTTGCTTCATATATTTCCGAGAGTGTTTGTTATAAAGTGAACATAATTACCTGATATATATATATATATATATATATATATATATATATATATATATATACGTGCGTGTGTGTGTGTGTGTGTGTGTGTGTGGAAAACGGTAAAACGGAAGAACAATGTATGTTGTTATATTCGATGATTTATCTTATTTTTGCTGACGCGTTTCGACTTTAAATATAACAACATCTATCGACCCTGATACAGACTTCCAACTGAAACAAAGAATTATCTGATAAAATCATTTCTCAAAGTTAAATAATTTCAATTCTCAATATAAGTCCTATACTTAAAAAAATAAAATGTAAATCTATATCTTTGCCCTTGAGGTCATGATAATTACGTGGATGCGTATTTCTAACCCTCTTGGGAAGACGTGGCCCTGGAGGTGACCGTATCCTCTGTAAAACGTACGGATGTAATTGCAAGATATATTGAGGTTAATTGGCCACGCAGTTACCATAACTAGTTAATTTGGCGTCACCTCTGAGCGATATGGACTGATGGCTCAGTTTCATGATTTTGGCTTTGCAATCGGTAGTCGCTTGTTCAATGTCCAGTGTTGGAGATCACCGTATACACTGCTGATGTGACCTAATAAGGTCGAAACAGTTGTCCAGTGTTTCTGTATGTCGTGCGTAGGGATTCGTCGGATTTTCTCGTCGTGGTAATTCAATAAAAATATAATCTCGCTCCTTAAAAAAAATGTACATCTAAAACAATTTTGATAAAATATTTTTGTATTCAGACAAAAACTTTGAAGTTGAAGCACGTCGGCACAAACAAAATAAAACACCAAATATACTGATATATTAACCTTCTTACGTTTTACCTTTTTCTACAAACATTCTGTTGATTTCAGTTCATTTCTTCTCCTATCTCTCTCTCTCTCTCTCTCTCTCACACACACACACACACACACACACACAAATTCACCAAGTGCACTAGTGATAATCATAAACTATTACAATACTCTCTATCTCTGTCTCTCTCTCTATATATATATATACATATTATTTTTATGGTTCTTGGTTATCACTAGCCCACTTACTGAGTTAAGGGTGGACCAAATTTTACTGTATTATTGAATAGAACTCAATAAAAATGATAGGAGTATATATATATATATATATATATATATATATATATATATATATATATATATATATACGTAGTTTCTAAGTTCCATAATATCCTAGAATAAATTTTCTTCATTACATACGAAAATTGGTTTATTTTTGTTAAAGAACATTTGTTTATGCTTGAAAACAATGAAAATCAGTGTGTGACAACGGCTGGAAGTAAATGAATTGAATGTGTCAAAGTTTTGTATCCTGATCCAATGAGATTATTCAATATCATTTCTGCAGTATGTGGTTGAACATAGCCAAAAGGTAGGATTAGACCATCGCTGGTTGCATATTGTTAAACGTAATATTCATTTCCTTTAGTTGCTGGCAATAAACCTCTGCATTGATACTCTTGCCACAGTCAAAGAAGCCTTAGTAAATAGGTCAAATTGATACAATCAAAATAATCTTCTGCAGCTGCAATATAGTTTTTTTCTCTAGATTTTTAGTACAATTCTGTCAAGCCATTCAGCAGATGGTTTACGATTGTCATAAAGAATTCAATTTGGTTATCAAGTCACTATATGATCAAGAAATAGACCGTTTTCTGCTAAGTAGTTGCAACATAAAATGCATACAAAACGAGAAACGCTCTAGTTTTCATTGCGTTCATGTGGAAACTATTTATTGTGCTTTTTCAGTTTGCCAATTTCCCTAAGACGATCCAAACGTTGCAATAGAAATATACAGTCTTTGAAATTTTTCTCAGACTTTAAAGGTATTTTATTTTTTTTTATAAACCAACATCTGAAAATAAAGCAGCCCTTTATGATCAGGCATGAATCCTTTATCTAATTTTTGTTTAATGGTGGAAGCCGTTTGGGACATACAGTATTCGTATGAAAAAGCAAAACGCAACACTTTTTTTAAAAAAATCTTTTTGTATATAGTATTTACAGTAAATACTGAAAAATAAACGTATATTATTAAAAAGAAGAGATTTTGATAATTAAAATTTGTAAATTAGTAAAAAAGCAACAAATACGCTTATATAGATAGATTTTTTTTCATGAATAAATCCTGTATTTTAAATCTGCAATTGTTTTAAGAACATCAATAATAATAATAATAATTTTTACAGAACTGGGAGATAACACAAACATACCACATCTGGCAAGAAAAGAAGAAATTGTCAGTATTGGGGATTGTTTTTATGCATCCATACAATGGCTCAAGTAATACCTTAAAAAGTGCATAGAAAGGCTAATTACAGCCGACAGTAACGGCAATTGCAATATAGGAGCAAAGAGAAAAACAGTAAAACAAGAAAACTAGAAAACAGTAAAGGGACAAAAAAAACAACTGTAAGGATACTTCAAGTGAAAAACTGGCGAGATTGAAGACGAAAAAAAACCTGGATATGGCTACGAAAGAGAAACCTTATCATAGAAACTAAATATCTTCCAATAGCAGCAGAGAGCAATAAGGATACACACACACATACACACACATATATATACATATATATGTATATATATAATTCATGGAATTTAGACTGTGACCCGTTGGTTTTATGGAATCTTTTGCAAAATAACAATCATCACACAGTTAAGAAATCCTATATATATATATATATATATATATATATATATATATATAACTCTTTCTGTCATGTCAGAAATCCTTATGTTTCTAGACGTGTTGACAACTCTCCTGAAGATCATGTATATGGAACTCAAAGTCGTAAGTTTTTACACCCTTGTTTTATCTTATATTTGAAATATTGAGATATTTCTCTACAGGTTCTTTTCTTGACCACTGTATTTTAATGATTTAAAACAATTATGGCAGTCCATATATATATATATATATATATAAGTTACCTCTTATCATTTTTATCATAAAAGTTATGGATTTAAGGCATGCCGATCAATAAAACGTTACAGTGTCAGCACTGTGTGGATACTAGGTGATCTCTAGATGACTAACCAAGTGTAATTGCGAGTAGTGACAGATGGTGAGAGAAAGAATCAAAGGAATCCGTACAGTCAGCGCACCTAGTTTGAATACCTGAATGATTGATCAATTAAGACATCGGTAATACATGATACTTGATCTCGGTTTACATTGTATTATGTTTCACGAGTCCATTCATCACACTTAACAAATCACTTTCAATTTAGGAGCTGCAATACTTGAATACACCTGACATACGTTCATAGTTTTACAGCCTCGTTGATTTATTGTCACATGATCTTGATCCCTCTTCAAACGTTCAAACAGGACGTCAAATGCATGTGATGAACGCCCTTATTCAAAATAATTATGGATCCTAAAAACATCCCGTAATTTTAGGCGTAGTCGTACTTACATTCTCGAAAATGACGAACAAACCTCGAAAGTAGATGTACTTGGCTTATGATGTCAGAGATTTCGAACAATTATTAAAAAGTCTTAATACTAAAATACGTCTCGAGCACGAACATGAAAAGGCGGATAAAAGCTCAGGCCCAAATCCTTGTCTCTGTAATAATAATAATAATAATAATAATAATAACGATTTTAAGATGCAAACATATCAATTAATCCTGGCCAAAAGATCTGACCTAGTGATAATTAAGTAAAACAAAAAGAATACACCATAGAGTTGATTTTGCCGTCGCCACGGATCACAAAGAGAAAATCAATGAAAGCGAAAAGAGAGACAAGCACTTAGACTTTGCCAGAGAACTATTAAAGTTATGGATCATGAGAATGACGTTGATACCACTTGAAATTGGATCGCTTGTAACGGTTCCCAAAGGCTTGGAAAGAAGATGAGAAGAGTTGTATACAGGAGGTCAAATCGAGACTATTATGTCTACACCATTGTTGAAATCGGCCAGAATACTTAGAAGAATAAGGGAGACACAGAAGACTTGCAATCACTTAAACACCACGATTAGACTATCAGCTAATGCTTTGAAAATATGCAAGGAATATGATATATACATATATATATATATATCTATGTGTGTGTGTAATTGTGTGGTTGCGAAGATATTTATCACCTGATCATTTAGTTGATGAGGTTCTAATCAGAATTCTTGATAGACAACAAAAATATTTGCATGCATATGCATGGTTGTATGGGTAGTGCTGCTCAAATCGATGCTGAACTAAAGACCCAGCAATGAAAATTACAGTGATGTGAGCTAATAGAGAATTAACTGATCTTGCAGTTGTTAGTACAAGCGGACGAAGTGAGAGGCTATAGAAATGTGCTGAGGGAACTGAAAACATCTTCCTCGGTGGGTATTGAAGCCCTATCCGGTGCAGCGAAATACAAAAGACCATTATTACGTTAAAAGGAATGTGTTTGTATTCTTTCACACGCTGAGGTCATTTTACGTAACAAAGTGTACAATCAATATGAATTAAAAGAAAACAATAATTCCTCTTTATCTGCTTCTGCTCTCTCTCTCTCCCTCTCTCTCTCTCTCTCTCTCTCTCACACACACACACACACACACACACAAACACGCACATACATACACACATATATGTATGGATCTATTTATTTATTCATAAAAATTAATGTATTTTCTGTGGGTTCAAAAATTTCAGAAAACTTATTTTTCAATCATACATCCTAGATGCATCAAGGAGGTCTTCAGTGATGCAACTGTCTTCATTGCCGATTTCGGGTTATTTCTGCATCATATAGGCTCCGACAGTAACCCCGGCATGACTCTGGAAGAGGCAAGCCGCCTCCGTGATCGTGACGCGCTACGCTCGTGCCTCTAGCAAAGCAAAGAAAAATTGAATAAAGGCCGGACTTATAAGAATATTAAAAATTATAAAAAATTTTAAAAAGAATAATAATGTGTATTTTTTGATAATTTTCTGTAATAAAAAAAAATGAGGCGACGATAGGAATCGATATAAATGATAAAGAATCGTTGTCTCATATTTTGACTATTTTGTGGTTCTATCTATTTTACTAAACGTTGGAATTGCCGTGGTGTGCTTGATAAGGTACCGAACAGTGATATCGTAATAAGCAAGTTCAAAACTAAGTCACGCTATTACATTCACTTTTGGATAAATACCCCAGGAAAAGGATCGAATTCCCTTATCTACTCCGGCTATAGGTCAAATAGTATCACAACTGTTTTTTTTACAAAGATGGCTTTAGAATTAAATAATCCACGAAAGTTGATATGCTATTAAACAAAGAAACCAAAACTATATATATATATATATATATAAAGTGTGTCATTTAAAGAGGCTTTCGTAATTTTCATCTTTGAATAAAAGGGATTCGACGAGCACAGTTCAAACTTTGCACGAGGTTGTTTTATTTGTGCCAGTGGCTTTGGGAAAGGCATGAATCCACCATTTCTTCCTTCTTGCTATTAATGTGTAAAATAGTATGGTCGACTGGATTCTTTTCCTTTTATGGAGAAAGAAATCAAGGAGAATGAGAATTATGAATTCAATACCAGGAGGTAAGGCAGTCTAACAAGGTCTTCAACTTTGTTCCGGTAATTTCTGCAGACACTGATGCTGACTTGTATATCACTTTGTCTTTCTCTTGGATCATATCAGTATCTTAAAGAGAGGAAATATGTATTACATCAAATTTCGACTTCGGCTGTTTGAGTTAACATCTAATTAATTTATTCCGGTTATGTGTGAAACAATAGGCCAGTGGACAATTATGGCTAATAAGTCTAGAAAAGGGACAACTGCATTTGGTTTCTCGCCTGATACGAAATACTATATATATATATATATATATATATATATATATATAATATTTATTATTATTGAGGTGTTCGTTGAGTAATGTTTATTGCTGAGAGAAATAGACACGACGACCCGAGTTCAAATCCCTTCGAGGCTGTTTGCATTTCCTATAGCGCTAGTAATATTGTTAAAGGTATAAATCCACTTATTTTCATACAACCTATATAGTTCGGCGTCCTGGAATCTTTAACCTTGTAACCTTAGACTCTGAATTCAAATCTGCAAAATTCTGTTTAATAATTGACCTTGTGTCGCATCCTGTTCTTGCAAAGGAGTCGGGTAATCACACACACACACACACACACAAACACACACACACATATATATATATATATATATATATATATATATATATATATATATATATTACAGAGGAATAGAAATAATACTTTCATATTCATCGCACTTTGTGACATCGGTTTATCATTTGTTTTGATAAATACTGCCCTCCTTATCTGGACAAACATTTCAAGACGCCTTTGATTCTATAAATTTCGTTGACATCAAAGCTAGATTCTTTCTTTTTATAAAGGCTGAACTTGAAAAACTTCCGGAACATTCATAGAAAGTAAAAGTTTGATATACGAGGATCATTAAATAAGTTTCCAGATTTTTTTCGTATGGGCACTTTTATTGATAGTACACACATGAAACTCTAGTCCCCTTCAAATTAGTCTCATCCAGCTGCGATTCACTTGTTGTAGCGTTCCAAAAACTTTTGGAAGGCCCCATGGATGTCCTCTTGTATGAGCGTGTCAATGAGCTTCGTCACAGCCTCTTTCATCTCCTCAATTCTCTCATAACGACAGCCTCTGAGCTTAGGGAATTAGCAAAAGTCACAGGGAGCAAGGTCTGGACTATAGGGACGGTGAAGAACTGTCTTGATACGAATCTTGGTCCGATAGTCTGTGACAAGGATGGAGTTGTTGACTGGTGCATTGTCCTGGTGTAAATGCCACTGACCCGATTTGAAGAGTGCGGGCCTCTTCCCAAGAAATCTCTTCCTGAACTCCCTTAAAACCTCAACATAGTAACCCTAACCCTAACCCTTTGGCCAATCATCTGTGGTGTATTAACTTCCTTACTCCTCCCACACCTCTCATCATCCCTTACAGACTCCTTGCCTTCCTTGAATCTCGTATGCCACTCAAAAACTGATACTTGATTCATGCAAAATACTCCAAAATCAGTCTGAAGCATTCCATACGTTTCTGTGGCATTTTTTCCAAGTTCAAAACAGAATTTTAATCCGTATCGTTCTTCTAAAGTGTCTTCACGTCCAGATTGTATTTTTGAAATTCACTAGCTGTGACAATCAGGTTTTAGTAGGGTGTATTCCAATTGCTGCTGTAGCTGTTCCGTTGATCCTGAAATCATAAAAATTGGTCAGTCGTCTTATAAGATGTATAGATATAACATAGTAAATTTTCAAGGGTCTACGACAATTTTAAATGCCTGTAAAAAAAAACTCTGCAAACTTATTACTAATTCATATGATATTGAATTCTGACTGAAGCTAATTGTTATATCATTATTTTATCACTAATATTTTCTAAAAATCGCAGACCCACCTCTTTTCCCTTTAGTTAATTAGAATTAATTAGACTGACTGGACATTTTAGTCTGGCGAGAGCAACCAGTCTAAGAGAATGACAAAACTAATTTCAAATTTCTCTGCAAATACTCTATGAGTCAGCGAGACAGAGAAAGAAGCAAAACTCCCCCAAATCTTACAGGAGTTGGATTCCTGCAATGGACTGAGAGAAAACATAGCAATCACATGCACATACATTATATATTTGTATATATACATTATTTTCTTTTTTCGGACTATCACCCTTATCTTTTCCGCCATGTTTATCACAATGCTCCAGCCTTTTTTAGGTGGTCGGAATGACGAACTTAACCCTTTATTTCCCTCACCAGGGTAGACTGTTCTCGTTTCACGTGCCATGTGATTAATGGATTTCCGTTATCAGTCATCTCCTGAAAGTTCTCCACGGTCATCTTTTGGTATGTCACTGGATCTAACCAACGCCTTTATCCACTGTGCCATGTGTCCTTGAGGACATCTGTGTATAAATTTCATGGTATTATAAACCAAACGTCGTCAGCAATCAATTTTTACCAGTGCTCATACTGCAATTTTGCTGTTATCATTGCATTTTTACCAGAGCTCATATTGCAACTTTGTTGTTGTTATTGCTTTTCTCTGGCACTCCTTATTAATGGTTCCTAAATTGTATTAATTTCTATGCTTGGTCGGCTCAGGAGATTTCTTTGGCCAAGCATATGTGCTGATTCTTTAAGTTCACGAATTTTCCAATCTGATCTCAACCAGGTATGATCTTCCGTCTCTCTCCATGTGATCAGCCACTCAAAAAAAAAAAAAACAATAATAAAAAAAAACATGACTTGTGAAACTCGAACAGTTTACCCCTATGAGCGAAATAAAGGGTCAAGTTCGACATTCCAAGCACCTGACGAAGGCCGGAGCGTATAAAAACCGAAACTTTATGATAAATATAGCGACAAAGATGAGGACAATTGTCCGAAAAATGTAAATAATACCTCGTCTCAGAAATATAGACAGATTTGTATATATTTCATGAATAATGTGGCCACAAGTTATCATTTATACAAGTTTCATAAGAGACAACAGAACTTTCCTTTTTACAATCTTATTATGTTTTTCTTTAGCTTTCAACTATTTTTTTTAAATCAAGGTCCAATAATTAAAGAATTTGCACTAATGTTTTCTCCGAAGCATTTTTGACCGTTTCGACTGATTGACATTAGGGGTTGTTTTTTCATTGATATTGATTTTTATTTTCTTTAGTTTAGTTACGATGTATATTTTGTTGGAAGTGTTTATTATTGGTAAGGGTGTTTTAGTTAGCGTGTTTGTAGTTTAAGACGTATACGTCAGTGCCAACGTTGAATGCTATTTTATTTATGTTTGGTTTATTTTGGCCCAGCGGTTAGAGTGTTCGCCAATGGCCCGGGAGACCTGGGTTCAATCCCAGGTCGAGTCATACCAAAGACTTTAAAAATGGTACTTGATACCACCTTGCTTAACACTCAGCATTATAAGGTACGGTTCAAGGGTAAAGTGGAGCAATCCTGGGAATGGAGTAGCGCCCTCCCCTACACCTTGGTGTAGTAGCTATCGAAAAGGGAGCCTTCGGGTCACCCTCGACTATGGTCGCTAACTTTTTGGTTCATTTTACTATATTTGGCTTCGAAGATTTGTTTAAGTTGTTTTTATTTGTAATTTCAATATTTTTATGGTATTATTGGCTAGGCTTCTCGTATTACAGTAGATTGGAATTTATCTGTGTTATCAATATATGTTGTAGATATATGCTGTTTGATAGCACTGGTATCAGAGAGGAGATAAGACGACGACAAAGGCTAATTGTTGTATGAACAACGTAAGTAGTAGCTGTTCGTATAACCAAGCTGATACACATTTATATATATATATATATATATATATATATATATATATATATATATGTAAACGTAAGCATGATCTCTGGATGAAATTTCTTTTAAAGGTCTTTTAAAACCGAAGAGTCGTCACAAGCTAAAAGTATTACTGATAAACACATTACTGCCAGTTTCACGATGATAAATCGACTAATAGTCGCATACACGCCTCTATTTAATGGGTTGACAGTAATAGTCACAATAGATGAAAAAATATATATCAATTTGTATAATTTGTTTAAACCCACATTTTTTTCTTTCATACACACACACACACACACACACATATATATATATGTGTGTGTATATATATATATATATATATATATATATATATATATATATATATATACATATATAATGCAACCTTTAGGTTTGCATTTTTTTAATTTTTCAAAAGTCTTGCGGCATGGCTTTCAGTTGCTCATCACGTTCTCCTTCATCTGATCAGTTACCTAAAATCTCCTTTTCAACCGGGATTCTAAATTTAGGCAATCTTATGAAGCCCCAATGGGACTGTAATGAGGGGAAGTAGTCTCTGACAGATCTGGATAATTAATGAGATGAGAAAAAAAAAACATACCGAGGCAAAGCGTAAAATAAGCAGCCAAAATTGCTCGATAGTTTTCGAACAATACCTGCAATTTTCAGATCTAATTCTTGCAGTTTTAATTGTACAAATACATTAAAAACTTTTCTATTTCTATGTATGAATGTCAGCATATCTATGCAGACATATGATTGCCTGTGTGTGTGTGTGTGTGTGTGTGTGTGTGTGTGTGTGTGTGTTCGATCCTATTTACCAACCCCTCCGCTAGGGTAGGATATGACACATGGTCAATTTTTAAGCGGAGTTTAACAGGTTTGAATTCACAGTTTTCCTTCTCCTAGACTAGTTGCCTCACCAAGGCTGAAGAACCTAGTCTGTCCTACTATTTACCCATAGCTGGAGGGAGAATAATTGGATTCATACCTTTCCCAAAGGTATTAGTGCAATGTGAAATGAAATCAGTCCCCTTCCAGGATTTGAACTCGTGTCGCCGTGTTCATTTCCTACGATGATAACCATTACACCACGGTGTGTTCGATAGATAATTAAAAGCCAATTAATCATTGCTAAACGATACATAGAAAAATATTGAAAAAGAGAAAAACATTAGCTCACTGAAATAAATACGTGCATGTTGCCGACGTTTGAAGTGGTAGGGTCTACTTTTATGAGAGTAGAGTGGACATTGAAGATGCTATGTTGGTTCCACTTTTCTTTGTTTAATGGCATATAAGTATTCAGGGGTTATTTAATGCCATATCACTCTAGTGAAAGAGTAGCTGTGGTACCATATAGCTGGAGGAGATAAGTGGGTTTATTTTTCCCCAAGGTTGTAGTTCTAAAGTGAACATAATGGCGTGACTGAAGTTTAGCACTTTTAGTCCTTTTGCTCCTCAGAGCATTTTTGCTTCCACAGTCTCAAAAGAAATGGTAATTTGGCTCGTACACTGGAGAATTATCAGATTTCCGAGAAAGAGAAAGATACAAAAAATCGAATAGATGGATAGATATATTGATAGATACTGAAGAGAAAACATGGAAATAGAAATTAGGATGATTAATATAATGAATGAAAGACAATTAGAGGAATCTAATGGAGAAAGACAGTATCTGTCTGTCTGTTTGTCTGTCCGCCCCCCTCTCTCTCTATCTATCTCTCCATGAATATGCACACACACACATACACACACACACACTCGCATGCGCGCACATTCATATTCTCACACTCACATATATATGCCTGGAAATGTATATAACTGTCAGAAAGTAAATAAAGAAAGCAATCAGAATTAGTGTCAAAATGCGGACATTTAAATAAACTTTTATTATGTCTTCTACCCTCAAATTAATTTACACGATTCATAAACGAACAAAAAAGTTTTTTATGGGTGAGAAAAAAAAAAGAAGTAGCAAAAGAAGAAAAAGAAAAAATTATAAAATTGAGACAGAATAGGAGTATATTTTACAGAACTAAGTGAATTTTTATCATCCGACCAGGGCATAATTGGAAGCATATTGTAAAGTATCCTCCTCATCCGACATTTCTTACCCATTTTGAACAAATTGGGAGAATATTTTGAAAAAAAAAATCTGTAAGATAATGCCTTTTGCGACCACAGATCTTTTAGAATATCGATTAAATTGTGTCTAGGGCTGGATGAAAAGAATATTTCGACCTCAACAAGAGACTGTGGCTATAATTTACCAAGACACAAATGAACAATGAGTGAAAGGTTAATTTTCTTCCATAGACCGCTTGACATTCAACACACTTATTCCAGAGAATTTTCCATTGGATGAACCTATCTATTGAAAGTTGTGAAGCTATGCTGTCGTATTTTTTTATATAAATATCCTCTATCTCCCCATATTAATTTAATCTGAAGGGAAAGGTAAACGTCTCGTGGAGCTAGGTCAGTTGTGTATAGAAGGAATTGCACTTGTGCAATCTTGCGTTTAGTCAAAAATGCAGTACGGGTCGAGTTGTTTATGTCTGAAAACTCACTGCAAATCTTGGAGTTGACTCATATGGCAGGGTCACAATCCAAGATAATACTACTGAGTGGTCATTCAGTGATACAGTACTCTTTACACTCGATATTTACGGTAACTGCCACAAACTTAAATTCCTGTTTGGTGTATATATTTAACCATTAAACACAATTAAACAATTAAACAGTTAAACTGTAATACAAATTATATAGAATATATAGGGCTAAGGGGAATTTGTTGGTGAGAATTGTTTTATTTTCGTAGATTGTGGATATTTGGGTTTAGATATCTGACTCCATTTGTTTTCTTCTCTACCCCATTTAATTCGTTGGTGTCTTTGTCTGTGAAGGCTGCAAAAGAATTACTAAAGAAATGAAGAAAGAAGACGGAGGTAGTAAAGTTGGCAACTGTAGTTGAGGGCGACCCGAAGGTTCCCTATTCAATAGCTACTACACCGAGGTGTAAGGGAGGGCGCTACTCCTTTCCCTTGATTGCTCCACTTTACCCTTGATACGTACCTTCTAATGCTGAGAGTTAAGCAAGGAGGTATCAAGTACCATTTTAAAGTCTTTGGTATGACTCGACCTGGGATTGAACCCCGGTCTCCCGGAACATTGGCGAACACTCTATCCACTGGACCAATGAGATACCTTTTTGATTTCAACTTAATTTTGGCTGGTTTTCATACGGCTACTCTGTAGTGAGAGCGTGCCATCCTGGACCATATGAGAACAGTCGCGTCACCTAAATACGGCGTCGAAATGCACGAGTCTTTTTCAGTGGTTGATTTGTCCAAGTTCGGTGTAGTCATGTCTACTGGGCATTTTTAATATAGGCTGCTGCTAGAGGAGACACTGTCTCACGCCAAGTACGAAACTTGGGCGGACACGTGAGCTGCCTGCCAGGGAAAGAAAGCCCGTCTTCCATCAAAGATAAAGCTCAAGTGAGTTTTAAGGTCTACAAGAAGGAGAGGGAGCCAGCGAGCCGCTATGTGGACACATGCTTTTTTTGCCACTAGCAACAGGAAAGAAAGGGGTCTTTTTTTAATCCAAGTGGTTATTGCTGAATTAGAAAGTTTCTTTCTCGTGCTAGTGACTCTGTTTTCCGGTGTGAGTGGATTTCGCTTCCTGTCAGAGGTTTCTGGGAACTGATTCACATTCCGATTTATCTTATTTTATTTTTATTTTCATTTTTTTATCTCCACATGTATTAACGCTATATCATTGGCTGTTTCTAACAACAGATGGTCCGACTGTAAACACTAACCAGAACGTAGGAGTAGTATACTGTATTTTGGAACATCAACCTGTACCATAGGTATAGGTCTAACCAAGAATTTTGAAGTAAAAATTTTATATGCAACGTCGGCTTGTACTCCACAATTTATGTAAGTTAAAAAAAAATTCGAGACTGATTTTTTGTTCAAATCGGCACAGTCTCGTCAAGAAAACAGTTTAAATGTCTGCTTATTACCTCTTTAATATATAAAATTTGATGAGCTGTGAACATGTCTTCATTTAAATTCCTTTCTATATATTTTGACAGTCTTGTCTATAATTTAATATTTATACCCCTTTTCTGCGTAAATGTTCTTCTAAACCAAGTACGGCAGAATTATTTCTGGTTCATATTTCCACTATCAAAACGTACCTATTATTGTTATTGATTAGAATCTATAATATTGAAACTTTATTGCCAAAAACATGACTTCCTTGCTTTCCAGATATGAGTGAACCCCTACGGAAAAGTTTATTGAAAATCAATATTTTTCAATTGTTTTATACCTTGTACCCACTGAATTTATTTGCTTTCTAAATATGCTGTTGTAACTTATTTTCGCTCCCAGAGTCTGATGCTTTCTGGATGTTTTGTTGCTTCTGTACTTTCAGTTTTCTTTTATTCATTATTAGCATTGTCCATTTCTCAATACCAAATTTCATCCCTATTTCTTTGTTTGTTATTTAATGACATATCAACCATCTTAGGGTATTTAATACGGAACCCATCTTTTTTTCAGAAGGACAATAGTGGTGCAATTTAACCCATCGATGGGAGGATAAGAGGTTTCATACTTTTCCCAAGGGCATTTGTCCGAAATTGAACGTAAAAGCGTGATTCCGCAGTCGAGCGCTTTAATCATTACGCCACGGTAACGTCCCTCAATTTCTTTGATGACTATACTAACCTTAACCCTTTTAGGGTTTCTAATTCCTTTTCGTTTTCCACCCTATCAGTCTAGATTGTAGAATACGCTGACTGCACTTTTGCAGAGGGTACAGACCCGACAAATGAAGCCATCCTCTGGCAGTTGGTTGAGACCCGTAATGCCTGCGGACGGGATCCTAGAGCTTGAGGGGTCCATGACCTAAGTAACTACAACACTTTGCCTCACTCGTTACATGAGCTAGAAGGATGTCCGGAGAGATCCGATTCGATCAATCGTCCAATAATGGTTTGGTTTCTTTGTTTAATGGCATATTAACCTTTGTAGGTTATTTAAATCTAGAAGAACAATAGTGGTACTATTTAACCCATAGCTGGGAGGATCAGGGGGTTCATATCTTTCCCGAAAGGAATTCGAACTCGTGTACTACGATTCCGCCGTCTATCATTTTAACCATTACACCACGAGGATTTTCATTAAACCAAATATGAATACATGTGAAGTCTATGGAAATTATTTTTACCAACTTATTTACATCCATGAAGTTAATGAAAATTATTTCTACCAATATATCAATGCTTATAAAGTTAATAAAAACTATTTCTACGAATGTACTAATCAAAGTGAAATCTTATATACAGTAAAATAAAGATTTGGCATTAAATAGCCCACAAGAGTTTGATATGCCATTAAACAAAATAACCAACGAATCTTTTCGTTTCCGGCAAAAACTTTGATATTATCAATGCATTTGAGAAAGTTTATTTCTACTTGCAATTTAGTGAAACTTTTGCATTTTCTCTCTATATAATTTTGTAATATCTTATCAATATCGAACAGTGGCAGAGATAATTATTTCCACTGAAAGATGTCTTTTTGTATTTTAAATTCAAGTAGGAGTTGCCCTCCTCCTGTTAGTTCCATTATATTTTCCATTGTTTTTATAATGAACTTTGTTACTTGCTGGTTTGGTTTGATTTTAAGACATATCAACCATTTTAGGTTATTCATGCCAAATCCATTTTCATACAAATAGAACGGTTTTATATCAAACAATTCAATTTAGTATAAGTATAGTTTTTGTTTACGCGCCGTTAAATGTAAAAATAGTTCTATTTCAAGCAATTCAGTTTAACATAAGAACACAGTTTAGTTTTACTTGACCCATAGATAGGACCCTGTCAGTTGCTACCGCTCTGGGTCAGAATTGACCTGTGAGCGATGGCAATGAATGGCAACTCCGCATTCCCTAAAGATCAAGCATTATTGAAGTCTCATCATTAGATTGTTTAGTGTCTTATCCAGGACACTTGTTTGGAGGTCTTACCCATCTGCAGAGAAGTAGCTAGAGTATTCTACACCCCTAGCCGACCGGGCCTTCGTTGAGGGAAGTCTTACTCCGCTGCAGAGATGCAGACGGTGTATTCTACAGCACTAGCCGACTGAACAAATACTGCTTGCTGATAGGTTTTAAACAATTATTTTATTACTTGTGTATTTTTACACCAGTTTTAACAAGTGATTTTTCGCTGAAGTGTGAGTGACAGCAAGTTTCCTTTGGTGTTCCGATTCTTCCATGTATTCTAGCCGATTCTAACACTGATCTGGTCTGAACGGGATCGATTCTTCCTCGATTTCTTGTTCACCCAGTATTTGCCGTGGCATTTTTAGGACAGATACTGATTTGTGTAAATACTATATGTCAGCATGGGGAAATTTTTGACTTTTGAACTATCCTCAATAGATAAGCTTTACCGCCTTGTCATACCCTATCTTTTTATTTCTTTTGTACCAGTTTGCTGTATTCGTTAATCAAGTTTCATTTGGTCTTGCTATCTAAGTATCTAGCCAATGTTATTGCTATTGTCTGGATTGTCTTATTTCTTCACTCTCAATTCTTAAGTATTGTTCTAAGAGCTCGGAATACGATTATTATCAGTGTCACCTTCGTGATACACAATATTTTCATTTCTCAGGCAAATTGTAGGTATTTCTGCAGCTTTTAGCCATCCTTTACTTATATTTAGTAACTTGCTATGATTTTATTTTGCCATTGGCCTAATGAGTAGAGTGTTTGCCAATGGTCCAGGAGACCGGGGTTCAATCCCAAGTCGAGTCATACCAAAGATTCAAAAAATGGTACTTGATGTCGCCTTGCTTAACACTCAGCATTATAAGGTAAGGGTCAAGGGTAAAGTGGAACAATCCAGAGAATGGAGTAGCGCCCCCCTACTGAAAAAGAAGCCTTCGGGTCACCCTCGACTAAGGTCGCCAACTTTACTTACTTATGATTTTAATCGTTGAGAGTTTTTGCACCAGTGCTTAATGGAAATATCTGGGGAGTGTGGAGTACTTCTTTATTGCTACTAAATTCCTGGTCCACTCAGACCTTAAGTGTGAGTAAAGATAGAGTTTATACCTGTACTTGAGTGTTAGTAAGGTTAGGATGAGTATCTTTTAGGATTTCATCTATGAATCAAATATATCTGTTCAAAAACTTTTCGTATTCGATAGGAAAAATTCTTAAGAAGGTGAGATATTAATGTCATAGCCAAGACACCCCTAAAAAGGAGTGCCTTACCCCTCTGCTAGGGGATACAGTTGACGTATTCTCTTTCCACCAACACAGGGCCAAAATGCTGTAGTCTGCAGAATGCAAATAATTTTATTGCCAAGAACAGATCTACTTTAAATGAAAAGAAATGTAATTTATGTAAAGCGTCTAGACATTTAATTTCAAAATTTAACTGGAAAGATATATTTTTGTCAATTATATTTATTTTTATTGTATGTGTCTTTTAGTTTTCCGCATTCAATGAGTACAAATTTACATCTGGGTTTTTACAATATACCCAACATATTAATAACGATTAAATGTAGAATATATGACAGACATTAAAAGCGAAAAATAAATTTAACTAACTAAAATCTGTCTTTTCTCGCTCGCAATTAAGTATTCTGACAGTACATAAATTACGGTTCTCTCTCTTTGATGTAGATTCGTTTTGGTAATAAAATCATTTGCATTATGATAAATTCTTTACGTGCACACACACACACACACACACACACACACACACACACACACACACACACACACACACATATATATATATATATATATATATATATATATATATATATATTTTCCCAATAAAATGGAATGATAAATTGAACAGAAAAACTAACGACGCTGATTTTAACGTTGCCCATATTCAGATCATTTAGATACCGGCACATCTGGAGGTAGATAACGTGAAACTCACGAACGTGAGATTTATTCAGCTTTTTGTTGAAAATATTGAGATATTGTTCTGTTAGATTAATATTACGTTTTTGTGTAGTTTTTTCCTTAAAATCATTTTTTCACTTTATCCAATTAAATCTGTTATTTAAAGCAGACTTTTTTGATTCATTGATAGGACGTTAACAGATACCACCACTTCGGGTAGAGTAAACCTGGGAGTAATTCCATCGCTGGGGTTCTCCATACTCACATTATCTCCAGAACACGAGCCTCAATATCAAATACACTTTACTGTCTTATCCAGGACTCCCGTTTTGGGAGGTATAACCCTTCTACTCGGTATACAGTCAATGTATTCTTAGTTCTTTTTTTTAAATAAGAAACGAATAAATAAATAAATAAAGAATCAAAGAAAAGGAAAAAGGAAAAGACAAAATGGAAGAAAACAGAAGGTGTTGAAAGAGTAAAAATATGTTAACGAAAACTAGGTTAAGTGAAAGAAAAAATAAACTGATTACAATCAAGTGGGAAAGAAGAAGAAACATTCCAAGCCGATAAAATGGAAGAAATCATCAAGAAATATAAATATATAAAGAGTAAAAAACATGAATCAATGAACGTGTGAAAAGAGAGCATTCCACAATTGAATTTTCAACAAGGGAGATAATTATGTAAGGTACAGAACTACATACTAAGACATACTGATATATATATATATATGTATATATATATATATAGAGAGAGAGAGAGGCAGACAGACAGAGACAGAGAGACAGACAGAGACAGACAGAGACAGAGAGACAGAGACAGAGACAGAGAATGAGAGAAAAAGAGAATGTGTGTGTGCGTGTGAGAGTGCGTATTTGACAGAAGTGGTAGTATGCAATTACCTCCAGAGGCTACAGACAATTGATGGCATCGATGGGTTAGAAACAGATGTGAAATGCCCGTATGAAATACATAAGTAGAGGAACGGATAGTAAGTCGAATACAAGCGGAAGGTGTATGAAATGGACATGATAATTAAAGTCCCCGGATAGAATTATCACGAGCTAATTGGTTCTTGCTGTATCGTGTTTTACGAATGGGAACAGTAGCATCAGCGACCCACGTGACTCGAAGTCGGTCAGAAATGATTAGAGTTCAAATCAATGTTCTTGTTTTGGATGTACAACACGTATCACTCATTTCTTTGAATATGTTAAATATTCAATGAATAGCAGTGAAAACAGATAAACCACTCTAAAAGATCTACGCCCCCTTATCATGAGTGGAGCTTCATACACACTGACAGTATTCCCTGCTGAAGAGTAAGGTACCCCTCAAAAGGAAGTGTCCAGAGCATGATACTAAGGTGTACCTGATAACGAGACGCCATTTCTAGGTATTTGGGGCATTTGGATTACTCCTTTATTTTTTATTACTTATCATTGAAATAACTTTTCGATCCTCTCTCATCCGCAGAGCAGCCCATGTAAGGGTATCATCTATGGGTCAAATAGAACTGTTTGTAAATCAGGTATATTCGATAGGACAGTGTGCAAAAAAAGATTTTAAAAAACTGCAAAAAATGTCTACTCTTCTAAGTAATTTTCTTCCAAGAGGTCAGGGAATCGTGTTCATCGTAAGTTCACATTTATATTTTTGTATTGTTTTTGCTTTAGAGGTTTCTTTTTTGCCTACACTCTAATGGAAAACCAATAATTTTTAAGCATATCTGTTTGACCCACACATCGTGTTATATTGTCATCTACAGCATCATAACGACACAATAATAAAGACGCACACAGGAAGACTTCTTTATAAAATATATTTACCTCTCACTTTATTGTAAGGGTTCGAAAAGGGTTACTCAAAGTTTGCGTGTGAGAGGGAGCTAGAGACCGAACATAACTGCAATATTTTGACCCTCACTCTTATGGCCGTCAACGTTGTGTCTTTCTCGTTCTCCAGGGCTGCTCAACCGGAGGCCCTGGGCCCACTCTGCTGGGTGATGGCTTTCTTTGCTGCATCAGCATCTTCTCTGGACCCCAACTCATCAGGAGCCCAAGCCCCTTCGGCCTGGTGTGGCTTTACCTACCACATCTCGTTTTCCCCCCTCCGACTCTAACTGGAACTGCCTTTACTTCTGTTTTGACTGAGTTATATAATAGTTCAACGCCCACTCGATCGCCAACTCGATCTTTGAAATCGCATGTTTTATCGTCATCAAGCGGAAATAACTGTCATGCAGTTCACAGGTCACTCTCTTCCGGTGCGTCAGTCTATGAGTGTACCATGGGAATTTTTTTTACCTCGTCCCATTTCATCAGCCAGTTTCCGCCCACGCGATTTCCTCTCATAACTGCCATTAGAATGTGTCACTTCCTTCCGGTGCATCACCTTGGAATGGCATTTTTGGCCGGGTCAAAGGCCAAAATACAACAATCGAAAACTAACATAAGACCACTTCAGCGGAGGTGCCCGTGGGGTAATGGTTATCGTCGTAAGAAATGGACACGGCGACACGAGTTCAAATCCTGAACGAGACTGATTGCATTTCACATTTCACTAATACCCTTGGGAAAGGTATGAATCCAATTATTCTCCCTCCAGCTATGGGTTAATAGTAGGACAGACTGGTTTCTTCAGCCTTGGTGAGGCATCTCGTCAAGGAGAAGGAAAACTGTGAATTCAAACCTGTTAAACTCCGCTTAAAAATTGACCTTGTGTCATATCCTACCCGAGTGGAGTGGTTGGTGAATATGATAAGACCACTTCAGGTCGGTGTGGACCTGGGAGAAATGGCAATGATGGGGTACTCTTGAAAGCTCCAAAACTGAAGCCTCGGTATCAGATGTAGTTTCATGTCATACCGAAGACGTCTCATTTTTTTTTTAATGTCTCACCCATCTACTGCTGATAAATGGACCAGAAGTCAAGAAAGTTGGTGACGATGCATAAGGCGTAACATCTGAGTGATGACATGGACAGTCTGTATGTATCAAAAAAAAAGTGAGGAGAAGACTTGCCAAAAATGAGGATTGCGTGAATGCATCGATACGAGGACTGAAAACAGCATTTAAAAGACCAAAGAATGTTTAATTGCAGCGAGCAGTAAGAGCACTGACATCATAAGGACAAATAGAACAACAAAACAAATTAGGAAACAGGGATGGCAAAAGCAAATGGATCGATATCTAAACCAACAAACCAACGAAATTTTACTCGAGAAGAACTTGACATGGCTACGAAAGGGAAACCTGAAAAGATAAACTGAATCTCCTCTAATAGCAACGCAAAACAACACCATAGGGACTAATTATATCAAAGCGAAAATTAAAAATACGCAACAGAATAGTAAGTTGAGGTTATGTGGTGAAAGAGACGAAATGATTAATAACATAGTAAGCGAGTGTAGCAAACTAGCGCATAAGGAGTATAAAACTAAATATGACTGGGTGGAAAAGATGATCCACAAAGAATTGTGCAAGGCATTGAAAGTTGATCATACTACCAAATGGTATATCCACAAACCAGAATCAGTCCTGGAGAATGAGAAGAATAAAATTCTCTAGAATTTCGAGAACAAACAGATGAACAAATCCCGATCAGAAGACCAGGCCGAGCGATAATAAACAAAAAAAAAAAAAAAAGAGAAGCTGTCGAAATATGAACTTTGCTGTCACGGCGGACCACAGAGTGAAAATTAAAGAAAGGAAAAGAGAAATAAGTACGTTGACCATGCCAGAAAACTAAAAAAAGTTATGGATCATGGAAGAGACGGTGATACTAATCATAACTGATCCACACAGAACGGTCCCCGAAGAGTTGATAAGAAGAGTTTGAAATCAAATGACGAGCCGAGACCATATAAAAAATATTTTAAAAATCTGTCAGAACTCTGAGTTGAGTCCTAGAGACTTAAGGAAACTTCTGTCACTTGGATTCTAGTGAATGTCTATCAGTTAACGTTGATGTGAAGAACTCGCAGGGAGTAATAATAATAAAGATATTCAAACTACAGCATTGTTGAAATCGACAGAGAATACTGGGAAGTGTTCTGGAGACTTGAGGAGACTTGCTGTCACTTAGACCCCACTGGAAAACCATCAGCTAATGTTGATGTGAAGAATTCGCAGGGAGTAATAATAATGAAAATATTCAAACTACAGCATTGTTGAGATCGACAGAGAATACTGGGAAGTGTTCTGGAGACTTGAGGAGATTTTCTGTCACTTAGACTCCAGTGGAAAACCATCAGCTAACGCTGGTATGAAGAACTCTCAAATGAGTTAAATAATGACAATGATAATAAGAATAGTTTGTTAGTTTGGCCCGGAAGCTATTATATCAATTATTTACACAGATTGAACTGAATGTTATTATAATTATCATCTATTTCTATTTAGATTATTACTTTTATTTTTGCTACATAGGAAAAGAACGCGTTCATTCAGACGGAAGCATAAACTAATTTGATGATGACGAAAAATATTGTTAAAATTTCAAGTCATGTAAAGAAGCCATTCAATGCAATGCAAGAAATTAAAACTATTTTCGCAGATTTTTAACGATAGCGCTGGGAAAAAGAAAACTAAAACAAAAAAAAAAGTATTTTGTCTGCTTCTCAGACAAAAGACGTTGTACGGATGTAAATCGAGTACACTGTCCTCAGAATTCTCCAAACACATTACGGTTTTGAGATATATGCATAATTATAGACTAATACTATAAAGGGGGATGCGAATGTTACTTTATATTTTAACAACTGATCAACTTTTAAATTAAAAGAAGTAAAGTAGGGGTGTCCTCGTGGTGTAATGGTTAAAGCGATGGACAGCGGAATCGTAGTACGCGAGTTCGTACTCCAGTCCTGCTATTATGTTCACTTTCGAGCAAATACCCTTGGGAAAGGTATGAACCCCCTTATCCTCCCAGCTATGGGTTAAATAGTACTGTTCTTCTAGGAGAATGGCTTTGGCATTAAATAACCTAAAAATAGTTGATATGCCATTAAACAAAGAAACCAAACCAACCAACATAAAAGAAGTAAATTTCGTTTAATAATGTTTTAGATTCTTAGAAATTACTTTGTTGGTTGGTTGGTTGGTTGTTGGGGGTTTTATGGCATATCAACCTTTGTAGGTTATTTAACGCCAAATCCATTTTAGACAAATAATCAGGTCTATTTCAAACAATTAAGTTTAGCATGAGTATACAGTTTAACTGTTAAAAACATTTCTATTTCATGCTATTCAATTTATTCAAGCACTTCTAATTCAGCTAATTCAGTTTAGTATGAGTACAGATTTTGTTTACACACAGTTAAATGTGAAAACAGTTCTACATTAAACAATTCAATTTAGCGTAAGTATAATTCCAATGACAAAAACAGTTCCATTTCAAATAATTCAGTTTAGCATAAGCACACAGTTTTAATATAAGTACAGTTTAATTGTCATTTTTTTTTATATCAAGCTATTCAGTTTAACATAAGTATACAGTTTAGTTCTATTTAACCCATAGCTAGGGCCCTATCAAGTGCTACCATTCTGGGCCAGAGTGGACCTGAGATCAATGTCAATGAAGGAATGCTCCGCATTCCTCAAAGTTCCAAATATCACTGGAACCTCACCATCAGATTGTTTAGTGTCATGTCCAGGACACTCATTGGGGAGAGGGTCTTACCCCTCTGCAGAGATACAGTCGGTATATTCTACAGCTCCAGCAAAGTGGGCCAAAAAATTACTTTGAATAAATTGTGAAATAAAATATCCCTTAAATGCTAAGATTAAAAGTTTGAAAACAATATTTACTTTTTTAAAAAGTAAGATTTTGTGTCATCCGATATAACATATATATTTTAGAAATATATAA
Source organism: Sepioteuthis lessoniana (assembly GCA_963585895.1). Classification (NCBI taxonomy): domain Eukaryota; kingdom Metazoa; phylum Mollusca; class Cephalopoda; order Myopsida; family Loliginidae; genus Sepioteuthis; species Sepioteuthis lessoniana. Next base: position 46,650,283 of record OY757919.1, read on the forward strand.
CTGGTCTTGCAGGTGGTGGGTGAAGTGAGTTTAAAAGCTTCGTCCGAGTGTTCCTTTATTCCATGCAGAACTTGTATTCTCGTATAAAATAGGTAAGAACTGAATTCATTGATTGGCGCCTGAAGCACCCTTAAAGGAGCATGCCGATGTAATGCAAACAGTTCTTGCACAATGCGGTAGCCTCCTGTGTGGCACCCAGCATATAAACAAATTTGTCACATTTCAGCTTGCTGGGATGCTTAATAAATCTTCGTATAGTTAAGAAGAATGATGGAAAAAATGGAAATTTGTAAAGCATGTTTTTGTTTTCTATAAAGCTTTGACCGATGCAATGATATTGCTGTTTTTTTTTAAATATAAATTTAATATATGTTGATATGGAAACACTGACTTTTATTGCTTGACTGATTTAAAATTCTAAAAGTTATTGGAAAACCTCTTCTGCTCTTTAATTATAACTATTGTAAAAATGATTGAATTTTCACACTCAAAGGATGTTCTCGTAAAAGTTTTCTCTTTTTTTATTTAGCAATAATTTGATTGATAACAGGTAAAACACAAAACATTTTTCGTTAATTACTAAACATTTTGACTTCATAGAATACACCTAAAATAAACTAAATTAATGGCCCGGTCGACTAGGACAGTAGAATGAACCAACTGCATCTTTTGCAGAGGAGTACACTCCTCCAAAATGTGTCCAGGATACTAAACAATCAGATGGTGAGTTTCGACTAATGCTGGAACATTGGGGAATGCGGAGCACCCCTTTTTGTCCTAGTCGACTCTGGCCCAGAGATGTACTGCCCAATAGGGTCCTATCAATGGGTCAAATAGAACTAAGCTGTGAGCTTATGCTAAACTGAATTGTTTGAAATAGAACCGTTTTGACATTCAAACTGCGTACTTATGCTAAACTTATTTGTTTGAAATAGAACTAATTTCATATTTAACTGCGTGTAAATAAATTACTGATGCTTAATTGAATTGTTAGTAATACAAAGCAATTCTGGAAACCATTAAAATTTATTGTTTAAACTGAATAACTTGAAATAGAACTGTTTTTTACATTTAAATTGCGTACTCATGCTAAACTGATTTGTTTGAAATAGAACTGTTTATATGTATTTAAAAAAATTTGGCATTAAATTACCTACAATGGTTGATATGCCATAAAACCAAGCCAAACAAACAAACTTGATTAAATTGCTTGAATTGATGGTATAATTTTTCCCAAGTCATACAGAAAAAAATGTAAGGGTATTTCCAAATATTGAGGAAAAATTATGGAATTCCTTTACAAAAATAATATTTAATATTCAATTGCCTTTTTTACGAGATTTTACAAGAACTTTAATTCTCTCTCGTATGGATTTCACTAAACGGCTGGAGAAGCTAGACGGCAATTACACAAGAATGCTGCGAGCAATATTGAACAAGTCCTGGCGACAACACCCCACAAGGCACCAACTATACGGCCACCTGCCTCCCATCACGAAAACTATCCAAGTTAGACGAACCAGACATGCAGGACACTGCTGGAGAAGTAGGGACGAACTCATAAGTGATGTACTCCTATGTATCCCCACATATGGCCGAGCAAAAGCAGGACGACTAGCTCGAACATACATAGAGCAGCTATGTGAGAATACGGGATGTAGCCCTGACCTACCGGAGGCGATGAACGATAGGGAGAAGTGGCGAGAGAGGATCAAGGATATCCATGCTAGCGGCACAAGATGATGATGATGATGATAATGATGAAAGCAATATTCTTCTTTAAAATGGTTCCAACTTGCCCAAGATCTTTGGTGGATGAAGCCTTCTTATGAGCCATCTTTTAAGATTTAATCATAAACTTTCAATTGGATTTAGATCAGGATTGTTCACGTATCATGCTATTGATTTTATTTCTTTTTCCTGAAGAAAACTGTTAATTTCAATTACCCTGTGACAAGATGCATTATCATCCTAACAAATGAATTCATCACCTTAATGCCAATTTTCGACCGATTCAATGAGAAAATTATGAAGAATGTCAATTCGCATTGATTGTTGAGGTAATAATGTTCATCTCTGCTCTTTTGAATAACATTCAACCTCATATCATGGATGAATTAAGAAATTTAATTCTTCAGGCATTCATCTTTATATCTTTAATTGTAACGGCACCTGGAAAATTTCCAGTACAATTGCCATGACTGACAAAAATTGTTGATTCCCCACTGAATATCACTTTCATCCAATTGTCCACTCGCTATGATTTCTCTTTTGTCCAGCTTAACCTCATTTTCTCATGTTAGTAGTTTAATGCTAGTTTTCATTTGGCTTTTCTTTTTATAAATCCGATTTCATTCAGCCGATTCCTTGCAGCCTTATGATAAACATTCCCTCCTGTTTTGACCTGTTTGTTTTCTTATTTATTTTGTATTAAATTTTTTATTTCCAAGATATATTGCTGTGAGTTTTTTGTTGTTGTTTTTTGTGCCCTTTGATGTCTTTCGTGGTCTTCCTATATGTTTTCCTTTTCTAACGGTCCCATTTCTTTTATATTTGCATAAACTTTAAACACTGCTGGCTAAGAACAACCTACATCTTACGTCACACTCAACTATAGAATGATTCATGTCATTGTTTCAGGTGACATTTATTTTGTTGGTGCCATGTTTTTTTTTTTCATTTTGGATCACCCAACAACTTCTTGAGTTCTTCAAAATAATGTCTTTTAACTGAAGACCGATTTACACTTGTAATCTGATGCTATTATTTGTTGTAGGAATGCAAATTATAACATCATTTCATAATTTTTCAGGAATCGGTGTTGGAGTGTTCAATGTCCCATCGACAAGGCATTCTATAAAAGAGTTAAGCTAAGGCAAGAAAAAGGACTTTATATAAAATAAATGTCAACGCTAGATTCAAAAAGATTAAAAGTAGTAGGTTACAGGGTTGCTCCACATTTTTGGTAAAATCTCTTTGAATGAATTTTAAGTTGACTTCGTCTATAGCTGAAAATATGGAAGTGATTCACTTGATTTTGCAAACTGAGCTCTCACTGAAAATTATAGAACTAAATGGACTGATGGAGCTTTCTGTAGAAGTTAGAAGCTCGTAACATTGCGAATTAAGAGCATCTATTTCAATTTTGTACATTATGTGATTATCTAAACTTACTTTTTTACGGTATCTTTCTGTATAGAAGATAAAGCTGACGACAGACATCTCACTGGTTAGGTTTTGAGATAGATAGATAGATAGAGAGAGAGATACAGAGAGACAGAGAGAGTTGTGATCAGATGGATGACATATATAAAGTTCGGGAAGAACATGAGATAGAAATAAAGAAAGAGAACATAGACTGATAGATAGATAGATAGATAGATAGATAGATAGACTAAAATTGACTTGAGTGAGCAAGCTATGAAAGATACTAACACAAATAAGATGACGTAAAACATAAACGAGAGAGATAGATAGATATAGAGAGACAGAGACAGAGACAGAGTGACAGAGACGGTCCAAGCGTGAAAGAGTGATAGACATAGATAGATACATAGATAGATAGATAAAGTGAGTGTGAGAGAGAGAGAGAGAGAGAGAGAGAGAGAGAGAGAGAGGGGGGTGATAAGATAGATGACATATAAAGAGTTCTGGAAGAACATGAGATAGAAATAAAGAAAGAGAACATAGATAGATAGATAGATAGATAGATAGATAGATAGATAGATGTAAAAATATATGAGAGAGAGAGATAGATAGATAGATAGATAGATAGATAGATAGATAGATAGATAAAGAGAGAGAGAGAGAGAGAGAGAGAGACACACACAGAAAGACAAAGAGTGAAAGAGATAGATAGATAGATAGATAGATAGATAGATAGATAGATAGATAGATAGATAGATAAAATAAGATGATAATAGAAAATAGACACTCATATTTATGCATACATACGAATTGATATAGACTGATAGAAATAAGTCATTGTGGTGTGATCCTATTTACCCAACCCCTCCGCTTGGGCAGGATATGACACAAGGTCAATTTTAAAGTGGAGTTTAACAGGTTTGAATTCAGAGTTTTCCTTCTCCTAGACTAGTTGCCTCACCGAGGCTGAAGAACCTAGTCTGTCCTACTATTTACCCATAGCTGGAGGGAGAATAATTGGATTCATACCTTCCCTAAGGGTATTAGTGCTATGTGAAATGCAATCAGTCTCGTCCAGGATTTGAACTCGTGTCGCCGTGTCCATTTCCTACGACGATAACCATTACACCACGGATGTGATAGACTACGGCAACATAGGAAGCGAGTTCGAATTCCACTAGCTCTATAATGTTTACTTCTAAATTATTTCCCTAGGAAAAGGCGTGAACACTCTCATTTTCTCAGCTATGAGTTTAATAGTATTACTACTGTTCTTCTAAAAGGGTGGATTTCGTATTAAATAACCTACATCGAAACCGAGATAGATATGACCATATTAAGATTGATAAATGCGAAATATACATAAACTGACAAAGTCTGATGTTGATAGATAGATAGATAGATAGATAGATAGATATGTTTGAAAAATGTACATCTTTTCAAGAATTCTTCGGAAAATGTCTGCTTAGACACGAATTCATTGATCCTAGCTGTTTTTTACGAGTCTTTGTAAAATAATTCAATACTTTAGATTGATTGATTGATTGATTGGTTTTAACGGCATGTTAACCCACCGAGGCTTGTTTTTTTGTCTTGCATTTAGGGATTAGTGCGCACTGTACATTCCAATTTACTTTTTTGAATAGTTGTTTCTTAAAAGAATACGAATAGTTTTTTATCAGATCTACTTAACCGGTTCTTTGGATAAGTGAGTAGAGTGCTCACCAATGGCCCGGGAGACCAGGGTTCAATCCCAGGTGGAGTCATACCAAAGACTTTTTTAAAAAATGGTACTTGATGCATCCTTGCTTAACACTCAGCATTATAAGGTTCGTGTCAAGGGTAAAGTGGAGCAATCAGGGGAAGGAGAATCGCTTTCCTCTACAGAAGTACACCTCAATGTAGTAGATATTGAAAAGGAGCCTTCGGGTCGGTCTCGACTACAGTCACTAAATTTACTTATTTGATTATCTGATGGGACTCTAATAGAAACTAGCACTTCAGATCAAAGCGACTCTGGGATTAATAGCAAAGAAGGATTACTCCACACTTCCCAGATCTCCAGAACTTGATTCTCACCATCAGATTCTGCTTAGTATCATATCAAGACATTCAAGGTTTTGGGTAACACCTTGTATACCCATTCTTTAGTAGAAAGATGCTGTCTACTACCTTTTCACTTTTTTTTTTTATTGATGTAGCAATTTCTTTCAATGTACTAGTCATGTACAAATTCAAAATCTTTCAATTTCACTTGTGTTCTGAGGTGCGCCTTTGATTATTCGTATATGCATTAAGATGTGTTACACTGTCCAAAGGGAACCAGATTTAGGCTGCCCATTTGTAAATGAAGTCCTTTTGATTCTGTTCTGAAGTAAGAAAATTGAGTCGGTAACTTATGTTTCAAAGAAGCCTTTCATACTTTATCTACTTCTGAACGAGCGGAAAAAAGTCTAGCTACCTAAAGGCGTGAACACGTACATAATGATTTGACGAAATCATCTGCTAAAGAAAAAAAAAAAGAAAAAAATCGGTCTACTTATTGTCACTTAGGAAAATTGATTTTATCTATGGGTGAGATTTTGGTCTTCGTACAATAGTCACTACCTTGCGGGCTGCTGTAGTCGAATTAAAGCAATTGATAAAAGTTAGTGCTTTGCGTATATGCGTTCTCAAGATAATTCCCGAACAATTTGACTGATTATGTTACTTGGCCAATAGATTCATTGGGACGTTAAGCAGAACTAATAAGATTTTCAGACCTTCAGATTTTTCTTAAAGTTTCAATAAACTTAGGCTTAGCAGGCCAAAAGGGCGTTTAGTGAAGGTGTTTATTTTGATAAATACAAAGAAAAGTAAATAAAACCTATTTAAGATTTTTTTTTCTATTGTAGCTGAGCTTTTCCGGGCACAGTTTGTTTTCAGTTTCGGATTCTTTGTTTAATGGCATATCAACGTTCGTGGATTATTTAATGCCAGAAGATCAGTAATGGTACTACTTAACAGAACATATTTCTGTTCATGTCTACCTGAATGAATCGATATAATTATGCAATCCCCCTCTTCTTAAAGTTAATGTGAATAAAAGTTTAAAGACACATAAAGCCTGACAGTTACACAGTCAGCTGGGGCTGTAGAATACACTGACTGCACCTCTGCAGTGGGATAAGACCCCCCCCCACAACGAGTGTCCTGGATATGACACTAAACAATCTGATGGTGAGGTTCCAGCAGTGCTGGAGCTTTGGGGAATGCAGAGTACCCCTTCATTGCCATCGCTCCCAGGTCCAACCTAGCCCGGAGTGGTAGCACCTGATAGGATCCTATCTATGGGTTAAATAGAATTAACAGCATACTTATGCTAAACCAAATTGTTTGAGTAAACTGAATGGCTTGAGGTGGAAAAGTTTTTGACAACTAAACCATACTTACATTTAAACTGCGTGCTTATGCTTAACTGAATTATTTCAAATAGAACTGTTTTTCGACATTAAAACTGTATTTACACTTAGCTGAATTGTTGCATATAACTGCTTGAATAGTTTGAAACAGAAATGTCTTTGACAATTAAACTCTGTGCTTATGCTAAACTGAATTGTTTGAAATAGAACAGATTATTTACATAAAAATGGATTTGGTATGGATTAACCTACAAAGGTTGATATGCCATAAAACCCAACAAACCAAACAAACCAAACCTGATAGAATGTCTGGTTTACCAATTATATTTCGATTTCGGATTCTTTGTTTAATGGCATATCAAATTTCCTTGTTTATTTTATGCCAAAGCCACCCAAGAAGAACAACAACAGTTGTGCTATTTAAACCATAGCTGGAAGAGAAGGGGATTCACACTTTTCCCAAGGGTATGTATTATTTTGGTAATAAGCAATACTATACAAATTATTTTTAATGTGTGTATTCATTTTTGTATGAATCCATTGTATATAAATTTTTCAGAATTCTTTTTAAATGCTTACTTGCAAATGGGTTCTGAATTTTTTACTCAGATGATAAAACTTATTTACCGTCGTGAATTTTGTGATTAATATTTTTGGTTTGTTTATCTTCTGAGAAAGCTGGGCAGCAACTTTGTGCTACGGATTTTGATGTCTGTATTTTTACTAGCTTTGCGTTCCACAATAGAGAAATGTTCTTTCTGGAAACCATGATACATTTGGACTTTTATCTATTTATAGATTTTGCCCTGTTGTTGGGGCTGTAGAATATACAGACTACAGTTCTCCAGAGGAGTAAGACCCCCTCAACACGTGTCCAGGATATGACACTAAACAATCTGATGGTGAGGCTCGTGTGATGCTGGAGCTTTTGGGAATGCATAGCACCTCTTCATTGGCATCGGTCTCAGGTCCATAATGGCCCGGAGTGGTAGCACCTGATGGGCCTCTATCTATAGGTTAAATATAACTAAACTGCGTACTTATACGAAACTGAATTGTTTGAATTAGTACTGTTTGATCAAAAAGAATAGCTTGAAAAAGAAATATTTTGACAATTAAACATGTGTACTCATGCTAAACTGAATTGTTTAAAATAGAACTGATTATTTGTATAAAAGTGGATTTGGCGTTATATAACCTACAAAGATTGATATGCTATAAAATCCAAACAACCGCCCTTTTTTAGATTCAGTGACACACGTGGGTTAGAGATTAAGTTTTTGAAGGCAACTTTTTTAATCGCTTTAACACGAGTATTAAGCTCTTCAATGGAGAAATACAGAATAGTGACATCGTAGTTAACGAGTTCAAACACTTTCGAACGAATACTCTTAAGAAAGTCATCAACACTCTTATCCCTCCCTGCAATGAGTTGAATAGTACCACTATTTTTCTTCTACAGCAATAACTTTGGTAATGAATAACCCACGAAGGTTGATATGACCTTAAACCAAACATATCCAACAATTTGCCCGATACTCGTATGCATTTGTTTTGTTGTACCTTTTTATGTATTTTTCAGCTATTGAGAATATGCAAGGATTATATGGTCTATTGTATCTTGGAGGTTATTGTATATTCTGCATATTGGGTCCGTAAATAAGTATATTTGGCGACCGTAGTCAAGGGTGACCGGAAGGGTCCATTTTCGATAACTACTAAATCAAGGTGTAGGGGATGGCTCTACTCCTTTCCCTGGATTGCTCCACTTTACTTTTGATCCTTACCTTATAATGCTGAGTGTTAAACAAGGTAGAATCTAGTACCATTTTTTGAGTCTTTGGTATGGCTTGACCTGAGATTGAACCCAGGTCTCCCGGGCCATGAAGCAAGCACTGTCTTGTTCCAGTAATAAGTGGTCATGAGTTGCAATAAACACCGTGAAATAATTAGTGTCGCAGGGTTAAAAATAGTCACGTATTAGCAGCAAATCGGCAACGAGTTCTGATTGGCTGAAGGAGACTCAAACGGGAAAGCTGTTAAGACAGAGAGCGCGTGGGATAGAAAACAGAAAAGGAATTGGTTGGCAGCCGTATCCGACGAGGTAATGACAGTTATTTGAAGACCAGATACAGCAATATGACAACAGCCAAGAATTGTGGACCCGATTTTGGGGTGAGCTCCGAAAACTACAACACAAAACCAGAAAGAAAATTTAAGGTCTGTCTCTGCTCTCTTTCTTTTTACTCTTTTTTTTTTCTTCCCTTTTAAAAAAAAATTGCCATTTATTAGAAAACACGCGCCGACAATAAAATTGCCCCATGAAAATTTTGTAACTGTTTTCAACAAATTTTGTGGCGTTGATTTCGAAACTTTTGTCCATTGCATCTATTTTGCATATATATGTATATATATATATATATATTGCTGGGAGTTTCTTTTTCGAGTTTGATTTGATGATTCATTATGCATCGTAGAATTTAATATTTTTGTGCTGTTTAATAACATTTGAAATGTGGCAATAGATTTGAGCATTGATGCAACTTTTCTCAGGTGCAGATAAAGTCTATTTGAATGTCATTCTGATAGACTTTATCTGAATCTGTCGACAAAAAGATCACTTAAAAATACACCTCTAGCTTTTTTTAAAATTGGCAATTTGGTTAAGGATTTTCTAAAAAATGTTTGTCATATTTTAATACTTTTCTTTAATTTCAATGTTTCTGATATTTCAGAGATGTAGAGATTTATTTAAAATTTTTATAAGAATTCTAAAACGATTGAACTTTTCTATAGTTACTAAATAGATTTTATTGAATGAATTTTATATATAAATGATTAATTAAGTTTGTCTTTCATGGATTCTATGGCAAAAATCCCTCTGAATAAGAGCAAATACAAGAACGTTTTTACCATAGAAAAAGCGTTCGAACTTTGTAGTATTTGTCAGGCATATCACTAAATTGTTTTGTGTATTTTTTTTTCAGTCCTGTAAGCAGGTAAAACCTGAGGTTATTTCAACGTTGTAAACAGCTTCATTTTTTTTTAGATATTGTAGCTTTCTGTAGGAAAACATCCAGACGGGTAGCGCCAAAATGAGTCTTTTTTTTTATCTATACCTCTAAATTGTTAGAAAAAAGGTAAAGTTGTTCAAGGGAAAGAAAATATTTTTTTCTGTTGGCAAGTGTGATCGCAGAAACTGAAGACCATAAACGATTTGAAAAAATGGTTCGTTTATTTATTTATTTATTTTTAAGGTTTGCCACAAAATTCGAAGAATTCTTTCTAAAACAGCAACAAATGATCGGCAGATCAGATGTAATTTGTTCATAGAAATAAGGACCTTTTCCAATATATATATATATATATATATACATATATATATTACGAAGTCATGTTTTGTTGAACAAGATAGAACACTTTATTATTTTTGGTTTCTCAAGTTGTCATGGTTTTTCCGTATTTCAGGTTCAAATAGGTGTAAAAATTGTCCCATGTTTTTTCCCCAAGCGCTTTCATTCATACTTTGGTCGTCTGCAAAGGTCGTAATCTGTGGTGGCTGTTTAGTTTAAATATTTCTTTTTTGAATTGAGTTGTGATACGATTACTTGAGAAACTACAATAAAAAAATATAAATAAAAAGTGTTCTATCCCGTTCAGCAAACATACCTTCGTAATAAATTGCTGTCGAATTATATATATATATATATATATATGTAAGTAATCCTCTTAAGACTAATCTTCCTGCAATGAATTTCTAAAATAAGAATTACGAGGATGAAGCCAAAGATTGGTGTTCTGTTTGAGATTATATATAAGAGGTGGTAGGAGGAGGAGTGTGTATGTCTTTTCATGGACACTAACTAAACGGCTGAAGAAGAAGTTAGACGGCAATTACACAAGAATGTTGAGAGCAATATTGAACAAGTCCTGGCGGTAACACCCCACAAGGCACCAACTATACGGCCACCATCCTCCCATCACGAAAACTATACAAGTCAGACGAACCAGACAGGCAGGACACTGCTAGAGAAGCAAGGACGAACTCATCAGTGATGTACTCTTATGGACTCCCGCATATGGCCAAGCAAAAGCAGGACGACCAGCTCGAATATACATACAGCAGCTATGTGCGGATACGGGATGTAGCCCTGAAGACCTGCCAGAAGCGATGAACGATAGGGAGAAGTGGCGAGAGAGGGTCAGGGATATCCGTGCGAGTAGCACGACATGATGATGATGATGATGATGATGATGATATTTGTTGTATTTGGTGGTGGTGGTTTTTTTTGGTTTTTTTTTACCGATGTATCAGTGACAGCAAGTCTCTTCACATCAGTTACATTCTCCTAAGTATTACTGCAGATCTTGTTTCTTATTATTATTTCTGATACCTCCATTGCAAAATTTGGGAGACTGTTCTAAGTGCACAAATTACAATTACTATCACCATCATCTTAATGTTCTTAGTTCTGTTTTTGTTTTCGGCTCTCAGGCAAGATCTTTTTAAGTTTCTTTCATTTCCACTGTTTGGTCCTCTGAAACAGTAGATTCCACTCGTTTTATATTTCTTTTGTGTCATTTTGCTACTTTGGGTTTTTGTGTGATTTACTCTTTCATCTCTGTCAGCAGATAATCTATCACTTGCTATTCTTCTAATCATTATCCGTTTATGCTTTGATATAATTCGTCCTTATGGCAAAATATTGTTCTGCTTATATAAAATATTCTCTTTTTCTTTTCAGTTTCCCCATTCTTAGTCATTCCTAGGTCATCGATGTATCAATCAGCAAAATGTAATTACACACCAACAGTTCGTGTGCGTCACGTTTTCAGTGATGAATTTATAGGCCTTGTGAAGTGATTTTTTTTTAATTAATTGTTATTTCTTTAAGGCTGTATTTTGTAATCCTATAAGCAGGTAAAAGTTGAGGTTATTTCTACGGTGTAAACAGCTTCATTTTTTTTCAGCATGTTGGAAAACATCTAGACAGGCAGCGCAAAAATGAGAGGTTTTTTTTTTCAAATATATACCTCTCAATTGTTAGAAAAAAGATAAAATTTTTCATGGGAAAGAAAATATCTTTTCTGTTGGCCAATGTGATTGTAGAAACTGAAGACCATAAACTATTTGAAAAAATGGTTTGTTTATTTTTTTTTTAAGGTTGCTGCAAAATTCGAAGAATTCTTTCTAAAACAGCAACAAATGATCGGCAGATCAGATGTAATTTGTACAGAGAAATAACTGCCTTTCCAATATATATATATATATATATATATATATATATTTCAAAATCATGTTTTGTTGAACATGGTAGAACACTTCATTATTTTTGGTTTCTCAAATTGTCATGATTTTTCTGTATTTCAGGGTCAAGTTGACATAAAATTTGCCCCATGCGCTTTCATTCATACTTTGGTCGACTGCTGAGGTCCTCGTCCGTAGAGGCTGTTTAAAGTATTTCATTTTTGAATTGAGTTTTGATGCTCAGTCAGTTCTTGATCATCTATGTATCAATCAGCTAAATGTAATTACATACCAACAGTTCGTGTACGTCACGTTTTCAGGGATTATTTTATAGGCCTAGTCGAGTGATTTGAGTGAAACTAAACACTTTAACAAAGCCTAAGAAGATGGGGGAATGTCTTAAATAAGTCATGGTAAATCTTAAATATTCCAAGGTAAAGAAGAAGAAAATATATATGGAGGAAGGAGTGGAGAAGGTCTGCAAAAGAAAGAGACGGTAGGAACAAATCGAAGACTAGAACAGAATTTTTTAAGATCACTAGCATGAAGTTAAACACAAACAGCCTCGTCCAGGATTTGAACTCAGGTCGCTTATTCCACATCCTATGTTGATAACCGTTACGCTAATCACGCCAACCATTATACAATCTAACAATCGTTTTATACGTTCCGATTTTGAACTTACTATAATAAGCATAGGCATTCTATTGAAGTATGTTTCTGTGAGGAAGTATTGGTTAATAAACGTTGTCGAGATGCTAATGTTTATGACTCTCTGGTGGCATCAACCGTGTATCCACGAGAATAGACTTTTGTTATTCCCAGTCCGTTTCTAGGAATATCTCATTTCAGTTATTTAATCCCTGGGCCCAGATTCAGCGGAAAGAAATGTGACATTACAAGAGGGAAATAAGTAAGAAAGGCGAATGAACAGATAAGCATGGGCAGCGCGAAATAAGAACTGTCTACCCACGTGGATTGAATTGAGGGTTCCGTTCAAAATCCAACATACCGACTACGACAAAAGTCATCTGAAAAAAAGGCCAGGGAGTACAGCGATCGTTTTTAATGCAACAACCAAAGGAGAAATGTTTATCTTCGTCAAAAATGGAATCGAAAACCAGACTTTAATTCCTGGAAAAGATTGTTTGCTTTTCCATTCGCATGAATGTTCATGTTTTAAATCAGCTTTGAATAAATTGTAGAGCACAGTGATTTCTTTTTCGTGGGTAAGGCAACCGATGTAGGAGAAGGAAATTTCTGAATTAAAACAAGTTCTACTCCGTTTAATAATTGTCCTTGTGTCGCTTCCAATTCGCGGTAATCACAAAGAAACAAATGAGGACAATTTTTCTAAATATGTGAATAATGTAAATCATCATCATCATCATCATGTCGTGCCACTAGCACGGATATCCCTGACCCTCTCTCGCCACTTCTCCCTATCGTTCATCGCCTCCGGCAGGTCTTCTGAGCTACATCCCGTATCCTCACATAGCTGCCGTATGTATGTTCGAGCTGGTCGTCCTGCTTTTGCTTGGCCATATGCGGGGTCCATAGGAGTACATCACTTATGAGCTCGTCCCTGCTTCTCCAGCAGTGTCCTGCATATCTGGTTCGTCTAACTTAATGTAAATAATGAAATCATCGTTTCGAGTTTTTAACGTAGATTGTAGTTTCCTTGGAGCATCTTCAGATCCATGTTGTGTTTGATAATACACTGTAAATATATGACCAAACGTTTTAATTAATCCACGTTTGTAGATAGTTTTCATTCGGTTGTCTAGGTGTTGAGGATGTATCGATTAATTATGTCTCACAAATATAATGGACACGTGATATTCTCTGATATAGAAAACGAAATCACTCTCTGGTGTTTGAATATAAAATAACAATTTTCCCGTCAGTTACCAAATATAGTAATCTGATAATGAGTGAGTGGTACAACGGTCAAAATGTAACTATAGTCATGGGTCATGAGCTGTTTAAAAGGTTCTCAGCCTTACCCGAATAAACATTTTTATTTTCCCAACACTACCACTTCTTATATAACTAGAAAAAAAAAAAACATTCAGATTTATGTCTTAAATTCTGTGCAGGCGAAGACAATACAAAGTGGGAGTTTTACAGTAAATCTAAAATCTGGGTAAAACTTAGAATATTTTAAATGACCTTCATATATATATATATATATATATATATATATATATATGTATAGTTTGGTTGGTAGGTAGGTAGGTAGGTAGAAAGAAGCATTGCTTTTTTACGTGAAAAAAGATAAAACGGAGCTCATGTGCTTTAATCAAGATGATGAAATCACTTTATTAAATGCCAAGTAGATAAGTTCATATACCACATTAACAACATCTCATCTACTGAAAGTGATATTACCATATATATGAGCCAAGCGTAGATTGTTATCAACAGGTTATTGATCACATGGAAGTATGGTCGCTGATAAAATGAAATGGGGATTCTTCGAAGCAGTAGCCGGGCCTGTACTACTGTATGGTTGCAACAGTTGAACTCTACTGAAAAATCTGTAAGAAAAACAACATAGGAACCATTCAAGGATGCTGCGTGCCGTTTTGAAAAAAACAGTAGCTGTACGGCTTCTTACCTCCCATCTCACCATCATCAAAATAAAGCGAGCAATAGATGCTAGTCACTGTTGATGAAACTGTCCTGTTGTTACATATGTCACGCGCAGTGTTTGCGCATTTATATATAAATTCATTCAATAAAATCTATTTAGTAACTGTAGAAAAGTTCAATCGTTTTTGAATTCTTATAAAAATTTTAGATAAATCTCTACATCTCTGAAATATCAGAAACATTGAAATTAAAGAAAACGGTTAAAATATGACAAACATTTTCAGAAAATTCTAAACCAAATTACCAATTTAAAACAAAAGCTAGAGGTGTATTTCTTAAGTGATCTTTTTGTCGACAGATTCAGATAAAGTCTATCAGAATGATATTCTTTTTGGCTTTATCTGCACCTGAGAAAAGTTGCATCAATACTTAAATCTATTGCCACATTTCAAATGTTATTAAACAGCACAAAAATATTAAATTCTACAATGCGTAATGAATCAAGCAAAAAAGAAAGTGTACATCTAATAAATGACGTTCTTCTATGGACTACTATGTATGGGCACAAAAGTTGGCCAATGAACAAAAGCTTACATTCATCCGCGGAAACATACGAAAAGCGATGGCCGATAGGTATGGATAGAGAGAAAGAGTCAAATGGATCCGTACTGTCGGCAAGCCTTGTTGCTAATGTTGATTACATACAAACATAATTAGTAATGCAAATAGATAAAACTGTAGGTCATATTAAAACTCATATTTCGTGGTTATCGTTGTGATCAAGTTATATGTGCGGTTCATTCAATAAATAAGTGAAATTTTTGAAAATATAAAATATTTCTTTCAGTATTTTTAAAAAAATTATTCTGATATTGATAAAAATTTATTTTGAGGTTTTTCAAAATAGCGCCAAATAAAACAGAGCGTTTAAGACTTGAACGCAGGTCTGTCATAAATCTTTTGGTGGCTCAGAAGTGCAAACCATATGAAATTCACTGAAGAATACGTGATGTATACGCAGAAGCACGTTCTTGCCAAAATTATTTTACAAATGGGCTAAGAATGGATTTACTGCTACGACCTTGAGAGGAATAGACAATTCATTGAAGGTGTTTTGTTTTACTGTACATCAACCATTTTCGGGTCATTTAACGCTGAATTAAATTTCAAATAATTCAGTTTAGTAGAAGTATATTTTTTTGTTTACACACAGATAAATGTCAAAACAGTTTTATTTGAAACCATTCAGTTTAGCATTAGTCCACAGTTTAGTTCTATTCAACCCATAGATAGGACCCTATCAGGTGCTACCACTCCAGCCAGAGTGGAGCTTTGAGTGAAAGCAATGAAGGGGTACTCTGCATTCCCCAAAAGTTCCAGCATTACTGGAACCTTACCATCACATTGTTTCGTGTCATATCCAGGACACTCGTTAGTGGGGTCCTACCCATCTGCAGAGAATCAGTCGGTGTATTCTGCAGCACCAGCCGACTGGGCAACACAGTGCACTGAGTCGAAACACACCGAATCTCCGGTTAAGAAAAAGTTCCCGGTATTCGCGTAGTCTTAAGGGACATGGAAGTTCCCATCACAATTGATTTCCTTGCCAAAGATCAACTGTAGACAAGGCCTCCTCTTACCAACAACTTAGACAAGAATCACCTTATTTATTGAATAACTCTCTTTTAACCAAAAATTTGTAAGTTTGATGATCGGAGCTATTGATTAAGAATATTCAACACAAAAAGACGGAAAGGAACAAAAACACCAAGGGCAATATTTGTAGAACTATTAAAAAATTAGCTGGGGCATTCGTTTAAATCAAGCTTCAGGTAGTGAAAACACCTCATTTTAAAACTTTTCTCAAATTCATCGTAATTGTTACAGGTGTTATTTTTGTATATTTATTTTATATTAGTTGGACTTATTGAAAATATCTTAAACAAAGTATCAAGAAGTTAAAAATGTCTGCCTCGGGCTGGCAAGTTAAAACTGCAGCAGTTGAATTCGACGAATTTTTAGGGGTGGTCACAGATTGGTTATTTTTGCTCGGAAAAAAATATGCAGATCGTTAAATTTACATAAACAAAGAAAAATTTTCCATTAGATTCAAGAACATTTGAGTGCTTGTAAATTCCACAATGTCAAAAGATTTGTGTCAAGGCAGAGTCATCAATTGAAAACATTATGATTTTTTTTTATGAGTAAGTAAATTCGGCAACTAGGATTTTGCTGATAGGGAAAAAGTGAATGTTTTAGACTAAATCATTTATACTTATCACAAATTCGAGAAGAGAATTATTTGAACGTTACAGGATTTCATTAAGTATTTGATTGATTTTTACGGAATTACAATTCATCTACAATTACTTTTGGCCTGGATTTTGGAGAATTGCTTTCATTGTACGTTTAAATCTTTATCTTTTTTCTAGTTGTTTCTTTAGAGATTTTAAAAGGTTCTCTTTTATTCTAAAAGACATTTGACCCAAAGATCAGACTGTACGAGAACTCACGGTGAAAGTCGACCTGGAAGTACTGTAAAAAAAGGACTACTTCACACACCCCAGTTCATTAGCGACAGTTAAGTGTCATCCTCAGGACACCACTTTTTTATTGTTTGGTCTTACTCTTCTTCAGTCAGCGTATTCGAAGACTTCGGAATTTTCTACAATATCCACTTACAGATACACGAAGCTTTTTTTCCCACTTCTTTGCATTATTATTTGCCTCTGACGAACGTCGTAAAAGCAATTGCACACTATGGTTGATAATTCCCGTATCTAAAAATAAAATGTAGAGCAGAGGAACATAGCATAAGACTAAAGGCAGACATTTTCATCGGACCCAAGACAAGAGGATTTATGTCTGATAACATGTTCAGAAATAAACTGAATCCTCTTGAGCTGGCAGCATAGGATTCATTCCTTTTAGCTGTACAGGAATTACTTGGTTTTCTTAGAATTAAAAACAGATTTAATAAATATCTCACTAACCAAACGTACTTTTAGTATTATCATCTCGATTTTTTCCAATACATTTGAGTGTTGTTAGCTGTGAGAATGATGAGATGTTCGACCAGGATATATGTCTCTTACATCTCCATCAAGTAGATAGGTGATAGAACAAGATCGCAGGGGAGCATGGAGAACACCCTTATTTTCATTACTCCAAAGGCCAGTTTGACCCATGGTGTTAATACTTGTTCGGGCCTTATATATATATATATATATATATGCACCAAACATTGGCATAATGGTTAGAGTGTTCACCAATGGCCCGGACGACATGGGTTCAATCTCAAGTCGAGTCATACCAAAGACTCAAAAAATGGTACTAGATGCTACCTTGCTTAACACTCAGCATTGTAAGGATCAAGGGTAAAGTGGAGCAATTCAGGGAAAGGAGTAGCTCCCTTCCCAACACCTTTGTGTAGTAGCTATCGAAAAGGGAGCCTTCGGGTCACCCTCGACTACGTTCGCCAACAACTATTTAATGCTAAATCCTGTACGTTTAAATATATATAAATATTTGTTACTGCCTCCCATCAAAGGGGACATGACACAAGGTTGGCTTATAGAGTGAGTAAAGGAAAGGGGAGGTCGGGCACGAGTCGAGTTAAAGCCCTGCCGGACTTATACTGGCCATCGACTTACTTTGTGCACAATGAACCAGATGAGCCTGCAGCTGGACATGTACTCATGCGATTTATTCCGAAAGTCCAGCACGGATGCCCGTACATAGCTTGAACTAGACTCGCGAGTCTAGTGCTTGCTGTAGTTATCAATGCAGCTCGCTCGCACGTCCGATAGTGGCTCAACAGAAGCTGGGAGCCTTTCGGCCTCGAGTCTGACATTGATCTTCGATACTCCATCCAGCAGGAATACGAGACGGCCCAGATGAAAAGCCAGGTGAATATATATATATATATATATATATATATATATATATATATATATATATATATATATATATATAATCTTTTAACGAATAGTTAATAGATAACCTTTTTAACCGAGCCAGATATCATTTGTTGACACTCAGTTCAATGGTTTCAAATATTGCTAATTTTTTTTCACTATGTTAAATGGTTTCAAGTGCATTTTTTTACATTAATCGTTCTATTTGCACATATTTAGAAAATTTAGAACAGTAAATGTTTAAACAGTTATATTTGACCCATAGTTGAAAACCAAACACCGGCTCAACGTGGAAATGGGAGTAATAGCAATGAAGGAATACTCCACACTTTCCAAAGCTCAAGTATTGGAACTTAAAAATCAGATGGTTTAATCTCATATCCACAATATTCGATGTGGTGGGGAATTTCCACACTTGAGTGATGTTAATGACGTATTCTTCTGTGCCATCTGACTTGGCAAAGATGGAAAGGGGGAAAGATAGAGTGAGTTAACCAATGGATAAGAGATATGAATCCATTAGAACATTATCTTTAACCTGAAAAATCCTTAAAATGTTTCATCTAGTAAATATATATGTTTCAAAAAACCTATCAGACAATACTTTTCTTGTTACTCGGTGTCATTTTCAACAAAAAAAATATCCGAAAAACCTAGCACCTCTCATTCTTAGAGATGTCTTATAACATTTCTCTTCTAGTTCGATGTTTTTATGATATATTCAAACTTGTCATTCAATGTTTCGTGACTCCGCCACTGATGAGTGGATATTGTCCCAAATACAAAAAACAATTGTAACGGTGTTCGTTTCTTTACCTTGACTTTTTTAGTCATTCTTCTTTCTGCTTACCAATCAGTATTTTGATAGGAAACTATGGTTAAATTTAATTAACGTTTCTATTTGTATTTGTTCAGGTTTTCTGATGGTCAGAAAATATACAAAAGAGGTCATGGTTTTACAAATCATTTCTCAATGACTGCCCCCTAGACCAGACGAAATTTCTCCGTCATCTTAAAACTTAAAAACAATCTTTACCCGACGAAGCATTTTCTCATTTCTACACACACACACACACACAATTATACATATATATATATATATATATATATATATATATATATATATATATATATATAGTATTATTTGGTCCTGTTAGGGATATCCGTGCTGCCAGCACGATATGATGATGATGAAACCGGAGTTGGGAGTAATTCCATCAGGACAAGAAAACTATTAAAGAGTGGACATTTATACGTAACAGGATGGAAGTAAATTTATAATCCTAATGTGACCGGTTTGTTGTTTTTCTTAAAGAAAAAGTATATATATATATATATATATATATATATATATATATATATATATATATACGTAAGTGGAAAATCAACTGATTTCCATAGTAAAAAATGGTTGAATTTTGTGCAAAATAGGCCCGAGAAGCAATAAATTTTTTACTCTATTTATGGACCAATTCGTACTTTCTGTCTCATTTTTTAAAAATTCTTTGAGATTTCTCCGGCGACATTATTTCACTTGCTGCGAAAAATTTGAACGATCAAAACCCAAAATGATTCAAGAAAATCTTTTCCTTTCCAGATGGTTAAAATACATTTTTAACCAATTAGAATCATAGATGAATAATCAAATCTTTCTATTTTCGAGCCCACATCAATTTTATAAATGAACGATGAAATTGATTGTCTTCGGCAAAAATAACTTCGAAGAGCCCAACCCTATCCAGGTCTACAACTAGTTTGATTTCAGAGTTTTTTTCTTCTTCTAGACCGGTTGCCAATTCCAAGATTAAAGTTTGCCCTACTATTTACCCACAACTGGAGGGAGAATAGCAGGATTCATTTATAGATTTATTGATTTACTGTGTAAATCTACCCAAAACTGTTGACCTTACTTCTTTTAAATGAAAATCTAACACTTTACTCCATCAAGAATGCATTTAATTTCAAAAGCGCTTCATTTAAAATTGAACGAAAATAACTTATTTACAATGCATAATATTTTCAATATTACAATATGTCCCTTTGTTTATTAATTTTCTAGCTGCATCCACTGACATATTACCGTATAGATATACTTTATCTCCTAAAACACTACATACTGTCACATAGATTTTTTACACACCGCAAATATATCAAGTTGATGAGGACAATGCAAAATACCACATTAAATGAATTAACTTTTGTTTTGAAAATACTGAAGAATATTTATGCTCAAACTACTGAATATTAGCTTTTCTCACGAGAAAGGACTTTGAACATCTTGTTTTTCAACAAAATTTTCACTCAACTTAAATAAATCCAAATACATCAAATTTCTTGATAGGTATTTTATTCAATCATTTATACACTTATCCGATATATATATATATATTTATATATATATATATATATATATAGAGAGAGAGAGAGAGAGAGGAATGGGTGAAAGAGAAAGATAGAAAGACAGAGGGTATATTTTGCCTGCAAGTTATAGTTTATATGAGTTTTCTTTCTTCCTTTCTACTATAATCCTTTCCTAATTTCCTTCTTTCTTTCTTTATTTTCTTCTTTTGCGTTTTTCTTTCTTCTTTCTTTCTTTCTTTCGTTCTTTCTTTCTTTCTTTCTTGTATTATCCTTTCTTAAGTTTCTTCTTTATTCATATTTTAATTTGCATCTTTATTTATTCATTTATTTATTTATATTTTCATTTGCGTTTTTCTTTCTTTCTCAATTTCCTTCTTTCTTCTTTCTCCTTTCTTTCTCAATTTCCTTCTTTCTTTCTTTCTCCTTCCTTTCTTAAGTTCCTTCTTTATTTATATTTTAATTTGCATTTTCATTTTTGCATTTTTTTTTCTTTCTTTCTTTTTTTATTTCACTTTTTATTTCTTTCTTTATCGTTTATCTTTTCTTAAATTCTTTCTTTATATTTTCATTGACGTTTTCTTTCTTTCTTTCTTTCTTTCTTTCTTTTTTTCTTTCTTCACGCTTCAAACAAATTTTCACTTCTTTTTTTTTTCATATATCCTTGAATTCGAGCTTGGTGTTGAGATTTTCAAAAAAAATCAAAAAACTGCAAAAGAGATAAAGAGTTGAAGAAAGTAAAACCATTCCTTATGATCACAGCTCAAAAAGAAACTCCTTTCAACATTCATATTACCTCTATGTTAAAAGTTCAAGGAACGCGTTGTGTCTTTGAACGCTTTGTCTCGTTTTTCCAAGTATTCACAATTTATTGAAACTATCAGTTGCAAGATATTTTCTGACAGTCGTACAAATTAACCTGTCCAAGTTTCTAGAAACGAGCAATTGGCTGGACATCGTATCTGATCCGGGATTAGTTTTGCTCTTGGTTCTTTAAAATATAAGAGATTCATTTTGCTATATATTACTGATATAAAAATGGTTTGCTGTGTAAAAAAAATATGTCTAGCATATTGAAAAAATTTCATATTCCCCGATAGACAATATCTAAGTGTTTATAAGGCCAAGATAAGAATGTGGAACAGACAGGTTTAAGCGAAGTACAGCTGTTTTGAATTCAGAGTTTTCCTTCTCCGAGAATGGTTGCCTAACCAAAATAAAAATCTGGAATCTACGTATAAAGGAGGTTATAATGATAGCAAATTATGTCGGGAAAAAGTCTATATTCTCAAATATGCCGAAAATTATAAACTGAATAAAAATGGTGAATTGATTTCAAAATGCCGACATATCAAGAAACTTCTCCCTGATTTATATATAATTGTATTTTGACTGTAATCAGACCATTCCATTTGATCTATCTCTCTCTCTCTCTCTCTCTATATATATATATATATATATATATATATATATACTTTAGATTATTATAATTACAATATAGCAGATAAGTTACGATAAACTCCTCATGTCGACTTCTCCCAATTTGACCTTGGGCTCATCTTTGCGAATGTTTCCGCCATATTTCTCTCTTGTGCCAAACTAAGGAAAGCATTATAGATATGCAAATTGTATGTTCAGGAAAGCAGACAAGATATACAAATATTCTTGCGCAGTTCTTATTTCTATGAAAAATGTAAGTTCAACCTAATTATAAAGAAAAAAGAAATCATCCAAGTGTATTTAGGAGTACCTTGCCGGAATGTCAACACGCACGTATTTGCATATATATAGTTCTTCATTCAAACCAGTTCTTTCACTTTCCTCTAATTTTATCATCGTAACAGGGTTTTTTTTTCTTTCTGGATTGTCCATTTTCTGATTTTCTCTTTTTTCCTTGATTGTATTTTCTTTTTCATCACGGCACACACACACACACACACGCGCACACACACGCGCACACACGCACGTACACACACACATACACACACACAAACACACACACGTACACACAAGCACACGCACACACACACGTACACACAAGCACACACACACACACGCACACACACACACACACACACACAAACACACACACGTACACACAAGCACACGCACACACACATACGCACACACACACGTGTACACACACACACACGCACACACACACACACAAACACACACACACACGTACTCACAAGCACACACAAACACACACACACACACGTACACACAAGCACACACACACACACACAAACACACACACAAACACACACACACACACACATGTGTACACACATAAAATATAAATAGATAAAAGTGAAGAGAGAAAATAAAACTAATTTCTTAATCGAGTTGAGTAACAGATTACATATAAAACAGGTTGTTTCTCCGTGAGGCATCATTTCTTTCTCTTTCGTTCTAAGCAAACCTTTTATCGAATAGCAAATTGATTTTTCTTGTATTACAAACTCTTTCTCTTTCTCTTCCCTACTGCATTTTCCCCTTTGTGCATGCATACGTAAACACGCACAATATATATATATATATATATATATATATATATATATATATATATTGTTATTATTATTATTGTAATCAAAATGATTAATGGAATCCTAATTATTATCAGACCCTTTATCTGAATAATGAAGAGAATCATCTTCTATTTTTCTCCTATTTTTAACCATCTTTACCCAACCCCTCTGCTCGGGCATGATATGACACAAGGTCTATTTTTAAGCGGAGTTTAACAGGTTTGAATTCAGTGTTTTCCTTCTCCTAGACTAGTTGCCTCACCAAGGCTGAAGAAATCAGTCTGTCCTACAATTTACCCATAGCTGGAGAGAGGAAAATTGGATTCATACCTTATCCCAAGGGTATTAGTGCTATGTGAAATGCAATCAGTCTAGTCCAAGATTTGGACTCATGTCACCGTGTCCATATCCTACGACGATAACCATTAAACCACGGGCATCTCCTATTTTTAACGGCACGTCAACCAAGCGGTTAAGGAGTAGCATTCATTGTACGTTCGTATTTTTTCTGTAAATATTTTTAAAAAGGTTTGTTTCTTTTGCGCACGGTCCCATCAACAATGAATAGGTATTACTCAGATCTATTTTACCTATAGTTATGATCCTAGTAAAAACTACCACACCGTGTCAAGATAATGGTAAATCAGAAATACAACACACTTCCCCGATTTCCAGGATGGGAGTCTCACCATCAGATGCTGTTTAGAGTCATACCCAGGACACCCCTTTGTTTTCGATTTGCCTTACCCCTCTGCAGGACATTCAGTTAGCTTATTCGAAAACCTCTCAACAAGGCGTATCCAATTTTTTTGCCTAGCAATCATAGTCACATTGTTCAAATCGAACTTTTTTTTTTTTTGTACACAAGATTCAACGTGAAAAAGAAAATCACTTCAAGGTTTGTATTCCCTCAGTTGTCTCATCATTTATATAAATGAGTATTTGCAGAAAAGTTTTCTTTGAATTAATAGTTTTATTAATGAAATAAGGCGATTTCCTCACAAGGAAAATATGATTATTTTATGGTTTATCAAAACGTATCAACCTGGAGGTCTGCAATTCAATATTGATTTGCTTAGAAGTGTCTAAATCTTATCTAGACAAAGCTAAGGACGTTCAATCAATGCATGAAAAACATTTGAAAAAACTGTCTGAGTGTGACATCTAAAATCTATGATGTTTATATCCTCAATGGACCCGAAAACTTGTTTAGTCGTGGGGGCCCAACTCATCGAGCATGTTTTTCAGCAAAAATAACTTAGGGAATCAATCTCCATGTCTACAACTGGTCTGATTTCAGATTTTTTTCATAGACTGGGTGCCATTCCAAGATTAAAGCCAGCCCTACTATTTACCCTTCGATGAAGGGAGAATAGCAGGGTTCATACCTTCCCACGTGTATTTGCACTATGTGAAATGCAAGTAGCCTCTAGCTGGATTTGAACTCGGATGGTCAAATCCATTTCCATCGATCATAATAGATACGCCAGGAGGTCATGTAAACGTTACAACCTCAATATCATCACAATAGCATCACATTAAATCATGGATACCCAAAAATGCCCACCTAAAGATAAGTGACAAATTACTTTTATGTAATAGTTCTGATATGAATTTTAGTAAGATTACAGACATATGGAAATACAAGAAAAAGAGTGTTAATCATCATCATCAAGCTGTGCTGTCAGGACTGTTTCGTACGGATATCTTTTTCTCTCTCTCTCTCTCTCCCACTTTCTCATTCTCCCTCTCTATCCACCCGTCCCATCGGCAATTGTATTTCCAAAAGAGAATGTCACTTATGTGTTCTTTCCTACTCCTCCAGCAGTGACGAGCATGATTTGGGCGTCCTATTTAGATTGAAGGTAAGTGGCCGTACAACAAATATGCTGCTTCCTGACTATGCTTGAAACAGCATGAAGCGTCTTTGGGTTGTTTTTATCTAGGTTTTTATCCAAGAGTTCAAGTGGTACAACAATACAGAAGTACTGACAAGCCTACAGCTTGGAAGTATTCCCCTTTAATTTTTTAAGAGGCATCGGATTTCCATAAGGTCGTTAACCAGTCAAGAACAGTAAATTCTTTACTCCTTACTTTATTGACATTGCTTTCAGTAGATGAGATATTGCTACCGACATATATTCACTAATCTACTAATTTGCTATTTAGATGGCTGTATCTTGATTAAAATGTATAATGTTTTATCTGAGTTCGCGTAGAGACTAATGTCTCTGGCTGCCTGATCGGGTGTCCTCGTGGAGTAATGGTTAGAGCTCTGGACTTCAGAATCGTAGTAAGTGAGTTCGAGCTCCAGTCGTGGTATTACGATAACTTTCAGACAAATACCATTGGAAAAAGTATTAACCCCCTTATCCCCCCTGCTTTAGGTTAAAGAGCATCACTGCTGTTCTTCTAGCTGGATGGCTTTGACATTAAATAACCCACGAAGGTTAATATGCCATTAAAACAAAGAAAGCAATCTTGCTGCCTGTTCCTGGCTAATGTGTCCTTCCCTACTTCCCCAGCAGTGACTAACACAACTTGCTCGTCTTACTTGGATACATTTCACATAGCAATGATATACGTGGGAAAGATATGAATCCTGCTATGAGTAAATAGTAGAGCTGACTTTAATCTTGGAATGGCACCTGGTCTAGAATGAAACAAAAAGACTCTGAAATCAGACCAGTTGTAGGCATGGAGATGATTGGGATTCCCCAAGTTGTTTTTGCCGCAAACACGCTTTATGACTGTAAAAACTGTTTGTGCAGGATATAATTTGTTTTTTTGGCTTTTTTTGGGAGTGAAATTACCTACTGTAGATTATGAAATATTTATGTTATAAAAGAGTAAGTCTAAGGCCTTCGAATTCCCTTGTGATCATAAGTATCTAAAGAAAGAAACCATCGCTTATCGATGTCAAAAAGAAAAGAATATCGACAATTTCATACATGTAGCTGTTTTAGAGGTCTTTTTGACAAAGATGAACATAATTAAAGAGTAGAGAACTGTAGGAATGTTTGGTTTCAACTTGTTCCCATGGATGCTCCTTTGGAACCGTGTCAAGAACACTTGAAATGAGATTCCAGAAAGAATTAAATAAGTCAATAACATATCTTTGTGACAGATGTGAGATTATTGAGAGATGTCATGAAGATTTACAGATCGTTCTGTTACTTACCAATAATAATAAAAATAATATACAGCCAGAATATAGAAATATAATAATACATTAAATTATGTGACACGCTTATAATAAAAAGTAAGAAAACACAATGAAGTGGGGGGAGAAAACTGTTATATCAGGAAAGTGCCAGAACGCTTGGAGAGAAGGAAAATTACAAGTAGTTGAGAATACTGGAAGCACACACAATCAAACAAAAATGATGTGAGAAAAAAAAAAGAACCTCTCTGTAAAACGAGAAACTTCCTAAAACCAAGTTCTGCAGCAGAAATCTTACCAAAGGGATAAACATCTGGGTTGTCCCGCTTGTAAGATACTCGGGAAAATTCTTAAAGTAGACAAGAGAGGAACTAAAGCAAATGGACCAAAGGACAAGAAAAAAGATGGCTATGGCCATGGTCTTACACCTGAGAGATGATAAAGACAAACTGTATGTGTCAAGAAACGAAGGAAGAAGAGGACTCGTCAGCTTCAAGGACGGCATGGATAAATTAATGCAAGGACTTGGGGAGACTACATGCAAAAGAGAAAAGAAAGACTAATTACAGCAGCCAGTAACATAGCTGATTTAGATTCGAGCTGCAACCTTTGTCCCCTATGTATAACACTAGACCTTGTTGTCTAGTTTAAGCTATAACCCGGCATACGTGCCCGGATCCAAATTTGAATTCGTGATACTGCTTGCCTGATTAGAGCCACATTGCCCTTAGTGGGTCGATGAGGAGCACAGACCAGCAGGGTTTGAGTCTCGGCTCATTCCCGACCTTTCCCCCCCCTTTATCCCCACTTTAATCGGCCTTCGGGCTTTTGACCTTGTGTCAAGTCCTGTCTGGTGGGATGCAGCGAAAAATACAGTAACACAGCTGCCGATATAAGCACAAACAGAAAAGCAAAGCTAAAAAGCAGAAGTGAGGAAAAAAACAACTGTATGGACATTTTAAACGATAAACTGGTGAGATTTGCATACGGGAAGACCTGGAGATGGCTAAGAAAAGGTAACTTCAAGAGAAAAACTGAAATTTTTTCAAAGCAACACAAAAAACTAACGCCATTAAGGCCAATTGCGTTAAAACAAAGTGAAGATTGTGTGTTGAAAGAGACGAAACGGTGAATCACATAATGATTGAATGCAGTAAACTAGGACAAAAAGAGTGTGAGACTAGGAATGATTGATTGGAAAAGTTTCTTCACAGGGAATTGTGCAAGAAATCGAAATTGGGCCATACTACAAAATGGTATGCGCACCAACAAGAATTCGTCATAGAAAATGAAACGAATATAATTCTCAGGGATTTGGAGGTGCCCGTTGTGTAATGGTTATCGTCGTAGGAAATGGAAACGGCGACACGAGTTCAAATCCTGGACGAGACTGATTGCATTTCACATAGCACTGATACTCTTGGGAAAGGTATGAATCCAATTATTCTCCCTCCAGCTATGGGTAAATAGTAGGGCTGACTGGGTTCTTCAGCCTTGGGAAGGAAACTAGTCTAGGAGAAGAAAAACTCTGAATTCAAACCTGTTAAACTCAGCTTAAGAATTGACCACGTGTCATATCCAGCCCGAGCGGAGGGGTTGGTAAATATGATAATCCTCAGGGATTTTGAAATACAATCCAATACAAAATAATCCTGGCCAGAAGACGAAACCTAATATTAATTAATAAGAGAAAAAGAACTTTTCATTGAGTGGATTTTGTCGCTCCCGCAGACTACTAAGTGAAAATGAAAGAAAGTAAAAAAAAAAATAGACAAATACTTTGGCTTTTCCAGAGATCAACAAATGTTGTGGAACAGGAAGTTGACTGTGATACCAATCGTCGTCTGCGTACTTGGAACGGTCCCTAAAAGCTTGGAAAAAAGACTGATGGAGCTGGAAATTGGAGGAAGAATAGAAACCATTTAAACTACAGCATTGTTAAGATCGGCAAGATTACTCAGAAGAATCTTCAAGACGTGAGTAACTTTAAATACCAGTAAAAGACTACCGGCTAATTCTGCT
Organism: Sepioteuthis lessoniana; assembly: GCA_963585895.1. NCBI lineage: Eukaryota > Metazoa > Mollusca > Cephalopoda > Myopsida > Loliginidae > Sepioteuthis > Sepioteuthis lessoniana. The sequence continues at coordinate 46,678,665 of OY757919.1, forward strand.
GAGAAATATTCTTAAGGAGTAAAATGATCATGCGAAACAGTTGAACCGAGAGACAACAACGGAAAAAATGCTCCAGAAAAACAACAGAAATGTACTTCACTGTTATTTCAACACCGCAGAAAGGGGTTAGAGAAAAAGAATGATAGAAATTTGAACTGACTTCGCAAAATATGATAAAATTCAAATACTTTGTGACCAAGCCAGAATGAATTTAAAGAAAGGTTAGTTTTCTGACCTTGAGTTACAAGAAATATAAGGACATGTAAATATAGGGACATATAGATGATAAAGAATATAAGTAAGACCAAGCCCATTTTAAACGTACAATACTAAAGACTAAAACACCACAAACCTAAGCACGATAAAATCTAAGTTAACGCAGGAAGACAGAATAAATTGAGAGTTTATAAAGAAAATCATGACTGAAAAGAAAATTACATTACCGTCCCTCAGGAAATGAAACTGGAAAAAGTCGAGGTAAAAACCGAAAAGGTAAACAATTTATTGCATAATATCAAAATGAGGAACATCCTTTAACTATAGGAGCTAGTCTGTGATAGAATCGGTATTCCCCAACGGATCCAAAAAAAAAAAAAACCTAGATGGGAAATTAGACTATAAAGACAGACAAAGAAAGTTCAGCAACAAGCGTAAGTGCTAAGGAAGGGAAAATTTGCAAGGTTATATTAGGATGAAAAGACCAAAATAAAACTGTAGACAAGTCTGAAAGTTCGCCTGGAAGAGATAAATCAAAAGATATTGGCGAATGAAGGAAGACTCAAAAGATACCGGGACAGGGTCAAGCAATAAAGATAAAACAGGAACTTCTAAAATAATGAAGGAAAATTCTAAGAAGAAGTGAGTGGAGAATGCACAAAGACAAACTAATAACCGGATGCGAATGAAACAAAACAATATTGGAGTAAAATATAGAAACAAAAAGAAAATAACAGAAAGGCTGAATGGATGAATAACATGAAAAAGGATTGAAAGGACACGAAGAAAAACCCCGAAGAGGATATATTCATAAACTTGCTTAGAGCAACCGAAGAAACTACCGAACTGAAAAATACCAAGCCATGATGGCATACATCGATTCTGGCTAAAAGAAATCCGTGTCCATCGAGGACAGACTGGATCTACGTGGATCATTGAATAAGTTTCTAAACTTTTTTTGTATGGGCACTTTTATTGATAGTACACACATGAAACTCAAGTCCCCTTTGAAGTAGTCTCTTCCGGCTGCAATGTCCCTATTGTACCGTTCCAATAACTTCTGGAAGGCCCCATGGATGTCCTATAGTGTGATCGTGTCAAAGACATTCGTCACAGCCTCTTTCATCTCCTCAATTGTCTCATAACGACAACCTCTGAGCTTAGGGAATAATAACCAAAAGTCACAGGGAGCAAGGTCTGGACTATAGGATCAGCTGAGTTAGTGTGTTGATGCCCATCTTGGTCAAATAGTCTGTGACAAGGATGGATTTGTGCATTGTCCTGGTGGAAATGCCACTGACCCGATTTGAAGAGTGCTGGCCTCTTCCGACGGAATCTCTTCCTGAAGTCCCTTAAAACCTCTCATCATCCCTCACAGACTCCCTGCCTTCCTTGAATCTCTTATGCCACTCAAAAACTCATGTTCGATTCATGCAAGATGGTCAAAACCAGTCTGAAGCATTCCATACATTTCTGTGGCATTTTTTCCAAGTTTAAAACAGAATTTTATTGCGTATCGTTCTTCTAAAGTGTCCTGCCGTCCAGATTGAATTTTTGAAATTCACCAGGCTTTAGTAGGATATATTCCAATTGCTGCTGTAGCTGTTGATTTAAATTTGAAATCATAAAAATTGGTCAGTCATCTCAAAAGATGTATAGCAATAACATAGTGAATGTTCAGGAGTCTACGACAGTTTTAACTGCTTGTACAAAAAAGTCTGGAAACTTATTGACGGCACCACGTACTCATGAGTAAACATCTAGAAGTAAGTGTATCCGAATGAATGACTAAAAGTGAAAAACGTCCAGATAAAGAAGGACCCTAAAAAATGAAGCGTCCATAAGAATTATAGACCAATAACATATCTATCAACGACGTAGAAAATTTTGACCTCAAAGATTAAAACAAATCTATTATTTTCTTGTATATCATGAATTCTCTCCGAAAGGATAGAAATGGGCAGCAGAGGAATATTTGATCTACTATATAGATTAGCTCATTTTCAAGTTGATCAAATCGAGGGGGAAAATACAGCCATGGCATGTATTAACTACAGAAACGTCAATGAATAACTTATAAAAATGAAAATACCCCCAACACTCCCAAAACTGTATCCTTTACTCTTTTGAGCTATAGAATATAGTCCGACAAAATATAGGTCATTAGTTTTTGCTAATTCTAAAAATGATATCTTTTAGATGGTCTCCATTTGCACGTATGCAAATTTGCTGACTGATTCCAGCATTTTTGCAATTTTTCAAAAGCAATCCTCTTATCTCTCCGTTACTTTGTTAACGTAATTAGAATGTGGGGTTCACCTTCATTGCCATTACTTCCAAGTCCAATCTTACCGGGAGCAGAGCTATTTGTTAGTGTCCTGTGTATTGGACGAATAGATCTATTTAATAATAGGCTAGATTCGATAAGAATTAGTGCAACAAATTCCTATTTTAAAAAAATACACAAAAAGCATAAATATGAAAGTAGAGCATGAACGTACGAGGGTTTGCTTGGCATGAAATAACCCTAGATGGATTATTATGCCGTTAAAATCAATAGTAATCATAATACTGCAATTCTGTATATACCCAAATATATGAAGGCAAAAATATGTTTCATCATTTATTATGAGCTTCTCTTAAATGTTTTCATCTTCACTCAGATTCTGTTCAAATGGAACTGCATGTTGATATTCAGAAGGTTGCGGTAGCTTAGCCACTTGGATCTTACAGGGATGCATATTAAGGTCAAATTTTAAAATACGTTGCATCGATATTCTGAAAATCCCAAAATGAGTTGATGAACATTAAGTGGAGAAAAGATGGATCTTTGATAATATTCTGCTGTACATCTTCCACAACTGTTTCTGTGCAAATATTATTGCTACGACTATTTAATGGGAGGCCTGCCACTAATCCATAAGTGTCCAGCCAGGAGACTATCAGGTCCGTATTTGGAGGATTCTTCATATTAAAATGGGGACTGGATACTTAGAAGAGTCATGGAGAGCTGACAAGACTTACTGTCACTCAGACTTCCGTGAAAAACCAGCAGTTTAACCCGACGGGAAAATTTGCATCGAGTGAAAATAATAACAATAGCACCAGAAGTTTTAAATAGTAACGAGAAATATAGTAACATACTAATAAATAAAAATGAAGGAATAAAAGAAGCCCGAGGGCAATGAAAATTATGTGACAGAAACGGTAAATTGTCTTGAGAAAAATACATTGATTATTTTGAAATTCCACTCTTTACTCAAGCAACGAGACACTTTGGGGAGCGCAATTGAGATACTATATGACGATAAAAGTGTGATAGAAGCACCGATAAAAATTCTTTGTGTGATTAGCATGCCGTGTCAGAAAATATTTAGCAAGAGTCTTGGTGAAATACATTACAGTTAAAAAGCATATCAACTTCAAGCTTGATCTCAAAATTTCAAGCTTAATAGATATAGCGCTCACGCATTAGGTAATGTTTTATTTTTTACAGACTGAAAATGCTTCTCTTTTTTTTTTAATGATCTTCAATATAAAACTGAGGTAATACTAAAAAACTTAGTGCATTGGCTTGGCTTGGTTTCACTGTTTACTGGTATATCAACCTTTGCAAGTTATTTAATACCAATACTTTTAAAACCATTGTTGGAGGATAAGTAACACCATATACTTACCAAGGGTGTTAGTCTAAAAGTGAGCGCAATAGCAAAGATGGAATTTGAACCCTCTTACTACGATATCACAGTCAACACGTTAAACATTTTGCAAGGCATGTTTCTGATATATATATATATATATATATATATATATATATAAGTTATTGGTACATTAAAATTCATACAGGCAAATGCCGAGCGACATATTCAATAAGGAGATAACAATAAATGGGAAAAAATATTGGAATCGCAAGAGCCCTTTCATCCGATATTTGTCAATATCGGAAGTCGTTTAAAAAATGTTAACAAATCAATTGAATAAAAGCAGAGTGAAAATGAGAATGGTACAGCAAGACCAAAGTGAAGGGAAAAATTAATTAAAATCATCCCTAGTCAAGCAACAATTATCTCTTTTTAAATTTAAAGAGTGCTTTTGATTTTGTTTGCACGGAGTTGGCGTGTAAAATACGATATAAAGTGCCTCTAGGACGACTAAATGTTGTTTTGTCCTAACACTGTGCAAAACATCAAAGCAGTCATTATTTAATTAACCGCACAATTATTTATAGCATTCAAATGCTTGAAGATGACAGAATCGGGCAATTTTGAATATATATATATATATATATATATATATATATATATATATATATAATGTGTATTTAGGCTGAAGATTTTCGTGTAGGCATATTTAGCTGAAGATAAGGATTTGATGCCTAGCTTTTCATTCGTCTTTTCTTGTTGGCAATCAAGCTCACTTAAAAGTGGTGGAATGCAGTTTAAAATCTCTGTAAATAAGATTTGGTATCGTAAGTCTGGTCAGTGAGGCAGATTGATATATCAATCGAGGGTTTTGGAAATATCAAGTTCGATTTTCAACTGTATATTTTTAGAATGAGTTATATCTAATATATTTATTGATTTTTAACATCATTGGACCCAAATTGATTAACTGATTGATTTTTAACGGCATGTCAACTCGTCTACGGTTATTTAATGTATAGCGGTAAGTGATCTACATGATCAATAGATGGGTCTCTAACATATGCTACCAAGCTGAGGCAGAGTAAATATCGGTGTAATGTCAATGAATGGCTACTTAAAACTCCCAAACCACCAGAAATGAAGTCTCACCATCGGATACATTTTAGTGTCATATATATCCAAGATGAGAGGAGTCCTACCTTTCTATAGAGAACACTATCCGCATATTCTAAATCTTGATAACCGGTGCTGTTACTGAAAGCAGGGAAATTTCTAAAAAAAACACTTTCTGCCGGGAGGAAGTGGGGCTTATGGAGAGGGAGGTTCCTTAAAAATAAACGACATTCAGGCGGAGGCTATGTTGCTGCAAAACCTAACAAATCGTAAGAATTTTAAATTACAAACTCCAACTAAACTAATTACTGACATTTAATTACAAATTACTAATTATAATTAATCCATAAGTTTAGGTCGTGGCACAAATGCTGGACTCTCGGGGTCTAAAGGTTAAAACTAAACGATTAAGATAATTTATTACATGGCAGGTTTAACGTAGGGTATTTAAATGCGCATAATGTGAGAATGTTATTGTAAAAGTTTCGGGTTAACACTTGGAATTCTGTGATACCCACGGTTATGTACTCTTTCTTCTCCTGGTTTCTGGCTTGAAAAATCACAGAAATTGTTTGGTTGGGTTTTATGGTATAACAACCCCTGTTGATTAGTTAATATCGAATTTTGTTTATACATATATCTATTAAATATATGATTTGTGAATGCATATTTTGTAGACAGTATTTTGAACGAATCAGAGCCCATTTGTTTGCACACAGTCAAATGATTTCAAGTATTTCTATTACACTCTAATAACTTGATTCAACAGTAAAAATGTTAAATGGTTCCAAATAAAGCTATACAATACCAATAACATTTTTGCACTCAGTTAAAAGGTTTTAAGTATTCCTATCTTGCTTGAATAATTCTATTTTGTATTTATCATTTGTCTGCAAAATCTTACATAGTTTCAAGTATTGCTATTTAGCACCAATATTTTTATTAACACAGAGTGAAATGGTTTTTAGCTTCTTTATTTAATGGCATATCAACCCTTGAAGGTTATTTAATGCCAAAGCCATTTTCCAAGAAGAACAGAAGTGATACTATTTAACCCATAGCTTGGAGGATAAGGAGGTTTATAACTTTCCCAAGGGTATTTGCCCGAATGTGAACGTAATAGCGCGACTGGAGTACGAACTTGCTTACTACGATTCCGCAGTCCGTCGCTTTAACAATTACACCACGAGGACACCCTACTTGAATGGCTTTTCGTACCTCTATGTCACATGAACAATTCAGTTTAACATCAGTCATTTGTTTGCATGCTGTTAAATTCTCAAACAGTTCTATTTGACCCATAGAGAAGACCCTATTAGGTACTACCACACTTTTCTGAGTTTAGCAGAGAGTAATACCAATGAAGGGGTACTCCACATTTCCCAAAGATACAGTCGGCGTATTCTCCAACCCTGTAACATATTGACCCTCGACGCAGCCGCCAATCAAGAAACAGGTGCATCCGGTCGAAGATATCGAAATATCACCTTGACCTGTGGACGCCCAGAGGAAGCATGTGGGTGTCAAAAAATTATATGATCAGGTGCCATAGACTGTTTGAGTTAGTTGGAGTTGGAGTTGCAGAGTTCAGTTCTAGTTGGAGTTGCAGTTGGAGTTCGAGCAGCAGTTCCAGTTGAAGATAAGATGCCGTAGTGAGAAGCAGCACCAGAGGGCTTAGGCCCTCAAGACCCCGGTTGAGCAGTCCAGCAAGAATGAGAAAGAAGTGCTGCTATAATCAGAGGAACTTGGGGTCAATATGTGGCAGACTGTTCCGTCTCCAACTCACCTCTCACACATAACCAATATCAACCCTTTCGCAACCCTTTCGAGAATAATGTGTGAGAGGTATATTTTTCTAAAGAAGTGTGTTCGTTCATCATTATTGTTGATTATGTTTCCGCATGTATATGTATACGTATAGTTTTATCATGAGTATACAACAGCCCCAGCTGACTTGACTTAGCTGAATTTGTAAAATATTAGAATCTATTGTTATCACACTGTAAGGCTATCAAATAGCAGATTCGAAGATTTTTTGGGCAATTTAAAACATATGAAAAAAAATGATAAAATTACCAGTATAAAATTAGAAAATTTTATCGCCAACAAAGGTCCAGAAATAAGGAAACCTTCCGCTGAAATCCAACCCTTCCGTGTTCTCCGGGACAAATTCTGAGACTAGCATCTTTAAATTTTTCTTTACCCGTCCTAATCCTAACCCTAACCTTTCATGCTGGTCAGGACGTGTCAAGGACATAATAGCCTTGCGATGCCAACCCCACTTCTATTCTACAATTTGTTTGAATTTAGTTTACCTTCTCCGAAACGAATTACTGTAACCATAACTCGGTGGGGAAAAAAAAAAAAACATGGATTTCGAAGAACATAAGCGCCATGTAAAATACAAACTGCATCGTCCAAGATTTGAACACGCGTCCCTTTTCTACGACGATAACAGTTGCACTACTTCAACTCTAGCATTATACTTTCAAATTTATGATGATAAAACGATAGAAGAATCAATTTTTGAAAAATACCTTTTAAAATTCCTATCATAAATGTCTAAACATTTTAGTATAGAAGAAATTATGTATGGGAGAGTAAATTCTAACGTGAGATTTAAGCGTACAGAGTGTGTGTAGAATCGTATATGAACAGTCGGAAGGTTGCTGTGTTGTTCATCATTCTTTTCTTTTATAGATTCTAGAAAATATGTTACGGTTTCTCCGTTTTTCCCATGATAGACAGATTGGTGACAAACCAGTAACCAAAGAGTAAATATATAAAATAACTTGATTTTTACATACTCTTTATCTGTGTTGTTTTAAAATTTTAAATCATTAAAAAAAATTGTTCCCATATTTCACTGGTTTATTGAAAAAAAAATACAAATAATGCACCCAAAACTTGCTCTATATAAGAACATAAATATATTATTGATTTTGTCTCAATAGAAAGCGCTTATAATCTCACGATTATTGTCGGGGGGAATGGATTCCATGAGTACAGTTCTAATTCTGAATGAGGCTTATACCCTTACGGAGAGCTATGAATCCCGGTGGTGTAACGTTGTGTTCCACTTCATTCTAGTAACTCCTGCGACATCACTAATGCTTAGAACCTTACCCTTTTTTCGGGGTCGATATTGGTTTTGGGAAGATGAGAAACTGGCAGTATGTTTATAGTTTATGTCTAAAGGCTTGACCAAATCTGCACCAAGCACTGACTATACGGTGTCGTGAAACTGATGTATACTTGAAAAAAATATAAATTGGCCGACCGAAGGCTACTTTTTCAATAGCTACCACACTAGTGTGAATGGAAGGTACTACTTCCTTCCTTAGATTGCTCCTCTTACTCTTGATCCGTACATGATAATGATGTGAATAATTCAAGGATGAATCAAGTATCATTTTTTGAGTATCTGGTATGGCTCGGCCGGTGATTGAACCCAAGTATCCCAGACTTTTGGTGGATTTTCTTACAATTAAGCGTTTATCTCTCTCTCTTTGTATATATATATATATATAGTGAGAGAGAAAATGAAATATATCAGACAAATATGTTGAAAAATAAACGGAAGAAAGAAATATACTTGGTATAGATGAAAATTTATTGCCGACACGTATTTCGACTTAAATATTATGCCCGCGTACAATATATATATATATATATATATATATATATATATATATATATACATCTATCTATCTTTTCTATCGATAGATGGAGAGATAGATTGGGAGTGTTTTAATATATGTGTATTTATGCTAAAAAAATTTTTGTAGGAAATTTTGCTGAAAATAACTCATGATGATTTCATGTTTAGCTTTTAATTCGTCTTTTCTTGTTGGCAATCAATATCTCTAAAACATGTTTGAATGCAGTTTAAAAACCCACAAAAGTGTCAAAATGATATTATACAAGTACGAGTACTTTCAAACATCTTTTGTCATTTTAAAAGCCATATGTACTACTGTGTTCTGGAATTCAGGATTTGTTATATGCTCAAACTACTGGGTGTCTCAAAATAGATGCAACTTATTTATATGAAAATGATATATTACAGAAACAAGCGCAATGAAGGTCATGTGGAACACGTCCTATAAAAAATGCATCCCTTTAGCTAGAGACATCAAACCAAATTTTTTATTGTTATTACACCAGCTTCCAGGACATCCAATCTTTTTTTGAGCATCTTCTCTGAGTAATAAATATTTATCATATTTAATGTGTTATATCTATTTTGGGACAGTTTTAAATGATTTTGTATCCAAATAAGTAGTGACACAAAATATTTTCCTCTCTTGTCCCAGGCATTGGGATCGTGGATTAATAGTTGTTATAGTATACTATTTTTAAATCTGATACAAAAAGAGCACAACATTATTATGAATAGAGTTATTAGCAGGACCATGGGTCTTATGTACATTGATCATCCTGTTTTTGTTTTTTTTTTGTTTTTGTTTTATTTTTTTTCGTTTTATTTTTTTTTTTTTGTTCTATTAATTGGAGTGTTCCTCATTTGCAGCTGACGTGATGTATGAACGTGTTTAAAGTTGGTGCTGAACTTAATGTGTAGATATCAGCTAAGAATTACGTCACTATGAATCTGCTGATGTTGTTGCGCTTTTCCCCTGCGTCAGATGCATTTTATTACTTACTCTCGTATGGTAAGATAAATTTTGTTCAGGGCGGGATACATATTCTTCAAATGTCTCACTTCTAATACTTGAAGTCTTTTTTTTTTTTTTTTTTTTTTTGCTATCAATAAGGTTTTTGTGTCCTTAACGACATTTTTTTTCAAATATTTGGGGAAGTACTGTGGTCCTCTGTAATGTGATTGTTGATGTGTGTACGGATGGTGCTAACGTTAAGTATATAGAGAATTTTTTAAATTGATATCATTTGATATGTACAGCGTATTTTAGAAAAATTGTTATTTCCCAATATAATCCCTGGATCAATTCTCGTTCAAATGATCACTACTTTTAACAGTATTTGTAAAATTAACTCCAAATTCTATGTTTAATGTTGAAACTCTTTTTATTTTCTAGTGAATGACATTTCTAAACTTAAAAAAGAAATAAAACATTAAACATTGAATTTAAAGATGTTTCTGCACATACTGTTAGAAGCTGAGATCATTGGAACTAGTTATTAGATTACGAAGTGATATCAATGTTTCTGAACCAACATGTATATAGACATTAAAAAACAAACATTTCTTTAATGAATTCACTTATAGCTTTAAGTCTATGAGGAGAGCTACCAGAAGACATTACTTACATTAAAGGCATTATAGGAAGTAAAAATATTTTCTTACTTCATGTGAGAATAATATTGATTTAATTTACCATGCAGATGATTTTAAGTTTCATTCATTTTCCTTCAATCTTTTTTTTTTTTTTTTTTGCCTAACTAAACAACTCCATTTTATTTCTAAAAAATAAATATTGGCTATCGGCTGTAAGTCGGTACTTTTTTTGTGGTTGAGAGAGAGAGAAAGATGGTAGAAATATAGCGTGAGGGGGAAATATAGTGAGTTGAAGATGTTCTTTTTTAATGGCGTTAAAATATGAGATTTTTTAAACGAGAATTGTTGAGGTTATTAAAATGATATTAATGATTCTGAAAACACCCTGTTTATTATGAGTATCTTTCAGTTTGAATGAAAGGAAGATCAAATGAAATTTCGCTTTCTTCATGGTGAGGAGAGAGAAAGAAGTGGTGCCGATAAGTGATTTCTTTTATTGAGATATCCCGCCGGAAATAAGAAGCATTGTGGAAACGGAAAAGAAAAATTGGTGCATTCGTTTCTCCGAAGTTGATGTTGCAACCTGCTTGTCTGAGAGAAAGAGAAAAAGACATACAAGAAAGCTTTTGACAGAAAACGAAGAAAGAGAACTAAGCATAAGCTTTTAAACCACATATCTCTAATCTGATTCTGTTGATAACCGCCAGCATTTGTTGTTTTCAGTTGGTTTATACATAAATTAGTCATTTACGAAATTATTGGTGCTGTCCTCTATCGACAGAAGAAGAAAACAAGAGCTTAGTGAAGTAGACAGAGATAGAATCATTAAAATCGAAAGAGTATTTTTTAAATTGAAATCATAAGTACTTAACGTATATACTCTGAATATACTTCCGCAATGAACGACTGTTTAAGGCCAATTTTTCACCTCAAAAGTAAAGAGTCGAGATATATTTTTGAATGGTCAAAGCTTACCTTGTTTCTCGGCCTAACTTTGCCGTAACTTCAATCCTCGTAGCCTATAACTAAACAAAGACTATCAGTTAAGATAACTAAATGTTTACTTAACATTATTTATTATTTACAACACCTGTTTATATATATATGTAAAATATTATACATAAAGATTTTTGGAGGTACCCGTGGTGTAATGGTTATCGTCGTAGAAAATGGACTCGGTGACACGAGTTCAAATCCTGGGCAAAACTGATTGCATTTCACATAGCACTAATACCCTTGGGAAAGGTATGAATCCAATTATTCTCCCTCCAACTATGGGTAAATAGTAGGACAGACTGAGTTCTTCAACCTTGATGAGGCAACTAGTCAAGTAGAAGGACAATTCTGAATTCAAACCTGTTAAACTCCGCTTAAAAATTGACCTTGTGTCATATCCTGCCCGAGCGGAGGGGTTGGTAAATATAATATGATACATAAAGATTTTTGTAGAATTTTCCAGACGATGTGGAATGATTTTATTATTAATACTAAGGTGTATCAGAGGTAGGGCTTTAATATATTGGAAGACCCAAGTAAATTCGGTAAGCTAAATCCATTGGCCTACTGGGTAGAGTATTTGCTTGGGAAACTAAGGTTCACTCCCTGGTCGAGTCATACCAAAATCTCAAAAAATGGTACTTGGTACTGCTTTGCTTAACACTCAGCATTATTAGGTATGGATCAGGGGTAAAGTTGAGCAATCCAGGGAAAAGAGTAGCACCTTCCCCTATTCTTCGGTGTCGTAGCTTTGAAAAGGGAGTCTTTGGGTCGCCCTCGAGTATGGTCGCCAACTTCACTTTGCTCACATCAACGAATAGATTACGTTGTTTATTTACCGCCTTACATTAATTTTGTGCATTATGATAGTATCAAAAGTATAAATGTTTGAATGTTTTTACTTTGTCAATTGATGTTAAAGAAATATCTTTTGTTGGTTAGCAGGGCTACAAATTATTACACTAAGTCGTTCATTACTCAAATACATACAGTAATCAACATTGATTTTATGTACAGCTTATGATTATACTTTTTGTGATCTGAATTGACATTCTTTTGGTTGTGTTTTTTTTTGTTTTGTTTCTTGGTTTAAATGGCATCATTCGAAGTTCATTTAATGCCAGATTTATTCTTGTCGAAAATTAATGGTACTTTTAAACCCATAGCAGGAAGATATAACGGTTTCTCAGTTTTTCCCATGATAGTAAGATTGGCGACAAACCAGTAACAAACAGTTAATATATAAAATAACTTGGTTTTTACATACTCTTTATGTGTGTCGTTTTAAAATTTTAAATCATTGAAAATTTTGTTCCCATATTTCGCTGGTTTATTGAAAAAAATACAAATAATGTACCCAAAACTTGCTCTATATCAGAACAGAAATATATTATTGATTTTGTCTCAATAGAAAGCGCTTGTAATCTCATGATTACTGTCGGGGGGAATGGATTCCATGAGTAAAGTTCTAATTCTGAATGAGGCTTATGCCCTTGGGGAGTGCTATGAACCCCGGTGGTGTAACGTTGTGTTCCACTTCATTCTAGTAAATCCTGCGAGATCACTAATGCCAAGTAGCATAGAACCTTACCCTTTTTTCGGGGTCGATATCGCTTTTGGGAAGATGAGAAACTTGCTGTATGGGCCATTATCGTTTATATCTAAAGGCTTGACCAAAACTGCACCAAGCACTGAACTATACGGGTGTCGTGAAACTGATGCATACTAGAAAAAATATATATATAAGTAAGTTGGCCGACTGAAGGCTACATTTTCAATAGCTACCACACTAGGGAGAAGAGAAGGTGCAACTTCCTTCCTTAGATTGCTCCTCTTACTCTTGATCCGTACATTATAATGATGTGTATTAATCAAGGATGAATCAAGTATCATTTTTTGAGTATTTGGTATGACACGGACGGGGATTGAACCATTTTGTGATCTGAATTTACATTCTTTTGGTTCTGTTTTTTTGGTTCTTTGTTTAAATGGCACAACTATCTTCTTATTTAATGCCAGATTTATTCTTGTTGAAAATTAATGGTTCTGTTTAACCCATAGCAGGAAGATGAGGAGGTCCATACCTTTCCTAAAGTTATTAGCCTGAAAATGAACGTATCAGTATGATACTGCGATGTCATAAAACACTTCGTTATGCACAACGCCAGGAGGACTCTCCTTGCATACTATTTTGCATATTGCCAAAGTAGTCTGGGTAAGAACACCTCTCACACCCCAGCTAGATCAGACAACAGACAGCATGTGGACTGGGCATCATAGCACTTTCATCTTTACAAGTTTCGAGTATTTACATAGATATGATTTCGTATTTTGAGTTATTTTTATTCTAAAATTACAAGAGACCTAATACCAAACAAAAAATGATGGTGGCGTTCGTTTTCTCTGCGTGGGGGCGCTAAGAATGTGGGCTTGGAGCCAAGGGCGGTGACATGGTATACAAAGCTTCGGAACTACTGGTGTAAATGCATCACAAACAGAAATGTTTTCTGAAGATCTCTATAAACACATCAGCAGACAGTTTTATTAACTTTGTCGTCCTTCCAGCAAATGCAGTTTATTATCTTTATTATTTTTTAAAATTTATCTATTTTTCTCCATTTTTTTTATTCATTTATTTACTATTTATTTCTGTGATGTAAACGTCGATGCACCAAAGAAGAAGAAAAAGAAGAAGAAGAAAAAATTCACATTCATTCAAATTTTAAGACGGTTATTTGAAAACAAATTTAGAAAACGTTAAATCGATAAATACATCTCGTCGATACACACGTCCGTTGCTCTCTTAAGCATTTCCTAATGTTGGTGAAGAGGAACTAGCTGGTAGAAAGTGAGATATTTAGGCTATGGTAGCATGATTAAAAGTAGAGGGCTTTCTCAGTATTGCCTTTATCTCTTCTGTAACTGATTCACTGGCTTGCTTCTTAAATCATGAATTGTTAAAATGTAGCGGAAAAACACCCGACAAGTCTGCTATTTTAAAAATTGAATTTATTATTTAAAAGTGACTTCCACAACGTTACTCTCAGTATGTCGTAAGACTCTTTATCAGTTGAATAGATTAGCAAGCTAAAATAGCAAATTATTGTTCGTGAGTTCGAATTTTAATGAGCGTCTCAAACTTTTGGTTTGGTTTGGTATGGTTTCTTTGTTTAATGGCATATCAACCTTTGTAGGCTATTTAATGCCAAATCTATTCTCCTAGAAGAACAGTAGTGGTACTATTTAACCCATAGCTATAAGGGGGTTTATACCTTTCCTAAGGGTATTTGCCCGAAAAGGAACGTAATAGCGCGACTGGAGTACGAACTCGCGTACTATGATCCCGCAGTCCATCGCTTTAACCATTACACCACGAGGACACCCACTTCAAACTTTCGGCCATATACTAAAGCTAGTAAATTGCTATCGTTAGTACGTCGTGATGGCTTTTAAAAAGCATGCCTATAATCTGTAATCCCAAGAAAACTATCTAAACAATACAACATCTGTCAAATTTAAGCTAAAAAGCCTCCTAAAATTAATATAGCCCAGTCGGCTGAGGCAGCAGAATACACCGACTGCATCTCTGCAGAAGGGTAAGACTCTCAAAACGGGTGTTCCGGATATGACACTAAAATATAGGATGATGAGGCTCCAGTAATGTTGGAGCCTTGGGGAAGGCGGAGTACTCCTTTATTGCCATTGTTCCCAGGTCCACTCTGACTGGGAATGGTAGCACCTGATACGGTCCTATCTATGGGTCAAACAGAAGGAAACTGTGCTCATGCGAAACTGAATTGTTTGAACAAGAACAGTTTTGAAATTTAAACTGCGTACTAATGATAAACTGAATTGTTTGAAATAGAACTGTTTGGACATTTAAATTCTGTGTACTCAATAAACTTCGTATACTAAACTGAATTGTTTGAAATAGAACTGTTTATAAGTATAAAATGGATTTAGCATTAAATAACCCACAATGGTTGATGTGCCATAAAACCAAACCAAAACCAAACTAAAATCAACAGAAAACTTACGCCCTGCAGAGAGGTAAAGCCCACGCAAAAGACAGTGTTCTGAGTTTAACGATAAACTGCATCTGATGGTGAGGTTCCTCTTCTGAATATCTTCGTATATGGATTTCATGGCCATTACACCCAAGTCTATTCTGAGACGTAATGGTAATATCTAAAAATATAAACGTACAATGAAAGATGTAATGAAATAACCCTTGATTGTTTGTTATGCCGTTAAAATTCATCAATCAACCAATCAAAATTCAGGCCGAATTTTGTTTCTAGCCAAAATTCTAGCCTTCTGGTTAAGTTCCTTGATTTAATAGCATGTGAAACTTTGTGGGTTATTTAATACCAAAGCCATCCTTGTAAAACAATAGCGGTACTATTTAACTATAAAACTGGGTAACCCTTTCTTAGGACATTAGTCTAAAAATTAACCTAATAGCATGATTGAGCTCTAACTCGCTTTCCAAGGTTTCGCAGTTATGAAAATCAACCACTATTTGATAGGAACTCCTCCCAACAGTGCTGGATTTTCTAATACAGGATTACGTAAGAAAATAAAGGATATCAACGTCATTGCTTCAGTCCGTGATGATGTGTGGATATTGATGTAAGTTACTTAATACATGAAAGAGATAAAATCATTTTGCGTTTGTCAAGACTCATTTGTTTACTACAACATCAATTGCCAAAAAACAATCTGACAAGAAATTATTGTATTTTTCTCTCGTACCGTTGTCTTGGTACTTTAAAGAAAACTCTGCAAGACTGTAAAGGCAAACGTAAGTAAAGAGGTAAAGTTGGTGACTGTAGTCGAGGGGGACCAGAAGGCTCCTTTTTCAATAGCTGCTACACTGAGGTGTAAGGGAGGGTGCTACTTCTTTCCCTGGATCGTTCCACTTTACCCTTGATACGTACCTTATATTGCTGAGTGTTAAGCAAGGAGGTATCAAGTACCATGTGTCACTTCCTTCCGGTGCATCACCTGAATTGCATTTTTGGCCGGGTCGAAGATCAAAATACAACACTACTCCTTTCTCAGGATTGCTCCACTTTATCCTTGATACGTACCTTATATTGTGGAGTGTTAAGCAAGGAGGTATCAAGTACCATTTTTAAAGTCTTTGGTATGACGCAACCTAGGATTGAAACCTAGTCTCCCGGACCATTGGTGAACACTCTACCCACCAGGCCAATGAGCCGGTTTAAAGGGAAACGTAATATACCAAAAGTTAAATTACTAACCAACAAAGGCAAATCTTAAAAGTAATTCATATTAAAAGTTAACGATTTCATCGAAACATATCTTTTAAAAGCCTATTGCTAAAATGTATTCAATACACATTTTAAAGCTAAACTCTACCGAAAACTCTACTGGTAAAAGCTCCAGTCACTTTCAGTGGTGAATATAAAAGAGTGCTCTATATCTCGAAATTGAAATGAAGCAGTCATAAAACCTAAATAAATTGAACATGCTATTTCAACCCAGTTACTAAAAGTTTCATGAGTATATAGCCAAGAACATCAGACCACACGATCATCATATGCCATATGAAGATCGTTGGTCTTTAAGCATAAAATTATAAAATCTAAATAACTACGTTATAATAAGATAGATGGACATGAATTTATGAATAGATTATGGAACCTCGTTTTCATAGGGATAAATAATGTTGTTATGGTAACACAAGAAATTATTCGATAATACAAAAGAAATAAAGAAAAAAAGACAAACAGAAAGAAGAAAATGAATCGAGAATTATTTTGAAAGGAAAGAAAAATGAAGAAAGAAAGAAAGAACAATATTAATATATTGTTACGCAAACTGGTATCACTGAAGAGTAGGTAAATCCCGTTGTTATGGTAACACAACACATTACATGAAAACA
This sequence comes from Sepioteuthis lessoniana, assembly GCA_963585895.1. Taxonomy (NCBI): domain Eukaryota; kingdom Metazoa; phylum Mollusca; class Cephalopoda; order Myopsida; family Loliginidae; genus Sepioteuthis; species Sepioteuthis lessoniana. Next base: position 46,695,802 of record OY757919.1, read on the forward strand.
CTAAAGCAACCAAGAAACAACGAAAAAGAGAAGAAAATAAAACGAGAATATTTTGGATAGAAAGAAAATTTGAAAAGAGAAAAAGCACAAAGTGATGCAAAGATGTGAGGACATTAAACTATTGAACATTATGGCGAGAAGAGATTTTAAAAAATAGGAAAAAAGAGAGTGAAAGAAAGAAAGAGAGAGAGAGAGAGAGAGAGAGAGAGAGAGAGAGAGAGAGAAAGTCCCAATTCAGGCTGAAAGAATTCTGGGATACGTGAAGTATTCTATATTCTTTTAACGTTTAAACTGACGAAACAAATATGTAAAACGTCAAAAGAATCCAAAATAAAACCAAGATTTATCTGAAATATTTCAGGAAATTAAGATCGAGAGGAGTTAAATAAGAGTGAGAATGTTCGTGAAATATCTACTGTTAAAACTTTATTCGGTATCTGGCCTCATATTCATTTTAAGACGTTTGTCAAGTATACAGGCCAATGTAATTAGCACAAGAGACATTTTGCTTTCGTTTTCTTTGGAAGATTTGAATCTATTGCAGAATTATTTGTTTGCAGTATACAAAGACCTTTATTATATTCGAGACTGTAAAAGGTTGTCAGTGGCAGGTAAAACGAATTAACTGGTAATAAAATCTAAATTCTTTTATTCACAGCCATTTAACAAGTTCGAGTATCGTTTTCAATTCGATCAGCTCACCAAATTGTTATTGACTGGTTTGCTGGTTCATGGCATGTCAAACCTTTTGGGGTTATTTACTGCAGAAATCAGACTTTTTTCAAGGAATTGTATAGTCTTAAGAAACCATTCTTATGTACTACTACAGCTAACCTCCAGTGAAAGACCATCAGCAAACACTGATGAGAAAAACTCTAAAGGAGTAAAAAAAAAAAAAAAAAATAATAATAATAATGGATCAACTAATCCCGACCAGAATACCAGACCTTATAATAATCAACAAAAAAAAAAGAGAATTTGCAAAATTGTCGACTCTGCTGTCCCAGCGGACCACAGAATAAATCTGGAAGAAAGTGAAAAGAAGGATAAGTACCTTGACCTTGCTAGAGAATTGAAAAAGCTATGGAACATGATAGTGACGATTGTGCTAATTGTGATTGGTGCGTTAAGCACAATAACTAAAGGATTATTAAAAGGCCTGGAGGACTTGGAAGTTGGCGGACGGGTATAGACTATCCAAACGACAGCATTGCTAAGAACGGCCAGAATCCCGAAACGAGTCCTGGATATTTCTGTCACTCAAACTCCAGTGAAAAACCATCAGCTAACACTGATGTGAAAATCTCTAAAGGAGTAAATAATAATAATAATAATAATAATAATAATAATAATAATAATAATAATAATAATAATAAACACGTTTCTTTGAGGGTTTTGCCTCTACGGCCATCTATGTGTTCTATATTCTCTCATCAACCTTTAAAAAGCAAAGAATCTTTGCAAAGAACATATACATTTTTAATGTTATGTATATATACAGATAAAATTCTGTCAAGTAATTCATCCATCAGTTACTAAAAATAACTTCTTAATTTCTTTTTCTTACAATTTTTCTAAAAAAAACCATCAAATTCAATCTTAATGTCTTCTCCACTATTGATGTTTTTGATGTGATTAGGTAATTTGTTCCAGAAATATATCTTTCCATTAGCCAAAAAATCCAATTGGTTTGTAGACAAAGTTTTTGAAATGTCTTAACCGTATATTTACAGTTCGAGGAAAAATGTTGAAAAAATTTCGTAAATTATTTTGAAAGTTTCAATTAGATCACTTCTCATTCTTCTTTCTAGAAAAAACTTGTTAATCATAACTGCTCTAATCTCTATCTATAACTGTAATCTTTTACATTTTTTTTATTATTTTTATCACTCTTCTTCGTATGCCCTCTCATCTCAAAATTACACTTCAATTTCAAAGTCTCAACACTGGTGACCTGGTATGGATACTATATTCTATATGAGGTTTTATTAGGGTTTTGTATTTATTTTAAAATTACATTTGTTATTAGCAAAGCCAGAAGTATGACTGACTGATTTCGACAGCATATCAACCCGTTTAGAATGATTCTATATCTATAGGTTAGAGAATCGTGTTCGATGAATCTTTATATTTACATTCTTGTGTAGTTATCTTTAAAGAGGTTTTGTGCACACGATCCAGTCGAAAAAGACGTAAACTTTATAAACAAGTTTGACTCATTGCCGTGATTTTAACAGGTACTATCATTTAAAGTCAATAAACTTTGGATGGATGGCACTGAAAGGGCACTCAACTCTTCTTGGATCTCCAGAACTGGATCCCCACCATCAGATGCAGAGGATTCAGTCAGGCAATGTACGTGGTCACAACTCTCTTCCTTTTGCTCCGTTGTCAAATACATTGCGGTTGATTTTAACGACATTTCAACCCATAAAGTGTTATGTTATGCCTAAAGGTTAGATTTTTTGTGTACTTATTTATTATGAATTTTCCTACAAACAGTCCTATCAAATAAAAATGATTTTTGATCATCGTCACCATGTCACACCACCAGTGCAGATTTCCCTGACCCTCTCATGCCCCCTTCTCTTTCGTCCATCGATTCCAGTAGGTCTTCCTGTATCAGCACAAAGCTGTTGTATGTAGGTTCTCACTGGTCTTCCTGTCTTTGCTCGTCCATGTGAAGGGCTCCGCAGGAGTATGTTACTTATGAGTCCGTCCCTACTTCTCCAGTAGTGCCCCGCATGTCTGGTTCGTCTAACTTGAATAGGTTTCGTGATGGGTGCTAGGTGGCTGTACAGCTGCTGTTTTGTGGGGTGCTGCTCCAGGACTTGTTCAGTATTGCTCACAGCTAACTTGTGTAGTTGCTGTCAAGCTTTTCTTCATAGGTTTAGTTACTGTCCATGTGGTGCATCCATACAGCAGTATCGACGCAACGGCTGCTTGGAAAAAACTGCGTTTCATTCTATCAGTCAGGTCTGATTTCCATATAACTGATAGCCTATCGATAGGTGTCCATACCTTTGCTAGTCGCATGTTGATGTCTTTCTCGTTTAATGAGACACTGCTTCCAAGTTTCAGAGAATTACCGTTTAGTGTGGAGGTGTCACCTCTTTGACCAATCAATGATTTTTAAACCAATCTATTTGACCCCTATATAGGACCCTAAAAGTAACTACCACTCTGGGTCGGAGTGAACATAGAGAAATAGAGAAAAGTCTTGTTGCTGGTATTTTTAACGCAGAAAAGGATCAGTGAGAACCTGAGTATATTTTCCAAACTGTTGTCAAAACAGATAAAGCTGCTACTCTCATTATCATCCTTGACCCTGGTGTAGAATTTTACACCTCTTCTCTTTTCGTTCATTGTTCCACTTCTGAAGCCAGTTCTGCAATTGCATTGTGGTGGCTGTAATACTGGTTGGTGGCGCGCAAAGTCGCCAGGGGACTGCAGTTAGACTATCGATTGGCTCATCGATCGATCGAAAATTACCGTTCAAGTATCAAGGGTGTCGGACTTACACTGTTAATGTCGAAGGCAGCAAAGGGAGAGCAGTGACATTGGGAGTGGAGGAGCCAGAACTGACGCTAGCGACTGGCTCGTAGAGGCCGATCATCACAAGACTGTAATCTGCATTGCACACACGCCAATGATGCTCGTTTACAGCCTTCAGATGACTCGCTGCTGGCAACTGGGCACCCCTCCCTACACTGCTTCAATCTGAGCAACCACCTTCATTATTTTGATCTCTACATCCCACCCCAACCCTGCTGAAGCGTTCTACTCCACTTTTCCTTTGGCTGCTGATGCCTTTATCGAAAACCTGACCTTCAGTTTTATCATGGCCGACAAAGACTGCCTGGCTAGACTAACGTTGCCGCCATTTCCGATTTAGGCTTTCTTCTTATTCGGACGGCATGACGCTGACAATTGACACACGACCCTTGAACAACGCTGTTTCTTTTACCTTGAAGCACATCTTCAGTGAATATATACACAAATATATGTATATATAAAATATATATATCAGTATATATGTATATATATGTACATACGTATACATGTGTGTGTGTGTGTGTGTGAAGTGTTCGTGAAAATAGGGTAAAAAATTTTAGAAAATTAAGAGAGATAGAATAAAATATGAATACTTTGAGAGGGATAGGACAACGGTAAATAATGTGAGAGGGATAGAATGAAAGATAAAAATAGTGAGAGAGATGAAGGGATAAGATAAATAATGTGATAGGGATAGGATGAAAGCTAGATATTGTGAGTGAGTTAAATTGAAAGGTCAATAAAATGAAAGATTGAGTGAATAATAAACAGAGAGAGAGTGAGATTGGGTGAAAGGTAATAAAGAGAGAGAAATTGGACAAGAGATAAATAAAGTGAGAGTGAATGATTGATAATTTAGGCGAAAAACATAGATTTGGTTTCTTCGTTTTAAAGGCATATCAACCTTTATTGGTTGTTTAATGCCAAAGCCATTGTCCAAGAAGAATAGTAGTGGTACTATTTAACCCATAGTTGGGAGGATAAAGGGTTTAATACCTTTTCCAAGGGTATTTGCCAAAAAGTAAACGTAATAGCGCGACTGGAATACGAACTCGCTTGCTACGATTCTGCAGCCCATAGCTTTAACCATTACACCACGAGGACATCCCCGAAAAGCATACAGTAAAATATAGCATGAAAGATGAATAAAGGAAAAGGGAATCGACGAAGGAAGCATAAAGAGAGAGAGAGAGAGAGAGAGAGAGAGAGAGAGAGAGAGAGTGAAGGTGATAGACAACTATTGTGAGAGAGATAGGGGAAAAGATAGATAAAGAAAAAGTTACAGAGTGGAAGATAATTAAAGAAAGAAAAAATGGATAAAAATGGATAAGGAAAGAAAGAGAGGGTACAAGATAAATAAAGAAAGCGAGAAAAGAGATGGATACATTAAAGGAAGGTGAGAACATGAAAGATAAATACTGTCTGAGAGATAGGATGAAAGATAGTAAATGTGAGAGAGATGGGAGGAAAGCTTAATATTTTAAGAGAGAGAGAGAGTGAAAGATAAATAACGTGAAAGAGATAGGGTAAAAGATGTATTCTGAGAGACAGACAGACAGACAGAATGGGGGACGAATATTGTGAGAGAGATAGGATAAAATGTAAATAAGGTGAGAGATAGGGGGAAAGATAATTAACGAGAGAGAGAGATAGAAGGGAGGATGAATATATGTGAGAGTGATAGGATAAAATGTAAATAATGAGAGAGAGATAGGGTGAAAGATATATAATGAGAGAGATAGGGTGGAATACGAATAATATGAGAGAGAAACTGAGAAAGATAAAAAAAAAAAAAACAACAAAAAACAAAGGAAGAAAGATACGGTGACAGATAAATACTGTGAGAGGTCGGATGAAAAGTTAGTAAATCGGAGAGAATGGCAGAAAGATAAATGATGCAAGAGGGATGAAGTGATATGATAAATTATGTAAGGGAGATAGACTGAAAGATAAATAACGTGAGAGAAATGGAATGAACGATGAATATTGCAGGACAATGAATATCACAGAATATTCAAATTTAAGAAAATATAAAAAATATTAGCTCGTAATTTTAAGTAATGAGTTTTATAATGTTTTACATATTATATATTTTTACTAGTGAAATACGCACCCATACACACACACACGTGTGTGCGTGAGTGTGAAATATATATACTGGGCAAAATAATGAAAACACCCGGAAATTTTTTTTTTAATATTTTAATACGGTTTTCTGATTGCTGCCCTCACGTGAAATATGGCTTTGTGCAGCTCCCTTCTTACAGCTTTTGAGGAAACTGGGTTATCGAGATAGTCATAAACCTTAGCTGTATTCTTGTGTTCATTCCAAACAATCCGCGTAAGAGTACGACGGCCCCCTCTCAGAAAACTTTCGCATCTTCCAGAGTTTTGCTTCAGTCAGGAGGTTTTTTCTTCTTTCTAAAAAGCTGTCATTACTTTCGAGACAGTACTCCTTGACACACCAAATAATTCAGCGGTTTTTGTTACACTAGAGCCTGCATTACGAGTGCTAATAATTTGACCGATTTTAAAGTCTAATAGATCAGCCAGGTTAATGAATTTTCTTTAATTTTTTCTAATGATATCAATAAAAAGAACAACAATTTTAAGAAAAGAAGACGAGGAAAAGTAATAATAAATCAAAAAACATAAAACTAACAGAGGTTTTATCGTTTGATACGAGTTTCAAAATTATGATACTGAGATTCTAGGTGTTTCCATTATTTAGTCCAACCCATATATATATATATATATATAGCATAAATTTCAATATAATTTATATATTTGATTTTAAGTGAAAATTTTGTCATTCATTATTCTAAATTATTTTGGACTTGAACTTGAATACGATCTAAATTTCTCGTTGGTTATGATCTTCAAATAAGGTATAATTCAATAGAGAGAATTCGAATCTCTAAGCTATTTACGACCCAAATGCTTTTCGCGGGTACTAGATGAAAAACTTGCTTGTAGGGTGGGTTTTCAGCTAGTAAATTATATGCAAGAAAATGGCAAATTATCAAATATGCGAAGATCGATTGAATAAAAAGTTCTTGTGTTATTTTTAAATAAGTCAATAAGAAGCTGTCGTACAAAATGATTTGTGTTGATATTTTGGTATCTACTCTAAAGGTTTAAACGAAGGTTATGCCAAATAAAGACATGCAGCCTTGTAACTGGAGTCTTTGACTGGAGGCAATGAAACGGTGGCTTAAATTACTACTGACCTACATTTATGTGGAAAGTTTTTAGCAAGGTGCGCGTTAGTAATATCCATTAATAATCTAATTAGTACCTATACCGATTACTTGAAATTAATTACTATTTCTTATTGATCATAAACCTTGCCCTGTCGGTTGGGACTGTAGAATACGCCGATTGCACTGCTGTACAAGGGGTAAGACCATCTCCTTCCTACGAATATTCTTGATATGACACTAAACTACAGACGATACAGAGGCTCCAGTCATGGGGCTTTAACGAATGTGGAATACCATTTCATTACCATTAGTCTCAGATCAACTCTCAGGTGGATTAGTAGTCCCTTTAGGGATCCCATCTATGGGTCAAATAGGTCAGTTTGATTATTTGATTAGGATTATTGTTATTTGTAATCTGAAACCATACAACTGCCGGCAAATCATATATAATACATAGAATTACTTGATAAATAGAATTCATCATCATCATCATCATCTTGTGCCACCAGCACGGCTGTAAGTAAACGCGTTTTAAATCACAAACTGCATTAAAATGAAGATGAATGAAACGTCCAATATAATGTCTGCTTTTAGTTGATTTGGTATATTTATAGATATATACTTCTTTTAAATACCCTGTCCGGTGGCAAAAGTTGCTTGGTAGCGCCAGGAGTGGCAGTACCACCTTGAGCTACCGAAACTGTATTATCACTCTGGTTGTCGGCTGATGAGGACAGAGTATCGCACGTGCTTTCACACGTTGTATGATGAAAAAAAAGTCCATAGAATTACTTGATTAATAGAATTCATCATCATCATCATCATCATCTTGTGCCACCAGCACGGATATCCCTGACCCTCTCTCGCTACACCTCCTTATCGTTCATCGCTTCTGGCAGGTCCTCAGAGCTACATCCCATATCCTCATAGAGCTGCTGTATATTGGTTCGAGCTGGTACTAATGTTAAATAGCCATACTTAAAACTATTTAACTGTGCGCAAACAAGTGATTAATATTAGATAGGATTATTATTGTTAAATAATAGTTCTTGAAAACAAATAACTATATACAAACAAATGATTTATATTTAATGGAATTATTAGTGCTCGAATTGAATAATATTTAACAATGTGCGAACAAATAAGCTCAAACAACTCATTTAGAAATAAAGTTACCAAGTATTCGCTCATAGCTATATATATATATATATATGTGTGTGTGTGTGTGTGTGTGTGTGTGTGTGTGTTTGTGTGTGTGTGAACAGACTTTAGCATTAAATAACCTACAAGTGTTAATATGCCTGAAAAACCAACCAATCAACCAAGCAATGTGATCAGAAAGCGGAGAAAATATAACTGCATAAATAATAAGAAAGTGACTTTATATTTTACATAAATATTCATCAAGAAAACGTCGAAATACTTACGACGAAAAGAAATGAATAAAGAGAGTAAAGATTATTTTTATGATATTTCAATGTTATGTTAAATGCTTTGTTTTAACATATTCATAATTCTAATTTCTACACAAAGCTGCACTCTAAAAAAATGGCATCTATACGGCCACTAACTTTCCATCTCGCAAACCATCGAAGCAAGACATGTGAGACATTGCTGCGGAAATTAGAAGGAATTCATAAGCGACGTTCTTCTGTGGACTCCTAACCATGGACGCACCAGTGTTGGCTAACCAACCATCAAAAACTTACATTCATAAGCTCTATGCAGACACTGGATTCCGTCTAGAATACTTACCAAGGGGGATGGCTAATAGGGACGGATGGCAAAAGAAAATTGATAGAATCTTTGTTGTCAGCACGTCTTTTATGATGATCATCATCATTTGCTTAGATTTGACGGAATAGATAAAAATACTTTCAAATAATTTGAAAGCAACTTTAAAACACCTTAGTCTTGTTTTTTATTTGCCTAAACAAATAATAATTTTTGAAAAATATGTCTGTAAATCCCTTTTAATACTGAAATGATACCTTTCTGAAATTAGCAAAAATAAATTCGGATATCCTAGTCAAAGGGGCTTAGAATATGCTCACTTCATCCTTTGCAAAAAGGTAAGATCCTCCAAATAAATATGTACTGAGCATGACACTCTAGTTCTGAACAGTGTTGAGTAACCCTTCATTGCCATTACTTCCATGTCCACTCTGACCCTAAATGACCTGTTAGGATGTAATCTATTGGTCAGATGGATATGTTTAAAAGTGAAGTATATTCGAGAAGTGTGTAAGGAAAATCTCCTTAAGAAACAACAACGCAATTACGCAATTCAGTAACCTTTTGGTATAATAGGTCCCATACGGTTTGATATGCCGTTAAAATCATTCATCTTCTATCTTCTCTTTCTTTTTCGCAGCTTTTTTTTTCTTTTATTTCTTTTTTCTTTTTCTTTTTTTCTGTATATTCATTTTCTTCTGTTTTTCCATTTCTCTCAATTTCTTTCCTTTTCACCATCATTCTTTTTCTAATTTCAAATGTTCCCTTCTTCTGTCGTCTTCATCTTCCATACTTTTCTCTCAATTTCATCATTATCATCTCCTATTAGTCAGATCGTTTTCGTACTTAATTATCTTCGTTCGTTTTATTTCCAATTCTTCTGATTTCTCGTTTTCTTTTTTCTTATCGGTATTGTTTCTTTGGCTTAGTCTGTCATATCTTTCATTCTGTGTTACGACCTTGTATTTTCTCTAAATCGTCTAAACCTCGTATCCTGATTGGAGATTTGCCTTCCCGTACTTCTCCAGATTGACTTTGTGCTTCCCTGATGATAGAATGAATCATAAAAAATTATAAGGAAGTGATCATTGATACACATTTCCACATTCTTTCCATTATCTTCCTTTTTTACCTGCTTTCTTTCTTTTTTTATTTTTCCTTTATTTTATTCTCCTTCCACCCTTGCTTCCTATTTCTTAACCTTCCTTTTTTTAAAATTTTTCTTTCATTTTCAGTTTTCTTCCTTTCTAGTATACTTTTTCTTAAATTTATTTCTATAATTTCATTATCTCTTACGTTTCTAATTTATTGTTTCTTTGCTGATTTCTTTCTTTCTTTCTTTCTTTCTTTCTTTCTTTCTTTCTTTTTAATTATTCTGTCGATTGTCTCGCCTTCTTTTCTTGACTTCTATTTCTTAACTTTATTTTTCTTTGTGTGTTAGGGGGGCGGATTTTCTTTCAATTTCTTTTTCCTTCCTTTCTTCTTCTTTTTCTTAACTTACACTATTTAATTTTATTCTCGCTTACATTTCTAATTCATTTTGTCCTTTCATTCACAAATTTTTCCCGTTTTCTTTCTTTCTTTCTTTCTTTCTGTCGTTTTCATTCTGTCGTTTCTTTCAACTGCCAATCTTGACTTGTTTTTCTTAACTTCATTTCTTTTTGTTAATCTTTCTTTCATTTCTTCCCTTTCTTTCTTGCATACTTTTCCTTAACTGTCTTTCTGAGATTTCCTTATCTTTAACATTTCGTCTTTCTTTTTGCTTCTTCATTCTCCACTGCACCTTCCTGTTTTCTTTCTTTCTTTCTTTTTTTCTATTCATTCTATTCATTTTGTCGTTTCTTTTTCCTACCTTTCTTGACTTTTTTCTTAATTTCCTTTTTTTTAAATTTCATTCCATCCGATATTTATAATGTTTTTGATTCTCCATTCTTCTCTTTCCAAACCCACATATTTCTTTTTTTTTATTTTATTTCTTTTTTCTTTTCATTCTCTCCAATATTTCTTTTTTTTTTCTTCACAGTTTTCTTCTGTTTATTTTTACTTCTTTTTTTTTGCAATTTTCTTTCTTTAGCTTTTTCCTTTTCATTTAATTCTCTTCTTTCTTTTCATCTTCATTTTCTTTCTTTTTATCACATTTTCTTTTTGCCATCCTTTCGTCTTTCTTTATTTTCTACTTTTATCTTCATTCTGTCTATTTATCTTTCTTCTTTTCCTGCTTTATTTTCCTTGAAGAAGTTGTCAGAAATTATTGGCCGACTAAAAGCCAGCCCGGCTTTCAATATCGCAGTTACTGTCTTTCACTTGAGATGAATAATAGTTGACCTCTGAAATATCTGTTCACCACAGTCAGTTAACCACATTTTCTCTCAAAGAGTTCTGTCTGTGGGTATTTTATAGAATTTTAAAGTTTGGTTTGACTTGGCGTCTTTATTTAATGGCATATCAACCTTTGTAGGCTATTTGATGCCAAAGCTATTATCTTAGAAGGACATTAATGGTACTATTGGACCCATAGCTGGGAGGATAAGGGGGTTCAATGCCTTTCCCAAGGGTATTTGCCCGAAAATAAACGTAATAGCGTGACTGGAGTTCGAACTCGCTTACTAAGATTCTGCAGTCCATCGCTTTAACCATTACACCACGAGGACATCCCCTACAATTTTAAGATGATGTAACAGAAAGCTGAAAGAGTTGAGGTTCTAACTTCACTACTATGAGGTACAAGGCAGATATGAGAAAAGGAAACAACTGCTCTTCATATGGTTCCGATTATATATAAAACCAGATATGTAAGTTATATTATAAATTAAAACCCGATTTATAAACCAATTTAATAGCAGTAAATCCTTTTTCCTTACTAAGATCAACTATTTTCACGAAAGAAATCTCTCAAGACGTATGCATGTTAATACTATTGTATGATTGCCCTACATGGACTTTGATAAAACGCTTGAAGAAAAACTAGATGGGAACTAGACAAGGATGCTACCTGGCGTTGTGAATAAAGTCTAAAAGCAGCACCTAACTAAACAGCAACTGTGCTGCTACTTAGCCATCATCTCATCCAAGAAAGAAGAGCAGATATTCTGGGGACTGGTGAAGAAGTAAATATGAAGTCACAAGCAATTTTTATGAACTATTACATTAGGACACATCTTTGATAGCCCACCAGCCAAAACATACATTCATCAGCTCTGTGCGTGTTACGATGACTTTTAAATGACTTAACAAGTTCGACGGCCAATAGGGACGGATGGCGAGAGATAATCAAAAGAATCTGTTCGGTCGACTTGCCTTGATGATGATGAGGATGAAGATGATGATGATGATGATTATTGTTTTGATAATTTTATTGTTGTTTTATTACATGAGGTAAATTTAGAATTTTAATATTTCCTTTTATATTTTAGATATTCAAATGGTAAGTTGAATACTTAGAGAATTACTGAAACCCATTAAATGAGTGATGATGAAACGCCGTGGAGTTTAAAATGAGTTAATCAGCGTCAGAAGCACCCAGGAATACTTGTATTTAAATGGATTCTCAAATGTCAGGAAATACCAACGATGGTAAATTAAGTTTTTGTAAAGAAAGTCTCAATCAACAATTTGTCTTTCCAAATTTAAACAGAAGAAGATCCTGAGATTATAGAACCCTTATCACAAGGACGACTAACCCGATAACCAGCTGGTCAATAGTCGGTCATCATGTTCTCCCTGAACTGAATGGTAAGTATTTTAAGCAAACATATGTACGTCACTAAAGACTAGACAGTCTACCAGGTCATTTACAGAAAGGATTACAAACACTTACGAGACGTGGGTCTTACATAATATCAAGCGAAAAATAGAGCGCTATCGTTGAGACTCATAGGACACTGACTGTATCAACCGCAAAGTGGTAAGACCTATCACCAAAAAAGTGGTATCCTGAGTATGACACTAAACGGAATCTTATGGTGAAGCTCCTGTTCTGGAATTTGACCTTCCTTGCCATTACTCACAGGTCCACTATGACAAGAAATGGTAGCACTTGTTAGGGTTCTATCTACGTTTTTAATAGGTCGATTTAAATAGAAATGTTTAAAATATTCGTATTCGATGAAACCGTGTACCAAAAAGTTCTCATGAAAGAACTACACAAAAAAAAAAGAAAATATGAACATACAATGAACGTGATTCTCAAATCTCTTGACATGAAATAATCCGGAAATGCCGTTGAAATCAATCAAATATTCTCTGATTGTCTCCCTCATCATATCTGCCAGGACATGTCCCTTGTTAACAGAGCCAGGTTTACGTTTACAACTTCTTCACATCAAGAAATCTTGCTCTAAATAAATTCACAAGGCAATGCCAAACCTAACGCCTCGTTAAGCATAAATAAATTACTTGCTTAATAGAATAATTTATTTGATAGAAAACCTTTATCTTGATTGAATTTGAAAATGATCATTAGATACAAATGATTCCTATATTTCAGCAAAAAAGACAAGGCTTTTTTTCCAAGCTAATCTAAGTTATTCCCATGTCCAAGCTAATTGAACGAGGTAATATATTTAATCAAAGATTGCTTTGTATCTATACAATGATAATTAATGCAATGAAGGAGAGGATGCTAATCATATAAATGGAAAAAACCACATACAATAAAGAAAATAGTTACAACAAATCTACACACACACACACACACACACTTGTACATATACTTGTATGGGTGCGTGTGAGTTTGAGAGAGAAAGAGAGAAAGAGAAGGAGAGAGAGGAAGAGGGTATATATATATATATATATATATATATCATCATCATCATCATGTCACGCCATCAGCACAGATATCCCTGACCCTCTCCTGCCACCCTTCTCTATGGTCCATCACTTTCTTTAAGTTTCAAGGCTAAATCCTGTATCGTCACAGAGCTGTTGTATGTAGGTTCTGTCTGGTCGTCCTGCCTTTGCTCGTCCATGTGAAGGGGTCCACGAGAGTACGTCACTTTTGAGTTCGTCCTTACTTTTCCAGCAGTGTCCCGCATGTCTGGTTTGTCTAAGTTTTCGTGATGGATGGTAAGTGGCTGTGGATCTGCTGCTTTGCGGGGTGCTACCTCTAGAACTTGTTCAATATTGCTCGCAGCATTCTTGTGTAGTTGCCGTCGAGCTTTTTCTCCATACGTTTAGTTAGCGTCCAAGAAGTGTATCCATACAGCAGTATCGACACGACAGCTGCTTGGAAAAAAACTGGTTTTCATTTCATCGGTCATTTCATCGGTCATGTCTGATTTCTATATGACAAATAGCCTAACGATAGCTATCCATGCCTTTGCTATTCGCGTGTTGATGTCTTTCTCGGTTGATGAGACACTGCTTCCCAGATAGGTGAACGTGTCTACTAGTTTCAGAGATCTACCGTTTAGTGTGGAGATGTTGCTTATTTGATATATACATACATATATATATATATATATATATATATATATATATATATATATATATATTGCGAAATGGATTTTAAGTCGATGTTATATAAAAGTACAAATATAAAAAAGCTAGGTGTTCAGAGGATGATTTTATGTATAGTCAAATATAAACTTTTAGTGTTTTTTTTAAACCAACAATCATCATCATCATCATCATGTCGTGCTACTTGCACGGATTTCCCTGGCCCACTCTAGCAACTCGTCTCTATCAGCCATCGCTCCCTGCAGGTCTTCAAGGCTACACCCTGTAATGGTACAGAGCTGCTGTAGATAGGTTCTCGCTGGTCGTTCAACCTTCCGTGTGAAGAGGTCCACATGAGTACATGGCTTATGAATTCGTCCTTAGTTCTCCAGCAGTATCCAGCATGTCTGGTTTGTTTAATTCGAATGGTTTTCATGATGGGTGGTAGGTGACCGTACAGCTGTTGTTTTGTTGGTGTTGCCTACAGAATTTCTTCAATACAGCTCGTAGCATTCTTGTGTAATTGCCATTAAGCTTTTTCTCCATACGTTTAGTCAGCGTCCAGGTGGTGTATCCATATAGCAGTACTGATACGACCGCTGCTTGGAAAAGAAACTTTCATTTTATTGGACAGGTCTGACTTCCATATGATCGATAGCTAACCGATAACTGTCCATGGCTTTGCTTGTCGCGTGTTCATGTCCTTTTAGTTGATGAGATACTGCTTCCGAGTTATATGAACTTGTCCACTTGTTTCAGAGAACAATCGTTTAGTGTGTAGCCGTCGCCTCTTTGATTAAAGTACATGTATTCTGTTTTGTCTGCGTTCACATGGAGGTCTATGCCACCTGTTACCCGTTCCAGATTATGTCGTAGTGATTCGGCCAGGGTGGGTGTATTTACTAGAAGCACTATGTCATCGACGTAGTTTGCGTCCCTAATAGTTTGTGTGAGTTATCTTCTTTCCCTTCCCTTTTTCAGCGTAAAGCCGTTTTCTTTCATTAAATCTACCGGCGTTTGAAGCACATAGTCTTGGCAGAGGATGAACAGGTTTGGGACCAATGTGTTTCCATGCATCACACCTACTATGTCAAAGTAGTCAGTGTCTCCATCCAGTGAGCGAATTTTTACTTTTTTGTTTTTATATAGCATCATTATGGTTGCGACGGTTTCTTTCAGGATACCGTAGGCGAGTAGTATTACTCCATCTTCCCTCTGTGTATGGAGTCAAATGCTTCGGAGAATTCTACAAATAATAGTATTGCCTCAAATTTGTGGAACGAACACCTTCTACAATTCGACGGATAGTCAAAATTTGTGTTATCGTGGATCGATGTCTCCGAAAGTCATTTTGGCTCTTCTTAAGTATTTACGTTCTATACAGTTGCATATTAGTGCACTGTAGATCATGGCTGCTATGGAAGTAAAGGTTATACCTTGGCAGTTCTTGACTATTGCGAGGTCACCCTTCTTGAGGAAATAGGGGATGCAGCTCTTTGTCCATCTGTCTTTTGTGTTTTGGTTAAATACGACGTTGCAGTATCAGAGCAGTATGTTGTCGAATTTCCTTTTCTTCCAGACTTCTGGGGGAATTTCATAAAGACCAACAGCTTTTCTATTTTTAATTTTTCTTTGTCGAGTTATTTTTGCGTAAACTGTTCTAGTTTGATTTCTAGTTGATTTCTTAGGACATTTAAATATTTGATGTTGTACTTTTTGAATTGTATTTTTTTTTATGAAACGAAAAAATGAGGAACTTTAAACATTCTGTTTCCGTTAGACACTTTATTTCAAAAATGTGTGACGTAATCATATATGTATAATATATTTGAACACGTTTGATTAAATAATAAAAAGACATTTTGTCTATATCACTTTCTAATTTTCCAAACGAAAGTTTTTTTATTCAGGATTTAGTATTCAAAATATAAATAAAGTATAACAATTTCTGTCAAATCTGTTACAAAACGGAATGATCAAAGTTAATATAAATTGCTTGTGAAATAGTGCCACAATTATTCCTAAAGTGTAGGAAGATATATATTCATATTATGTTGATATCATGAATTTTGAAATTATATATATTTACTTATTCCTAACAGTAGAGGAAAACTATGTAAAAACTTACGACACAGTTTGTCATGGTTGCGGTCATTGTTACCTGACGAACTTAACTGTGAACCTTTTGAGCCGTGAGTTTTTTCTCTGACTTACTTCAACATTTTATACATCCTCATAAATGTTTTTTATATAATAGATAATATATAGTGATATTGCTCAACGTTTTCGTGTATTGAACATGGTAAAGTTTTGTGTTTTTTTAATTATCTGAGTATCTGAGAAAGAAGGAGATAGATATCGTACCATGGAAAGAGAATGGTATAGAATTATTGAGATAAAAAGAGAATGAATAAATGCATTTGCTATTGCTATAAGAGGTTTTCCTTTGAGCAGATAGTCGGACTTAAGCAAGCAGAACAGTGATGACAAATAGAAAGAAAGAAAATTGAAGAGAGATTGGTAATGTCTTTCACTTATGAGCAGAACTTGAAAACGTTGTATCCGGCGATTATTTTTAAACAAATTTTGCTCAGAATTTATTTTAGAAAAGCGATAATGGAAATGCCATATGTCTTCCGATGTTTGCAAACATTTTCTGAAAGCCATCATCGAATTGTCCGTCTCTCGTCATCTTAAGCGACCTTCAACCTTCTTCCAACAATAGCACAAGTTTGCCTCTAAAAATATTCCGGCTTCATCTCATGGGTCAGTCGATGTGTACTGGCCTGGAAATAATTAAGTCCGAGGTTCTATCTTTTGAATAGAAGCCTTCAGTGAAAACGTAGATGTTAAATGAAGAGAATTACCTTCTTTTATCGGTCAGTCTTGAAAAAAATTAGTACGATAGACATTGCTTTTCAGACATAACTTGACTCGACTATTTTGTGAGTGAGTTTGTGCTTATTTATGCACGCATGCACATCTGTAGACGAAAAATTTACCAACAACAAATATACTTGTTTTAATATATAAAGAGATGATATACCAAAGGTTTTTTTCTATGGAAATATTACTCGTACCGTTGGTTGGTTACTTGCTTGCTTCTTTATGGTACATCACCCTTTGCTGGTTAAATGCATGGTTAGAGCTTATTTGTTTGCGCAGAGTTAAATAGATTCAAGTATTGCTTTTAAGGTTAGTAATTCTATTCATCAAGTAGTTAGATGTAACATACGAGGATTATTAAATGGACACTTTTATTGATAGTATACACATGAAACTCTAGTCCCCTTCGAAGTAGTCTCCTCCGGCTGGAATGCACTTGTTGTACAGTTCCAACAACTTCTGGAAGGCCCTATGGAAGTCCTTTTGTGTGAACGTGTGAATGGCCTTCGTCACAGCCTCTTTCATCTCCTCAATTGTCTCATAACGACAGCCTGTGAGCTTAGGGAATAAGCATAAGTCACAGGGAGCAAGGTCCTGACTATAGGGAGGCTGAGGAACTGTCTTGAAGCCCATCTTGGTCAAATAGTCTGTGACAAGAATGGAGTTGTGGACTGGTGCATTTTCCTGGTAGAAATGCCACTGACCCGATTTGAAAAGTGCTGGACTCTTCCCTAGGAATCTCTTGCTGAACTGTAACTGTAACCCTAACCCTTTGGCCCATCAACTCTGGTGTATTGACTTCCTTACCCCTCCCATACCTGTCATCATCCCTCACGGACTCCCTGTCTTCCTTAAATCTTTTATGCCACTCAAAAACTGATGTTCAATTCATGCAAGACGCTCCAAAAGCAGTCTGAAGCATTCCATATGTTTAGGTGGCATTTTTACCAAGTTTAAAACATAATTCTATTGCATATTGTTCTCCTAAAGAGTTCTCACGTCCAGATTGTATTTTTGAAATTCACCAGCTGTGACAATCAGGTTTTGGTAGAGTGTATTTCAATTCCTGCTGTAACTGTTCATTTGAACTTGAAATCATAAAAATTAGTCAACATCTCATAAAATGTATAGCAATAACATAGTGAATATTAAAGAGTCTACGGCAATTTTAAATACTGGAAACTGATTGAATGCACCACCTAAATAATTTGCAAACTACCGTATGGTATAACATAACTAATTATAATAATCAACAGTAAATGTAACAGTTCAAATTGACCAATATATGGGATCTAAACATGTACAACAAATCTGGCCAACTGTGGACATGAGAGCAATATAAATGAAGAGGCACTCCATATTCCTAAAAACTTCTGAACAGGAACCTCATGGCAAGATTCAATTTAGATAATACTGCATACGGACTCATAGACAGTTTAAACAACAGCAAATATTAACGATTCATAGGACATTTTAATCTGTAAGAATCGTATATATACATATATATATATATATATATATATATATATATATAAACTATATATATTGTCATCAACAGACAGACTGTTTAGTTGTATCACAACTCTCCAGTGTGGCAAGACATACGAGCCTTTTCAAGCCGGGATCGAACCCCGCCTATTGCATTAGGTGGACGTCATCAGTCTGACGTAAAGTTAGGTGGGCTTCCATCCCGGCTTGGAAAGTCTTGCGCGTCTAGCAACACTAAAGTGTTGTGATACCACGAAACAGTCTGTGGATGACAATATATATAGTTTGTATATATATATATATATATATATATATATATATATATATATATATATATATATGCACACATAAGAGTTATTCAAAAAGTTCTAAGCTGTGCTTGCATGGTATATTTGTTGCATACCTCTTACGTTTGTATGGGCCTCGCTTACTCGGAAATCAAAGCAGAAATCTGAATTAGCTTTTCTAGTTTTCTAGTTTTATACAAAGTGTTCGTGAGCAGGTACAAAAAATGCTCTGTTACGACTTTTTCCTCTGGCCGAGTCTTTTTGAACAATCGTTGTATATATATGTATATATGATGAGATAAAAATGAATATTTCTTTCATATGATCTATGTTTTTACTTTTTTCAACTATTTTCGATGTCATGTCATCGCCAGGAGAAAATATCTTTGTATGAAAAAAAGGATTTTTAGAAGGTTTTTAAAAAAGGTTTTGAAGGAGTTGATATTCTATAATACAGGTAACGTAAAGTTCATTAATATTCTATGATGTTAACGATGAAAAGATCATTGATATGCTATGGTATAAGCAACAAGAAGTTCATTGATGTAGTAGCTGATGTATTTGTTAAGAGAAAATCATTTACTGGTATCCAAATTTCTTCAACTGACCTTCAAATATATGTCGTCAGGATGGCTGGCAAATAAGCTTTTCATTTGAGAGGGTGTAAGTTAATCCTGGGAGAGACATATTTTAAATTAGTCGTTTTGTTTATTCACTCATGTAGATATTTATTTGTCACTTTATATTATTTGTCACGTTAGTTCATCCTGTTTTAAAGCAGCTTCATTAAGTTTTATGTTAAATCTATCTAGAGTCACTTTTTTAAAAAAAATATTCTATCTATTCATCTTCATGTATGTCTTTTATAGAGGTAGATTCGTCCAAGTTGTCTTTTGGGTTTTTCATCTGTCAAAATCGTGCGGGTATTGTTTTACAAGTATTTGTTTGTTGTAATCCCGAGATTTGATTATATATATATATATATATATATATATATATATATATATATATATATATATATATATATATATACTCCCCTACCCCGTGGGGTTGAGTTTTCTGGCGAAGAAGTAATCGTGTTGCCATTAGCGTCTATTGCAAGCCTCTTCATAGATGAATTGAGGTCTCGGCAACCGTTGAACGGATGTATGTAAACAATAGTAATTGTGATTCATAACCGTTTTAAATTTACTTCGCAGCTAATATCTCCTCGTGGCTGAATGGTTAGAAGCTTTGGTTTGGCGTTTTAGTCAACCGGGTTTCGATCCCAGCTACAGGAAGATACTGTCTAGCCACACTGATGAGTTCTGATAGAACGAAACAGATCTGTCTGTGGATTACTATATATATATATATATACTAGCAAAATAAATCTAATAAATGAAACAATTGAATATCCTATTTCAAACTTATAACTTTTTCACAAATTAAAAAGAAAGTTTTAAAGGAAAATTGAAGATCAGATGATATCAAGTAAGGAGTTTATTTTTGAAAGTTGATTTATCCTATTTTCTAAAAAAATGAAAAAAATATTCATTACTTTTCACTAGTGAGTAATCTCACACAAGTCAATTTTTTTTTTAACTAAAATCATTAAAGCAATGAAAAAATCGGCCATCAAAGAAAAGTGATAATAATACAAAACAGAAAAAAGTCAGAAAGAAAAGAAAACAACACGTTATAAGAAAAATAATATAATATTTTGTGATTTTCAAAAATAAATTTCGGCGGGAAAATCGCTACCTTTGAAAAATTATGATGCGGGAAGAAGATCCAGGAAGAAAATCTTCATGTAGAATTATGACCTGTCAAACAATAAATGAAACAGACAGACAGGCAGACAGACACACACACACACACACACACACACACACATATATATATATATATATATATAAGAAGAAGAAAAAGAAGAAATGAGTTGAATTTGACAGAATGTACGAAGAAAAGGTAAAACGGAAGAAAAATATGTTGGATGGATTGTTTATTTGCCAATTTTTTTAATGCAAAGTGTTTTATCGAAATTATTTTATTATGAGAAATAATTATGATAGATAAATTTTGAAAAAAATGGATTAATATCATGTGCCTCTTTATAGGGTTGTCATTTGAGTTTGGTCTAATTTTAAAATATCCACAAACATACATTCCACAAAATGAATAAAAAAAAGACCTTACTCAAACACGAACCCTATAAAAAGACATATAATATTAGCCCCAAATCCCACTAGAACCCTAATTGAAAAAAAAACTTACCCAACTGCAGCGAAACAGTCAGCCAATTCTAAGCCTAAGCAAAAGAGCCTAGATTTTTTCTAATCCCTGCAAGTGATTTACAGGTTACTTTCCAACTACTATCTTGCTTCATAATATCATTGTCATTATTCTCATATTGTGCTATTTCTTCTTGGTCACCATATTATTCTTGTCTATTTTGGACAGCCCACGGTCGAACTTCGATTTAAAGATCGATGCTGAAAACTCTTAAGACTATCCTGGTCGCAAATATTTTTACTTATTGTTTTTATTCAGTGATGCATATTGATAAATTGAATACTTGAGAGGTTCTTTTTCGTCCTAATACCAAACCTCTACTGAAAGAAAATGTGGAATAGCTTGAAGAGAAAAGAAGGCAAAAATCCCAAGTCTTCCACCGAAATATCCCTATTCATATAGTAGTATCAAGCAATGCAGAAGTTCAGATCGATTTAATATATCTTATAATGTTTGTGTCAAATCACCACAGCAAAAATCCAAACAGAAATTTATAGTCAAAACATTAATTTATTAACGTTAGTATGGTAAAATATGCATTCACACAACTGACATAAGTGTTATATAATTAAGGAATGATTATTTTATATTAATCATTTTTCGTTAATTATATTTTATCATTCAGTTTGTTAAAGCTTTGAACTATTCGAGTTACTTAGTTCAAGGGCATAGTCATTTGGTGCAGATATGACAAACACTATTGTCATAATAAACCCCCAGACAGAAAATGAGGCTGGAGTGTGGATGACGTCATGCCCAGAAGAGATGGGCCTGAAATCCTGAGGATTTTGAAAGATGTCAGTTGAGATTGGACCGTTGAGGCATTAAGTTGAATTTCGGCCGTTGAGAGTTGTTGGGTTTTTAGGATCTCAACCGGCAGAGATGAATTGAGATGTTAAACATCACAAGATGCGCTGAACGTTAAAGTGGGGCCAGCATAGTAAGAATTGGGTCTTTCTCCTCGTATCGCCATGGATCGAAGTCAAGAAATTAATTAACCGTTCGTACCTGAAACGACAGAGTCCGCCTGTATTTTTTATATTGTATTTGCATTTGTATATGTATTGTTTCTATTGAGATCATCACGGTATAGAACATTAGTACAAGAAGACTAAAGTTTTAGTGCAACTAAGAAGAGACATTTTGATATCAGACTTGCCGTTGTATCTGAATTTCGACGCCGAACTTATGAAAAAAATAATTTCAATCTAATTCATAGCAATGGAAGTGGGGGAAATAATTCCCTTATTGATCTCGATCAGAACAAAATTATTTTACTAAATGTTTAACGATTCTATTTAAATGAAAAAAATGATAAATTTTGAAGGATCAGGATGAACACCTAATAATTGCACTCGTAGTGTAACGGCAAACATTGATGGATGTGAATTCAGCCACCCGAGTTCAAACCCTGGATTATGCTGTTTGAATTGATATAACGCTATTACACTAAAGAAAGGTCTGCATCCAACCGTTCTCCTTCAAGCAATGGGTAAATAGGAGGACAGACTGAGCTCTTTAACCTTGCTATGGGAAACAGTAGCGGGGAAGAACAGCTTTGAACTAAAAAAAAAAACATCTGTAAACGTGGAGAAGGAAGCGTTCTGTCAGGTTATTTCTTCTCAAGACACGCTACATGAGTTGTGACGCCACGATCAAACCATTTTATGGGACAAGTCAACATAAATGTTTTACAAGTATTTACAAACAAAACCTTTTTTTTCATCATTAAGAAAATAAACTGCAGGGATTCAGAATTTTAGGTAAAACCTTTTTTGATAAGATGGTTTTATTTCATTAATTTTCAAGTAAAATTTAGAAAGAAAACTGACCTACGGTTACATTATGTCTTAAGGTATGCAAATCAGGCATTGTGTGGCACAGTTGCCGTGGTGGTCAATTATTTTATTACCCGATTTGGTTAGGCCACGAGTTTTTCAGTTAGCTGTTATAGTTAGCTAAAATCTTTGTGTGGAAATGTAAGTCAAATTGGAAAGTTTAAGCTAGTACATAACGAACAACACAGGAAGGCCAAAATGTACACAAAATAGATTCATATCTTGTCTGTAAACAGGTTTGATTGAAGAAATGAAGGCAATGAATTTTGTACATGTGAGAGATTACGCTATAATTTAGCAGGATGACATCACCCCCACTGATATCCTGAATTTGCATATATAAGAATTAGAGAATTTTGAAAAAGTAGCATATGAGCTAGTAGGTCAATTAGAAGTTTTCATTCAAAGAGTTCTGTCGGGCTGGGGATGTCTCTTAGTGTCTGTTCATAAACCCTTACAGATTTTTTTTTCTCTCTCTCTCATGCTACTGTATGGAGTCTGAACATTGAACAATAGATAATTTGTAATTGTTGACTAAGAGTTCTTATTTTTGAGTTGCCGATACCCAGGTAACTTTGTTCCAGCGGATCATCCCGACTGTCAGAAGAAGTTCCGGATGGATTGTGTCATTCCTTGTCTGTGGATCTTTCAAACACAGCGTAGACACAGTCAGCATTGATAAACGAACTATCTGGAAATACATTTGGTACCGGACCTAGCGATAGTGTTATAATTCATGCTGGGACAAACAATAGTATTACATTTGTTGCTGTGACCAGCGTAGTATCATAATTGTATGCTTATTTTTTCCAAATGGAATCCCGTCATTTTATCACTTAGAATTTTCGGACTATTGTTTTCATTATTATATTTGCAACATTTAGGGTGATAATTCATTCTGCCTTCTTCAGGTGTTTCGTGTCGAACTCAGGAGCCTACACAGAACTTCGAATCCTTTATTTAATCCACCTGGGTTCTAATTCCGTTACCCATGAGCGGGTACACGTGTTAAGCTCAAGGAAGTATTCTGTGTTATTTTCTTTTGATTGGTATTGAACCTGCAACCGACTAAATGACTTCACTCAGAAGCATTTTTCAAGCAAATGTCTTTGGCCATTGGGCCATGTGTTCTGCACGCGAATTCTGGCCGAATTTTTGGAAACGTTGTGAGTATGATAATAAAGGTGAAGACAATAGTCCAATATTCTAAGATATGAAAATTATCCAGCTTCATCACAGAAATTTAGACAAATTTTATCATGTTTCTTAAGCGTGCTTTTTTTTTTCACAAGATCTTATCGAATAAGAATGATATTTAAATAGATATTTGGGTACTAAATGATACTGTCACTCCTGGTCAGGGTTAATTTGGGAGTAATAGTAATGAAGGGGTACACAAAAATTCTAGCCTAGCCATCGGATGGAGTTTAGTGTATACCTAGGACACATATTAAGGTGGGGGTCTTAACCCTCTATTTTATAACAATCCTGATACATTTGCAGAATTAAGGGCTCACTCTGAAAGGAAGATTTTAAAGATAAATGTTGTCGCTAATGTAATGTAAAAAAACCTATGAATCTGGATCAGATAATCACCTACAACATCTATCGTAAAAATAGCATGCTTGTATTATTAACAGCGATTAGTATATCGTGCCTTTGAAACAGATTTAAAATTTTAAATACTAGTTGTAAAAAGATTACATATGTGTAGCCATCCACAGACGGACTGTTTCATTGTATCACAACTCTTCAGTGTGGCTTGACACGGGAGATTTTCACAGCTGGGATCGAAACCCGCTGACTTACACGCCAACTCTAGATTCTACCACACAGCCCCAAAGAGACTAGCGTCAGCAAAGTAATTTTAGACGTATCCCATTTGTTTTGTTTACATATATCCGCATAACAGCTACCGAGAGCTCAGTTCATTTAAAGAGCCTTGCCATACGATAGTAAGGCAGTGTAACCGGGGTGTTGGGCTAGTGTGCTGGTCAGCGAAATCGAACTCCAATCGTGCTAATACGTTCACTTTCGGACTAATACCCAACAAGAATGGCTTAGGAATTAAATTACTCACAAAGGTTGGTATGTCACTAAACGAAGAAACTAAAACAGTTGCAGTAATGTCACCTGATAATCCAACTGACTCTACTGACAAAAGGAATGCCATGCTTCCCACTACTTATTGACCAAATATGAAACGTCAAGTGTATTTGTATACATTTGTATACTGTTAATACAAGTCGTTTTTTTAAGCCAGGAAAAAATTCTACTCTAGAGGTCAAGGTTAAGAATTGAAACCGTTACCACAGTATTAACAGTATAATTAACAGCACTGTTCCACTAGTTGACCACAGTGTGACGTTTATTAGAGATCTACACCACTTACCCTCACTCCAGCAGATTGGCGTAAATATTTCCTATGTTACTCGTGTTCGGTGAACATGTTTAACAAATTGACACGGCGATTAATTTAGAATAATAAAACTGTACAATAAATTAAGTATTAAGTACTATATTAACGCTATATCACACGCTATTTTCTACGTCTGACGCACTGACAGTAAGTACTAAACGGAAAGGGACAGCAAGGAGATAACCCGGCAGGCAACTCCAGTAATTTATTTTTCTGAACACTTTTATGATTGCGCAATAGATTTGATTGGTTTGGTTGGAATTTATAGCATATCAAACAATTGTAGATTATTTAATGCCAAATCCTCTTAATACAGATATATTAAATAAACATTATTTGTGAACAAAATTTGTAGATAACATTTTTAAACGAGCCTGAACTGATATTTTTTTGAGTGGTTTCAAGTATTGCTATATAATAGTCAGAATTTACCATCAGTCGTTTGTTTGCACACATAGTTTGTACATATTTGAAATGGGTTATTATAACACCCTACCTACTAGACCCATTTATCTAGTGGGTAGAGTGCTCG
The DNA here is from genome assembly GCA_963585895.1 of Sepioteuthis lessoniana. Classification (NCBI taxonomy): domain Eukaryota; kingdom Metazoa; phylum Mollusca; class Cephalopoda; order Myopsida; family Loliginidae; genus Sepioteuthis; species Sepioteuthis lessoniana. The sequence goes on from OY757919.1 coordinate 46,721,454, forward strand.
CCAATGACCCGGTAGACAGATGTTTAATCCCAGGTCGAGTCATACCAATGCCATCTTGCTTAACACTCAGCATTATAAGATATGTATCAAAAGTAAAGTGGAGCAAGGAAAGGAGAAGCACCCTCACTTACACCCCGGTGTAGTAGCTATTGAAAAGAGAGCCTTCGAGTCACCCGCGACTATAAGTAATTTTTCGTACACTAGTATTGGTATGGTTTCAACATTCAAATAGTTCCAAATATTTCAATCTAACACTAATAATTCCTTTCAATATTAATCATTTGTTTGCACACAGTGAAGTGGTTACAAATAATCTATTAAAGTATTTTATTCGACACTATTCATTTATTTGCACACAATCAAATGGATCCAAGTATTGCAATGTTATACCAATATTTCAATTTAGGCACACATTTAAAGAATTTCAATATTTCTACGTGTTACTAACAATTCAATTAAACATCAGTCATTTGTTCACACTTAGTTAAATGATCAAACAGTTCTATCTCTAACAGTTCGATTTAGCATGAGTCATTTGTTTGCTTACAGATTAAATGTCAAACAGTTCTATTTAAATCATCGATAGGACCGTATAGGAGTGGAGTTGGGAGCAATGAAAATGAAGAGGTACATGTACTCTGCTTTCCCCAAAAGTCCAAGATCAGAGCCTCACCATCAGATGGTTTTGTGTCATATCAAGGAGGTGGGGAGGTATTCTACAGCCCCAGCCGACTGGACTGAGCACAATAGATTGTCAATTCATATGAATGTCAGTTCTAGTATGTGAGACTAGCATATTTTATATATTCTACCAGAAGCCTAATTGTACTTTCACTTTAATATATTCTACCAGAAGCCGAATTGTACTTTCACTTTAATATATTTTACCAGAAGCCTAATTGTACTTTCACTTTAATATATTCTACCAGAAGCCTAATTGTACTTTCAATTTTATATATTCTACCAGAAGCCTAATTGTACTTTCACTTTTATATATTCTACCAAAAGCCTAATTGTACTTTCACTTTTATATATTCTACCAGAAGCCTAATTGTACTTTCACTTTTATATATTCTACCAGAAACCTAATTGTACTTTCACTTTTATATATTCTACCAGAGGCTTAATTGTACTTTCACTTTAATATATTCTACCAGAAGCCTAATTGTACTTCCACTTTTGTATATTCTACCAGAAGCCTAATTGTACTTTCACTTTTATATATTCTACCAAAAGCCTTGTATACTTTATTTTGAGCTAATCATCATGAGGTTGTCATATATGCAAGATTACATATATGCCACAATTTACAGTATATGTCTTTATCAACAACAGATCAGGCAGCTAACTGTAATAAAAGCTACACGTATTTGCGTATTTTTTCTAATCAGAAATCCTTAATATTGATAACTTTAATTAATTGGATAATTTAAATGCTATGTCTATTTGACTATTTAGCTCTTACCTTAATTTTGTAGTTCTTGCATGAGCTAACTATCAAATATTATCAATAACCGGCCCATTAATATAATGGTCAGAATGTTCACCAATGGTCCGGGAGACCGAGGTTCAGTCCATGGTCGAATCATACCAAAGACTCAAAAATGGTTCTTGATACCTCTTTTCTTAACACTCAGCATTATAAGGTATAGACCAAGGGTAAGTGGAGCAATCCAGGGAAAGGAGTAGCGCCCTCACTAACACTTCAGTGTAGTAGCTATTGAAAAGAGAGGCTTCGGGTCGCCCTCGATTACGGTCGGTTAACTTACTGATTAGCAATAGGATATGTATTTAAATAAATCTTCAGCAGAATGCTACATATTGAGTACATCTGGTTTTAAAGGAAATTATTCAATCTCTTAAACTCGCTCCCTTATCCAATCTAAAGAATGCAGTCTGTTTTTTTATTTATTCATACCAAGTGTGAGACGAGAGGGATGCATAACTATAGTATTAATTATACAGAAGGTTCCATTGTTTATTTCATCCTTGTAAATGTGTAAGGTATTATAATCATCATAATTATCATTATTGCCATCAAAACGTGTCGACAGCACTTATTCTCCCATCTCTCTCTCTCTCTCTCTCTCTCTCTCTCTCTCTCTCTTGATTTCTGCTGTTGCACTTGATATGTCCTCTAGACGGCACTTAGTTTCCTTACAAAGCTTAAGAATGCATGTATTTACTAACCCTTCGGCATTGGAAGATAAATTTTTAAGCGAAGTTTTACGCGTTTCTATTCAGAGTTTTGCTTCTCTTATACTAGTTGCCAAACCAAGGCTAGAGAACCCAGACTACCCAACTATTTACCCATAGCTGGAGGGAGAATAATTGGATACATATATTTCCCAATGATATTTGTTCCATGTAAAATGCAATCAGCTTCGTACAAGATTTGAACTCGTGTCGCCGTGTCCATTTCATACAATGATGACCATTACACCCAGGGCACTGACTACCCACTGGCGATATGTCCATGTGCAAAAGTTAATACGAGAACGTCGTTTGTGATTTTGTACTAACTTCCCTAGCAATACCCAGCATGTTTTTCTCGTCTTCCTTCGATGTTTTAATGAGATGGGGTGTAGGTTGCCGGAAAACTGCTGTTTTTTAGGCTACTACTGTAGTTTCCATCTAGCTTTTTCTCCAGTTATCTCGCGAGACTTTAAGCTGTGCAACCATACAATAGAACTAACACGGCTAGGGTTTAGAAGAAGAAATATAATACGCTTAATACATTTTGGTTACTGCTTTTAACAATAAAATAGCAATCCATCCAAACTGTTGCCAAAAAATAATTTTAGCATATTATATGTATAGACACATATAAAATAATTTGTATTTCAGTTTTCAGATTGAGATATTATGTATTGTCACCGTATGTATCTGTGAGTAGTCAAGTGGGGGTCGAGCCAAAGTAATGCTGTCTTTTTCTGCGAAATTGGCGAGGTTGAATTGTAAGCATATAACATTAAGCCTTCACTGGCTTTAATACTTGCGCAAAATCGACGATATCTATTGTATACAGATCTACAGTCAATAAAAGCCAATCATATGATCTGTGTCATCAGATTGCACAGACCGTGAAAGATGTAATATCAGCAAAAGCGGTGAGAGTGCAAGCGATATTAGATTATGATGTTCTGAGAGTTGAATTATTCGCCAATATGAAAAAGTTTTAGTCATTCGGCCAGCTCATAAATCTTTGCCTCTGGAAGCTCAACAGCAAGAACAGCGACAGTATCTACTATATGTGAAGTTTAAAGAATACGTGGCGTAAACATAATGAACGAAGCTTTAAAAGTGATAAAGTGCACGGGCAAATAAGATAATTAGTTTTTTGAAGATCGCATGGTGAAACATTTAGAAATATCTCTAAAACCTTGCTCAGAAAAACAAGAATATAGGGTTCAGATAGGAGATGCACCGAAGCTAATAATAACTTATAAGAATGTAGGTTCACTTGTTTTCTAATTATAACTTTCAAGTTTTGGATATAAAGCATAGTCATTGAGCAGTCTGGCGAAGGAATTTACTGCTGCCCCACGCATAATGCAAAGCTCTTCGAATGAATCGAGCCCTCTGGTATCAGGTAAGGCAAAAATGTAAACAAACGAAGGCTACTACATAATGCCTTATAATTGCCGAGTTGACAAGGTTCGCTTGTTGGCTGAGCGGTATGATACTAACCCTATCGTAAAGTTGGACAGGTTTTGATCCCAGCTTCAAGCGTCCTACGTGTCTAGCCACACTGAACAGTTGTGGTACAACGAAACAGTCTGTAGATGACAATATAAATAATTAATTTTCATATCTATTCTATAATTCTAATGGTGTGAAAAAAACCTAGATTATACAATTTGTAAATAAAAAATTGTTACACAAACTGATATCCGGGAAAAAATTCCATAAAAACAAAAACATAACAACCTTTCAAAAAACATATTACAATCATAAAAGTAGCTTTGTAAACGATGTATATAAAAATAGAACTAGTTAATCTTACTATGTGTGAATATTAAGAAGAATCTAGGTACAGATCCTATATTAAAATGAAAGATAGAAAAAAAAATGCCAAAAATATAAAGGGAGGGATAAATATCGTAATTTATGTATGGAAGAAAAAATTTGCCATAGCTTCCTACGATGATTCTAATACATTGCTTAATCAAAGGTCGAAAAAACTTAATGTTTGTTGGCCTAAGAAAAGTTGGTTGCTTGGTAGATAAGGTACGAATTGATTTTGTTTATATATATATATATATATATATATAATGCTAATTTTATTTTTTCTCGCGTTCTTTTAAACAATAAAATGTAGTTTTGGTCCAACATGGTTCCCTAACCTCAAGGCATCAAATAACCCTACATGGATTGACATGCCGTTAAAATCAATCAATCTACAATAAGCTAACTGCACCCTCTACAGATGAGTAAGATCTCAACCCCATGTCCTTCAAAAAAAGCTATCCTGGGTATTAAACTAAATTGCACCAGTCATGTTATTTCAGTTCTATAGATGTGAGGGTGGGGGCATTTCCCATCCATTGCCATGTCTTTTTGGTCCACTTATTGATCAGCTTGAGAGCAATTCGTCATTGACCCATAAGATTTGAAATCTTGAAAAAGAGATAAACTATTAATAACTGGTGACTGCTTACACTGGCCCAGTTGGCTGGGGTTGCAGAATACATCAACTGAATTTCTGCAGAGGGGTAAGACTTCCCCAACGAGTGTCCTGTATAAGACACAAAACAATCTGATGATAAGGTTTCAGTAATGATGGAGCTGTGGGGAATATGGAGTACCACATTAGTGCCATTGCTCCCAGGTCAACTCTGACCCAGAATGGTTGCATCTCATACGGTCATATCTATGGGTCAAATACGACTCTATGACATTTAATTTGTGTACTTATGCTAAACTGAATCGTTTGAAATAGAACTGCTTGACCATTTAACTGTGTGTAGATAAATGACTGATTGTTAGTGATACCGAGCAATATTTAAAACCATTAAACAATGTACAAACAAATGTTTAAAAGTAAATAGAATTATCTGTATTTGATAGAAATAAGTGAAACTATTTATATTTGTGAAAAAGAATAAGCTCAGACTCGTTTAAAAATGTCGTCTGCAAAATTCGTTTAGCATTGAATAACCTACAATGGTTGATATACCATAAGACCAAACCAAACCAAGCTGCATATACGTCCAAGTAATCGATGTTCATAATTGATAAATCAGTTTTTTTTATGTTTATTGACAATAACATTAAAACGACTGGGTCAGTTGATGTAATTCTTACGATAAAGACACACCATACATCTACTAGATGAACATACAATATGATTTGATCATTATAAGTTATCTAAGTAAAAAAAAAAAAAAACTATCTTATATTCTGAATATTTTAAGACACGTAAATACTTTTCAAAGTCTGTAATTATATTGTTTGAAACTTAAAAACTCAAAGGGACAGATTTAAAACAGGCTGTCTCGCCTCACAGGAGACTTCAAACCTGAATAATTTGAATCTTATTCGTTTAAAACATTTTGCCTGTTTTTAGCTGGTGAAAATTAACCCATTTTGGCTCTTAAAAAAAGAAGCAGTAAGTCCAACTTTTTTCAATTTACGTAATAATTCAGTTTATTTCAATGATGTTATTTTTCATAAAACTTTCTTTTCAAGCAATAAACGTTAATTTCTATCAAATCTTAAATAGAAAACATCTCCAAAGTTCTATTAATCTTCATTTTTATTAACGAATCCTTTGTACAATTATTTAGAAGAAAAAATGAAGAAAATTCTGATTCTGTTTCTTTAAGGAAACAATATAAAATTGGAGACAGTCTGTTTTAAAAAGTCTTTACGCTATATAAACATAGCTGAGCAACGATTTTCCGTGCAAAACATAAAAATCAAAAAAGTAAGAAATCATTGAATTTTAATAGAAATTTCGGTAAGTATTAAATCAAGAGAGAAATTGTTTTATAAAATCATTTCCATTCCATATATCGGGAAAAATCTAAAATTTGTGTTGATGCTTTTTTATGGCATATCGACCCTTGCGGGTTATTTGATGGCACACACACACACACACACACATATTCACATACGCACACTCATACATATATATATAGAGAGAGAGAGACAGACAGAGACACAGAGAGAGAGAGAGAGAGAGAGAGAGAGAGAGAGAATTTTTAAGCGTATGGTTTTTTTGGTAAAATTATTTTTTAAAACTAGTCAGATTCAATTTGTTTCATGGTTGGTTGGTTGGGTTGTACAGCATAATATCTCTAGTAGATCATTTAATGGGGGTGTCCTCGTGGTGTAAATGGTTAAAGTGATGGACTGCAGAATCCTGGGAATCGAGTTCGTACTCCAGCCGTGCTAGTACGTTCCCTTTCGGACAAATACCCTTGGAAAAGGTATAACCCCCTTATTCTTCCAGTTATGAGTTAAATGCTACTACTACTATTCTTCTAAATCAATGGAATTGGCATTAAATAACCTAAAAAAGTTGATATGCCATTAAACAAAGAAACCGAAACCAAACCAGATCATTTTATGCTAAATCTTGTTTCAACATATATATTAAATTCAGATGTTTTGTGAGTGAATTGTTAGTGAGTAGCATTAATTTCAACCGAGCTATAGCTAATTTCATTGTACACAGTTAAATGTTTGCAAGTTTATCTATTTAACTGTAGTAATTATATTCAACATAAATAGTTTGGTTTGGTTTGGTTTGGTTTCTTTGTTTAATGGCATATCAACTCTTTTAAGGTTATTTAATGCCAAAGCCATTCTCCTAGAAGAACAGTATTGGTACTATTTAACCCATAGCTGGGAGGATAAGGGGGTTCATACCTTTCCCAAGGGTATTTGCCTGAAAGTGAATGTAATAGCACGACTGGAGTACGAACTCGCGTACTACGATTCCGCAGTCCATCGCTTTAACCATTACACCACGAGGACACCCCCATAAATAGTTTCAAATCTACTAAAAGATTTAACAATCTATTTGACCCAAAGTGGTCGCCCTAACAAATACTACCACATAGAGTGAACCTGGGAGTAATGGCAATAAACGGGAAATCTACATTCCCGAAAGTTCCGAGACTGGAGCCCCGCCATCAGATGCAGTTTAGTGTCAAATCCAGGAAACTCGTTGATTGGTCTTGTTCCTCAGCAGAGATTCGGTTGATGTATTCTATAACCCCAGCCGACTGGACTCCAGATTAAGTTATACAAGTATTCTTATCCAACACAAATAATTCTATTTAATAATAATCATTTGTTTGCACACTATTGAAACTTTACATAATGATAACACTGATAATTCTTCATGATTTCAAGTATTGCTATCAAACACTAATAGAACTATTTGCAGCCAGTTAAGTGGTTTCAAGTATTACAATCTAACACTAATAGATATACTTACACACAGATAGGTGGTTTCAACTATTGCTATCTAACACTAATAGATCTGTTTACACACAGTTAGGTGTTTTCATCTATTGCTATCTAACACTAATAGATCTGTTTACACACAGTTTGGTGGTTTCAACTATTGCTATCTAACTCTAATAGATCTGTTTACACATAGGTGTTTTCAACTATTGCTATCTAACACTAATAGATTTGTTTACACACAGGTGTTTTCAACTATTGCTATCTAACACTAATAGATATGTTTACTCACAGGTGTTTTCAACTATTGCTATCTAACACTAATAGATCTGTTTACACACAGGTGTTTTCAACTATTGCTATCTAACACTAATAGATATGTTTACACACAGGTGTTTTCAACTATTGCTATCTAACACTAATAGATCTGTTTACACACAGTTAGGTGGTTTCAACTATTGCTATCTAACACTAATACACCTATTTACACCCAGTTAAATTGTTTTACGTATTGCTAACACTAAGAGATCTATTTGGGAGGAATTGTAATGAAGTGATACTAAACATTCCTAAGAGCTCTATGGCGGGAACCTACCCATCAGATGCAGTTTAGGGTCACACTCAGGACACTAGTTCTATTTTACCCATATGTGGGACCCCTACTGCTACTTCTACTCCAGGTCAGAGTGGACCAGGGAATAATGGCAATGAAGCGATACTCCACATTCCCAGAGCTCTACAACTGGAGCATCATCAACAGATGTTTTAGAGTCATACCCCGGACACTCGTTGGGTTGGAATCTTTCCTCTATCCAGAGAAGCAGTCGGTGTATACTACAGTCGCAGCCGACTAGGCTAAAAAGAAAAAAGAATTTAGTTGTGATTACAGCTCAATTTAAATAATTTAATTACTCATTTTATTTCTTAAAAACTGTGTTTAAGCGACCTTTAAAATGTCTTCGACACATAAGAAAATATAGGACCCATTTGACAGCTAATGATAATGCTATGTTCTCAGATTTGAAAATAGTATACTATAATAACGATTAATCCTCGATCATAATGCCTTGGACAAGAGAGGAAAAACATTTTACGTCACTTCTTATTTGAAGACAAAGTCATTCAAAACTGTCTCAAAATTGTTGCAACTCATTAATAAGATAATGATTTATCACTATGAAAAGAAACTAAAAAACGATTTAATGAGTTGAAAACTGACACAATAACAATTAAAAACATTATTTTTTTGGCTCTAGCTCAAAGTATGCATTTTTCACAGGACGTGTTCCAACTGAACGCCATTGTGCTTCTCTCAGTAATAAACCATTATCATATCAATGGGTTGCATCTATTTTTAGACACGCTGTACATCGAGAAATCTATATGAAGGTTGATTTTCTCGAAAATTCTTTGTGCTCTTCGTTTTGCCATATAAGATATTTTCCTCGCGTTTATCACGGGTTATCTCTGCTAAATGAGTTAAGAATTTGATTTTATACTTGTATATATTACGTTTTAATGGGAATCATGGTAATCTTTTGATGGTTCTTTCTTAACAGGAATTCTTCCAAGCTGCGATTGTATCAGTGCAGTTGTGTTGTTGCACCACTTGGATTTTAATGAAGCATTTGGAGAAAAATCTTGATGGGAACTATCAAGTGTGAATAAATCCTGCGCCTTAGAAAACAGCAACTCTACAGCAACCTTCCTCACATCTCACAAACATGTGGTGGGCACAGTTAACGAAGTAAGGATGAACTCATAGGCCATGTTTTCTCATGGATTCCTTCATATGAACCCTCCAGTGTTGTCCGACCAGAAAAAATTTAGATCTACCAGCTCTGTGTGCAAACAGGATTCCGTCGAAAGGATTTTAAAAGTGTGATGGCCCATAGAGACAGTTGACGAGAGAAATTTAAGTGAATCCATGCTGTCGTGTAATGATGATGATGCTTACAGGATTTACACAGCTATATCTTTAAAATGTCTATGATACTAGAAAATTCTAGAAAATAAGATACTGATTCACTCGTTCCCGAAACAAAGATGGTGGACGTCGGTAAACTAACTAGACTCGAGAACCTATTGGTCAGGAAAGTCACGTGATTTAAGCACCCAACTACGTCCACAACTTTGATTTTATTCCGCGCATTTGGAGCCGATCGCATGACAAGGATTAGCCATATATACTCACGACTTCCAATAACTCATTCTCTTACATTATGACGTCCAGAGACAGCTTGGAGTGGCAGTACCGCCTTGAGCTACCGAAACTGTGTTATCACCCTGGTTGGCGGCTGATGAGGATAGGGTATCGCACGTGCTTTCACACGTTGTATGATGAAAAAAAATGACGTCCAGAGACAGCTTGGCTTTGCCAGCTAGTGACACAACATGGGTGAGTATATACTCTGCGACTTTTTTCTTTCCTGTTCTGCCTTTTTGGCTGGACTAGTTCCAGTCTTGCGCACAGCCTCAGAAATTTCGTCAAATCCCGAAAGAGACAAACGACTAACATGAGAGAAAATACGTCTTCCTAAAATACATTTATAGTCTACAGGACACTTTTAATATTTAGTCTTTCACCATAATATTCGTGTTAGTTACATACACACACATGCACACAGAGGAATTTTTAACAAGTTATATTATATTTGTAATGTTTTTTAATGTTTCATTTTATGTACTTGTTGTTATATAAATTTATTTTTGTTTATATTGCTTTCTTTTGAATGTTCTTTTGTCCGTGTCATTTACATCGTTCGCTTTTTAATAATGAGCCACCATAAATTGTGGGGGCAAAATATCCAGCAAACATACCGCACATTCTTTATTCATTTTCAAAGGATGTAAGAAATAAGGGAGACAACTCTCAAACTAGAATTATAAAATTATGAATACTTCTTTTACCATCCCAGCTATGTGTAAATGGTAGAACAGACTCGGTTCCTTAAGCTTAATAATGCAGGCACTCTACCAGAAGAACAATCTGATTTCAATTCAGCTGCACACAGCTTAAAATATCTCATGGCTGAAGGGTTAGGTAAATACATAACTTATTACTAATACTTTAAAATACTTAAAAGATAACCTCCTGTAAGTGCTACAAAAAAGAACTAAATAGTCTAATACAGGTGGCGTTCCTGGTGTAATGGTTAACCTCGTAGCAAATGGGTACCGCGATACAAATTGTAATCCTAAATCAAACTGTTTGCATTTCAGATATCACTTATGTTCTTGTGAAAAGTATTAATCCAACACTTATCCTTCCAGCTATATGTAAATAGTATGATAGACAGAGCTCTTCAATTCAGTATTAGAACCGGTCAAGGAGTGTAATATAATGGCCAAGGGATTTCGTTTTATGCCTTTGGGTTTAGTTAGGCTGAGAACTTTTCGGCTCAGTGCATGGGTTCACTTAGGTGCAACATTAACGCAGGTGTTCACGTTCACGCGGAGCGGACGTGCCACTCAGAGATGTCACAATAGCGCAGATGGGAAACGGGGCTACAGAGTACGGCTGACGTCACGCACTGGAAGCGTGCGGAGGATTTGGGGGATTTTGAAAAAGTCAGTTAGTTGAGTCAAGTTGAGACTAGACACCGGACAAGAAGGGTCGACTTTCGGGGCTCGTAGAGGCCAAACGAATTCGCGCGCTACGAGCGCCACACGTGTTGGTGGGTGGGAGCAGATGGAAAAGCCAAAATAGAAAGAATGTGTATCTCTCTCCTTATGTCGAAGAACCTTTAAACTCAAAGGTTATAAAAAGTTTCGTACCGGAACTAAGTAGTCGTAAGTGTTTTTCGTGTTTCGAGATTCCTATGTTCTATATATATATATATATATATGGTATGAACATTTTATGTACGTTTCGCGTATTCATATCATGAATATGTAACAGGAGAAGAAACCTCTGAATTCAAACCTGTTAAACTTGATGTTGTGTCGCCTCCAGCTCGTGCTGAGGAGTAGGTAAAAATGCTCAAATTTAAGTCGCATTTAAATTATTTGATTAATTAGAACTGTTAACATCAAGAATTTATGGCAAGAATGAATACACATAACTTTTATTACTGAAGAAGTTAACTACCTTTACTGTTGCTAAAAAATACATTGAGTAAATTGATGATGAGGAGGAGGAAGTGGAAAAGTAGAAGGAGGATGATGATATACTTCATATTATCAATTAGAACCGTTTTATTCAATAACAGTTGATAAGGATAAATTAAATTGAACATAAGAAAATATAAATACCAAAAGCATTTCTGAGACTAATCTATTCATTATAGAATCAGAGTTTTTTGTTTTTGTAACTACAATTTACGACTGGTTAATATTTGATGAACTTTGAATAGAATGTTTACGATGTGTAATTATGTTCGAAGCAGAAAAAATATGACAGTCACAACTGTATCGTTTTATGTAAGTCTCTCTATTGTTTTATTTTAGCTTCATGTCTATTGTCCCTTGAGGTGTGAAGACGTCTCTGTTGCTATCATTTAAAGAATGTCATCATGTAGAAGCCAGATATCTAACTGAAACTCATCCTCACTGTCACCGACATAAAAAAAAAAAACAAAAAAAAAACGAAACATTCACTAGTGGCATTTAATTAAATTTTCCCCAATACACATTAGCAATTTGTACTTTCGCTCTTTCTGTTTTTTGTTGTTGTTTTGTTTTGTTTTTTGTTTTTTTTTTGTTTCCTTTTTTTCTTTTTGGTTTTTTTGGTTGTCCAACTTTCTGATGAAAAGTCAAATTCAAAAACTCAATTAACATCGTTTTCTTTAAGCAATCTTTTCTAATTTGTTTGCAGAAAAAATGCAAAGTTTGTCATATCACTTTAATTACTGTTGAAATTTTCAAAAAAAATTATTCATACTAGTTGATGTACTCGTTTACTCCTATACAGTAGCCAACGGCAGACTGCTATGTCAGTGATAGCCACTCCTCAGCTGGGGAGAGAAAAGACATCAAAAAATAAAAAGAAATTTTTTTTTTTGTTTTGTTTTTTTTTTGGATTTTTATGGTTTAATCTCCAAGAACAAACCCTGTTACAAAACCTTGGCTCATGTACTGTAATTACTGTTAGATTGCTATATCGGTGACGGCTATTCGTAGACTGAGGAGTAAAATCAACAACATCACATCACTTTTAGCGTGAGGACCTTTCATTGTTTTACCTCGGGTGGTGTAATGGTTAGCAAGGTAGACTAGCAAACCTGCACGAGTGAGTTCGATTCTCAATGGGTGCCCTATTCATGTGGCCTTGTGCTACATCTCTGCAAAGAGCTTAGCAAATTACCACCTTTCGTTGTTTTAGTCTCTCAGACTCTGAGACTGTGGAACAAGAAGAAATGAGCAACGGACACTATGCGGTCAGCTTTTTTGTTTCTCTAGAAACGTGTCTTTGTTCTTCGTTTACTCCCTTACAACAAAAAAGAGAAAAAGAATCCTAATCACCAAAACCGGTATATATATATATATATATATATGCTGGGGTTCGCGGAAAAGCCCAAGCCCACTACCATCTTGGTTGGCTGACATGGCTGGTTCCGGTCACCGTTTAGAACAGGTGACCACGTCTCATAGTGCTAGATCAAGTGTCATTTAAAGCTAGCTCACTAGAAGAGATGTTGAAGTCTATCCACTCTCGCCGCGGAACCATTTACTTACTTGCTAATCCCCACATATTAAGTAAAGACTTAAATACCAACTTGAAATGATTAAATTAAAATGATTCATTTGTATTGTGGTTAACCTGACAAATATGATTTATATTATAGTTATGCAAAAAATATACTGATAAAAGGTCAAATCCACAACTTGAATATATATATATATATATATATATATATATATATATATATATATATATATATATATGTTGTAAATTTGACTTTATATCAATGCCTTTTTTGTGTATGTGTCGCTGGTGTAAAGGTTATTGTCGTAGGGAATAGACATAGCAACACGAGTTCAAATCCTAGACGATGCTGATTGCATTTCGCATATCACTATTACCCTTGGGAAAGGTATGAATCCAATAATTCTCCCTCCAGCTATAAGCAAATACTAGCGCAGCGTAGGCAACCGATCTAGAAGAAAAACTCAGATTTCGAACCTGAAGATTTGTCTTGAGTCCTATACTGCTCGTGCGAGGGGGGTCGTAAATGAACATATACATCATTATCATCATTATCATGATCTTCATGGCTACATACCGTATCGGAACAGAGCTGTTGTATGTAGGATCGAGCTGGGCGTCCTGCTTTTGCTCGTCTAAGTGAAGGGGTCCACAGGAGCACATCACTTATGAGCTTGTCCCCAATTCTCCAGCAGTGTCCCACGTGTCTGGTTCGTCCAATTTTGATAGTTTTCGTGATGGGTGTTAGGTGGCCGTATAGCTGCTGCTTTGTGGGATGCTGTCTCCAGGATTTGTTCAATATTGCTCGCAGAATCCTGCTGTAATTGCCATCAATGTTTTTCTCCATCCATTTAATTAGCGACCATGTAGTGCTTCCATATAGTAGTATCGACACGATCGCTGCTTGGAAGAAACTGCGCAACATTTTATCGGTCTGGTCTGACTTTCATTTGACCGAAAGGCTATAGATAGTTGTCCATGCCTTTGCTAGGCACGTGTTGATGTCTGTCTTGGTTGATGAGACATTGCTCCCAAGGTGGGTGAACTTGTCAACTAGTTTCAGAGTGCTACCATTTAATGTGGAGATCTCACCTGTTTGATTAAATCATATACATATATGTATGAACGTAAATATGGATCAAAATCCGACAGTATGAAGAAAGATGAAAAACAGAATAATCCAAATAGGTGAATTTATTTTGAGGTAAAGTCGACGTTAAACCTTTTGGTTTCAATAACCATCATCAGGACTTTGATATCCGGAAAACTGTTCACAGGGATGGATGCCTGTTGAAATAACAGGAGCAAAAAATGTATACAGCGAAAACATACAAACGTGTACATAGCGTTTCTAATTCAAATATCTTTCCACATGCAAAACACGTTCTTAATACTTTTGAATTAGGAACCCTATGTGTACGTTTATATGTTTTCGTTGAATACATTTTATTTGCTCCGGGTATTTCAACAGTCATCCATCCTTGTTCACAGTTTTCCGGATATCAAAGACCTGTAGATGGTTATTTAGACCGAAACGTTTAACGTCGACTTAACATCATAATAAATTCACCTATTTGGATTATTCTGTTTTTCTGCTTCCTTCAAATTTAAATACAAATATATATCATCATCATCATGTCGCGCCGCCTGCGCGGATATCCCTGACCGTCTCTCGCCATTTCTCCCTATCATTCATTGCCTCCGGCAGGTCTTCAGGGTTACATCCCGTGTCCTCACACAGCTGCTGTATGTAGGTTCGTGCTGGTCGTCCCACTCTTGCACATCCATGTGCGGGGGTCCACAGGAGTACATCGCTTATGAGCTCGTCCTTGCTTCTCCAGCAGTGTCCTGCGTGTCTGGTTCGTCGAACTTGTATAGTTTTTGTGATGGGGGGCAAGTGTCCGTATAGTTGGAGTCTCGTGGGGTGTTGTCGCCAGGACTTGTTTAATACTGCTCTCAACATATATATATATATATATATATATATATATATACATATATATTGCTTTAGCTTTACCTACCAGGTAAATAAGTCATAGCTAAAGGCCGCCCACTCACGGAGTCATAATTCTTGTAAATGCATTTTTATTCTTTTTTAATTCATTAAAAATCACTGATATATTATAATCGTGAATAATGATTTTAAAAACTTTAGCGGATTTTTTGAAGAAAAGAGCACAAATTTCATTTAACTAAGGGCTTCAGCAGATGAATGCCCGGCCCAGCTGGAGACAAAGAGGAGATGAGTTTACAAAACTTCACAGAAAAAGAAAAATCAACCACGTTGTCAAAGAAAAATGCCACTCACTCTATAAGTGTTTCAAACCAAAGGCAGATCAGTTTTAAATTAGGAAGACGTGAAGTGGTCCTGAATCGACGAAATCGTAGACAACCCCTAATGAGGCGGAGCAGTTTCGCAAGCTCTGGAAGTTAAGTAATTCATTGTCCTCAGCCAGTCCCTAACTGGTCCTTTTCAAAATTCCCCCTCTCGTATGACTGTTTCTTGCACTTACCGCGAGAGTCTTCGTGGTCGACAATTTGTTGTCTTCAGCAATTCAGTGGGAGTTGGGATGGCTTTTACAAGATTTATTTTTATATCATGAGGAAAAGGTTTATATATCTTCTATAAACTCGAAAACATAATCATCAATAGAAAATGTATATAGAAAATTACCGGGGATTTCTCAATTGCTCAAACAAAACAGCTCTTTCTGCTAGCTTTATTCACTTTATCTTATTTGATTATTGTTAGAAAATACTTAACTTTATGTTATATAATTGCGGAAGGATTTTTTTTTAATATTATCATTTTTCGTAGGTTATATCTTATCATTCGGTTTGGTTAGGCTTAGAATTATTCGGCTTAGTGCAAGTGCAGGTGCACACGTTGAGTACAGTTCACGCTCGTGCGCGGAGGATGTGACAATCACAAATGTCAAAATAAAAACCCCAGATAGGAAATGAACTGGGGTGTGAATGACGTCATGCCCGGAAACGAGGGGCTGGGAATTTGGGTGATTTTTGAAAAAAGCACTTAGTTGATTTTTGTCTCTGGGCGAGGCTAGTTGAGATTCGAACCTGGGCGAGGCCAGTCCAGTTGCGGTCTACGGGATGCGCCGCGCGTTTGTTAGGTCAGTGAGTTGAAACTTTGGACTCTAGGCTGGTCAGTTCAGCTGGGGAGTTGACTGAAGAACAATGTAGAGACAGTCAGCATAGTAAAAATTGTGTCTCTCTCTCCTCGTGTCGAAAAACTAAAAATCAAAAAAAGTTAATCCTATTTACCAACCCCTCCGCTCGGGTAGGATATGACACAAGGTCAATTTTTTAAGCGGAGTTTAACAGGTTTGAATTCAGATTTTTCCTTCTCCTAGACTAGTCGCCTCACCAAGGCTGAAGAACCTAGTCTGCCCTTCTATTTACCCATAGCTGGAGGGAGAATATTTGGATTCATATCTTTCCTAAGGGTATTAGTGCTATGTGAAATGTAATCAGGCTCGTCCAGGATTTGAACTCGTGTCGTCGTGTCCACATCCTGCGACGATGACCATTACACCACGGGCACCTCCGTCAAAAAAAGTTAATAAACGTTTCGTATCTGAACAAAAGAAAGTCGTCAGTGTTTCGGGATTTCTATGCATATGAACATTTTTACAAATTCGTATATTTTACGTATTCGTATTTTGAATATGCTACATTTATATCATATTTCTGTTCTTAGTGCTCTAGGTCCTATAAGCAATCCTACCCCTCCCACTGCGGCGTTGACAGAGTTTTTCCATGCGGATGCAGTGGCGAGCGACCATCCATTGCCAGTTTCGTGATATTTGATATCTTCTGTGTGTGTGTATCTGTGTTCTTGTATGCATATTATGTCTATTTTATGTTCTTCGGCCGATGCGATTAGCTCTGGGAGTTGTCCTATTCTATTTAAGGTTCTTACGTTAAATGTGGCTATTTGTAGTGTTTGCTTGCATTTTAGTAGTTTTGATTGTTTGAGCTCTGTAGCTGATTTTTCGAACACCGAGGCCAGGGCTCCAACCTCAGCAGGACGCGCCCCTTGAACTCATAAGAGATGTACTCTTATGGATCCCTACACACGGCCGCGCAAAAGCAGGACGACCAGCACGAACGTACATTCAGCAGCTGTGTGAGGATACAGGATGTTGTCCTGAAGACCTGCCTAGGGCGATGAACGATAGGGAGGAGTGGCGAGAGAGGGTCAGGGATATCCGTGCTGCCAGCACGATATGATGATGATGATGATATCATATTTAAAAATCTTTATTGACTTCATGCCGTGAACGATGGAGCAGAAAATAATTTGTGTGAAAACATTTAGAAACAGTATTTCAATATTGTTAAAGCAAGATAGAGAAGGAAGCGCAAATTCAAAACATTTCTAATCCGGAGTCGGATTTTAAAGTTCGTCAAGAACTTTAAAGGTCATGGCACTGATGAAGATTGTAGGGCAATCCGATCACCCCTCGGGAATGTGCGCAACTTTGCATGTCACATTCAACCGCACTCTCAACTGAACGGCAGACATTTGAAGCATGACGATTTATTTTCTAGTTTATAGAAGATATTTCAATGTCTCATTAGACAAAGTTAAGAAGGTGAGATCTTGATTCCCTTTATTTCCGTAAGGTTCTACAGGGCCAGAATTTGAGCACTTTTG
>OY757919.1:46741697-46756697 GCA_963585895.1 Sepioteuthis lessoniana
GTTGTCTAAGTTTTATAAGCAAAGCTTTTAGGTTTTTTTAAATTTTTTTATGTTATTGTCAGTATAAAGTATTTTTGTATTATTAACTGAAATATTTCTATATGTTGTTGTAAGACAACAACGATTTGTTTTTAATTCGGAGCTAGAATCTGAGAGATGTAGAATGAGCCCCCACGATAATTTTGTTGTGGTGCGGCCAATGTAACTTTATGTTTTTTTTGTTGTTGGAGCTGCATTCTCACAATTGGCATTTAAATTGATAAATAACATTGTTTTTTTCCCCATTATCTTTGTCAGAGGTAAAAATATCATTAACGTGTAAATCTAATGTTTTGATTTTTTATTGTAAATTATAATTCTTATTCTATTATAATTGTATATAGGGGAAATATATCTATGTATTATGTTTTTGAGTATTTGTTCATCTAATCTAAAATTCTAATATCTTGGTTTACAATAAAAATAAATTAATATGATTTTTATTATTTAGTGTAGCATAACATTTATCATTTTTTATTCTTATTGTTAATCATTAGTTTAATTTGTTCGTCGACTAAGAAGTTTAGAAATACATTGTTAATAAGGGTTTGTTTGATATTTGATAGTTAAAATCATCATTGTTTGCATCAATCAGTACATCCAGAAAAGGAATTTTAATATTTACATTTAGTTTACAGTAAATTTGATTGGTTTGGTTTGGTGGGTTTTATGTAGGTTATTTAACGCCAAATCCATTTTTATGTAAATAATCTGTTCTGTTTAAAAATAATTCCGTTTAGCATAAGTACACAGTTTAATTGTCAAAAACATTTATTTCAAACTATTTAAGAAGTTATATGTAACAATTCAGTTAAGTGTAAATACAATTTTAATGTCGAAAAACAGTTCTATTTCAAATAATTCAGTTAATCATAAGCACGCAGTTTAAATGTAAGTACGGTTTAATTATCAAAAACATTTCTTTTTCAAGCTATTCAGTTTACTTAAACAATTCAGTTTAGCATAAGAATGCTGTTAGTCCTATTTAACCCATAGATAGGACCCTTATCAGGTGCTACCACTCCGGGCCAGAGTGGACCTGGGAGCGATGGTAATGAAGGGGTACTCCGCATTCTCCAAAGCTCCATCATTGCTGGAACCTCACCATCAGATTGGTTAGTGTCATATATCAGGACACTCGTTTGGGGGGGGTCTTACAGTCAGTGTATTCTACAGCCCCAGCCGACTGGGCAAAGTAAATTTGAGGACAGAGATATTTTGGAATGTTTCTTGTGATTTTGTAAGTTCTCCATTATTCTCTGCTAGAATAAGGATATTATCAACATACAAGCGTATATAAATATGTGGGGGGTTTATGTTATTAAATATTTTGTTTCCTAGATTAGACATGTAAAAATGACTAAATCTATAATATTTCAGATAATTCATTCAATTGAAAATCATCACCATATCATCAAGGCATACCGACAACATAAAATTTCTTTTGGCTCTCTCTCTCTCTCTCTCTCTCTCTCTCTCTCTCTCTCTCTCTCCGTCCCTATCAGCTATCGTACTCTGTAAGTCCTCCAGACGGCACCAAGCATCAGCGTTTTTTGCCTACACTAGAGTGTTTATGAGTAGGAATTCATAGAAGAACTTCTTTTTATGAGTTTCTCATTACTTCCTTAACAATGCAAAATATGTCTAGCTCTTGGTGAATGGTTTGCTGGATGTAATGTAAGTGAAGACAGAATTGTTGTTTTATAGGATACTGCTTCCAGGATGTAAATGAAGACGTGTTCACAGCCCAGAAACTTATATATTAAAGTGATGTTGTCTAGTCGCCAGTCTAGACCAGTCAATATCCATTCTCAGTAGTTTTTGATTAGCCATTTCTCATTTTTTTTAATCAAGCTTTTTTGACGAAAAAACGGATGATGCAAGACATTACTCTTACATCTATCTTCGTGTGATTTTATCTTGTTTTGTAACGTAATTGAACGGCTCATAGGAAATTGAAAGATGAGGTAAATAAATAAATCAGACTGTAGTCGCAGAATAACAAGGCTAAGAAAAGCTGGAGGTCCGAAATCTAGTGCGCATGCGTGGTGCAGGCCGAATTGAGGAGACAATTTGTGTCCTTTCAGCAGTCGACGACAAGACGTGAGAAGATGAAGACGTCTGTAGAACACCAGTCACGAAGATGTAAAGGACGAAAGTTTACGAACACTATTTTTTGGTGGGAGGGGTCTTCCAGAGGGGATGTGAGACTACGCGACCCAGCGGACGAGAATGTTAGAACCAGAAAAAAGTTCAAGGTCTGTGTTTGCTCATTTTTTTCTCACAAGAATATGTTGCTTATAATAATCTAGAGGACACGATTGTCGCCTGTTTCCATACTCCCCTTCTTTCTCTTGGCAAATATTTCCCATCTAGTAGTAAATAAACCTTTGTGTAGTTTAATAGCGTTTCTTGCATTCGTCAACTTGTTACCACGATTTGGTCACAAAGGGTGTCCAAAGTCTCTTTTGTACCACTACGATATAGTTTCCTCAAATGAAAATTAATCTCAGGCGTACGATTTGAGAATTTGGAGGATATTAAAAGAAATGAGATATTCTAACTTCAGACATTCCAAAATAATCATTTTTTTTGCTAACTTGTTGGATTGTGACATTTTAGTAAACGAGTTCAAACTCCTGTTGCACTATTAAGTTCACTTATTGATGAAGACATGAATCTCCTTATCCCTCAATTCATGGGTGTATTATTATCACTACTGTCCTTTTAAAGGATGGCTTTGACTTTAGATAACCTACAAAGTTTGATATGCCATTAGAAGGAGGTGCCCGTGGTGTAATGGTTATCGTCGCAAGATATGGACACGGCGACACGAGTTCAAATCCTGGACCTGACTGATTGCATTTCACATAGCACTAATACCCTTGGGAAAAGTATGAATCCAATTATTCTCCCTCCAGCTATGGGTAGACTAGGTTCTTCAGCCTTGGTTAGGCAACTAGTCTAGGAGAAGGAAAACTCTGAAATCAAACCTGTTAAACTCTGCTTAAAAAATTGACCTTGTGTCATATCCTGCCCGAGCGAAGGGGTTGGTAAATATGATATGCTATTAGAAAGAAAAAAGAAAAATATTTCGGTGCTTTGGGGGTCAGTAGAAAACTCTACAGTTTATGAGTGTTGCATGTCAACGGCACTTTCGGAAGAATATTAGCCTTTAATTCATTTTTCTTTTGTTTTTATTTTTGAATGTCAACTTTGATAGAAAGTCAGGAATTGTTTCGGCATCGTATTTGTATAGTAAATAGAACATTCAGGATAAAGCCATAAAAATATATATATAGATAAAATCATACAAAAATTCATGAGCAGAGAAAGTTCTAGATGTTAAGCAGCAAAAAATATTATAGAAAAAAGATTTTTGGACACATCGTTGTACTGTCAATAACTTCACTCCTTTCTTTTTATAGTCTTTCACCTTTTTTCTAAGATATTCCTTGACAATATTTTTGGAACCTTTTTGGTTTTCATTATTCTTTTGTCTCGATTAATCACAACAAAAGACAAAGCAGCATTCTATCTTTATGGAAACTGTATTTTTAAACTGAGTAATAATAATGATAAAAATCAAAAGAGAAAAAAAAAGAAGAAAAAAAAACGAAAGAAAAGAAAAAAATAAGAGCAGCAGCATCTACAAAGTTGTGTTAGGCGACTAGAAAAAGATCGGAATTAAGAAATTGGACAAATGACGCCAAAAAGGTCTCGGGTATTTTGACATTGAGTCGGAACGACAGATCACGTGATCAATAGCTAGATAAATGGATCTCCTCTCAAAGACAAAAAAAATATTAAGAATGTTAATGAACCTAAAGGGAAAGGAAACATGAAAAGAATGAAATGAAGCAATGAAGGAAAATGGAGACACAATATAAATAAAAGTAATTTTTTTCAGAGCAAATATAAAAAGTAAAAGATGCCTAAGCACAAGAAGAAGAAGAAGAAGAAGAAGAAGAAGAAGAAGAAGAAGCAGAAGAAGAAGAAGATCAACAACAACAATAACAACGAGGCGAGTGAAGATTGGCGGAAATAAGGATGAATGAAGAGAAAAGTACAGAAACAAAACAAACCAGCGCAAGGGTGAATAAAAAGTGTGAAACAAGCGATGTAATTTTGATAAGATCAAGGCAGCCAGTGAGGTGTGAACGGTCGAGTTATTTGAGCTGCAATCCCTGCCAACGCAGGTCTTCATGGCTATCAATGATCCTATTTGGCGCCATTTGCCTACTTTTCCACCAGACATGTTGACGTTGACAGAAAAACAAGCGGACAAAAATTCACCAAGTTTATACTGAAATAAGCATAAACTGTTTGGTAATTGACTGAGGAAAGTGGTTGAATAATAATGTTGCTTTATATAAATATAATAATACAGTCCGTAAAATAACGACGATGCTGTTGTGTAATGTTGTGTTTGCTTATATAAAATGCAAATTGTGAAATTTCTCTCCTTCAAACTCACTTTATCTGCATGTGTGTGTGTGTGTGTGTGTGTGTGTGTGTGTGTGTGTGTGTGTGTGTGTGGCTTCATCTTTGAGTTGTATTTGTGCTTGTAAATAAAAATATTTTGTCAATACGTGCATTGAATAGTTGAAATGTAAGATTTTTTGTATAATCATGCTCACATATAATATTATATGAAATATTTTTACAGCATGAAATCTTCTTTATAAATAGATGATTTGTGAGATTTCTAATATTTTACGTTTTTATCTTGGCAAGATAGATAGATAGATAGATAGATAGACAGAAAAAGCAAATAAAGAGGCAAACTAAGAGAATTATATATATATATATATATATATATATATATATAAGATTATATCATTCTCTTCAAAATTCTATACATTGTATATATATATATATTTATGTGTGTGTGTGTATTCGGTTTAAGAGAAAGTTTGCAAAATTCATAAGATTTTATCAAAGAGGTGTTAGAATTTTTAATTCCTAACATTTACAATAGGAAGAATTGTATTTTGAGAAGGTATGGTTTATTTGGCTTAATGCCGTATCAACCTTCATGGGTTATTTAATGCCAAGGTATATCCTTGTATAGGAACAGTAGAGGCAATATCTAACCAATGGCTAGTTAGATAAAGAGGTTCAGAAGGTTCTCAAGTATATTGCTCAGAAAGTGAAAGGAATAGTGCGACTGGAGTTCGAACTCGCTTACAACGATGTTGAAGTGCAGCACATTAGCCACTACATCTCGGAGACTTCCCCGAATTGTACAATTAAAGTACATTAAAAAACATACGTGATTCATTCAATATGTTTCCAGACTTTTTTCGTACAGTCATTTAAAATTGTTCTAGACTCTTGAACATTCACTATATTATTGCTATACATCTTATGAGATGACTGACCAATGTTTATGATTTCAGTTTTAAATCAACAGCTACGGCAGCAATTGGAATACACCCTACTAAAGCAGATGGTGAATTACAAAAAAAAAAAAACAGTCTAGACGTGAGGATACTTTAGAACAATGATATACAATAAAATTCTGTTTTAAACTTGAAAAAAAAAATGCCACAGAAATGTATGGAATGCTTTAGACTGCTTTTCGACCATCTTGCATGAATCGAGCATCAGTTTTTGACTGGCATAAAAGATTAAAGGAAGGCAGGGAGTCTGTGAGGGATGATGAGACGTGTGGGAGGAGTAAGGAAGTCAATACATCAGAGTTGATTGGCCAAAGGGTTAGGGTTAGGCTTAGGGTTACTATGTTGAGGCTTTAAGGGAGTTCAGGATGAGATTCTGTCGGAAGAGGCCAGCACTCTTCAAATCGGGTCAGTGACATTTCCACCAGGACAATGCACCAGTCCACAACTTCATCCTTGTCACAGACTATTTGACCAAGATGGGCATCAAAACAGTTCCTCAGCCTCCCTAGTCCAGACCTCGCTCCCTGTGACTTTTGGTTATTCACTAAGCTCAGAGGCTGTCGTCGTTATGAGACAATTGATGAGATGAAAGAGGCTGTGACGAAGGTCATTGAAACGCTCACACAAGAGGACATCCATGGGGCCTTCCAGAAGTTGTTGGAACTGTACAGCAAATGCATTGTCGCTGGAAGAGATTACTTCGAAGGGGAGTAGAGTTTCGTGTCTGTACTATCAATAAAAGTGTCCATAAATGTCTGGAAACTTATTTAATGATCCTCGTACATCACTCTAATCACATCATCATCTTCAACACTGGTCAAATAACCCGGTTTGATCGTACGAGTTCTACTTGGGGTCTCTTGAGTAGGAATACGCAGGTGGAGCCCATCCCTCTCCATGTCTACAACTGTTTTGAATTCAGAGTTTTCCAACTTCACCGATTGCCATACAAAGGTTAAATAGCTCTGTCCGTATCTACTATTAACCCATGACTGGAGTGTATCAGTGCTATGAGAAATGCAAATACTCTCGTACAGGACTTGAACTCAGGTAGCCGAGCCCACTTCCAAGCACAATGAGCGATACCTTAGAAACACCTCCTTATGATCCTTATGATCCAATGCAAAAAGATATTCATACTAAGTTAATCAATAACAACCAAAGAAAGAGAACACAAAAACTATTGAGGAGAGTCTCCAAAAAATTACACGTAAGCTCATAGAAAGCAGCTTATTGTGTCAGGGGAATTTCGTAATTTCTTTTTTCTTAATGACCCAATCATCTACAATGAATAAATAAAAAAGTTTAAAAAAAAAAAGATAAAGGGTAAAGAGCGAAGTGTAAAAGGTAAGATATACTAAGTAAAAATTAAGATATACCAAATAAAAATAAACTATAATAGGTGCGGAATGTGATAGCTTATACATATAACACAATATATGTGTGTATCTAAAACAACTGACCGTTCATATGTCATCTGTGCACAAACAAGATGCGACACAAGGTTAATTTTTAAGCGGAATTTAGCAGGTTTGAAAAGAATTTTCTTTCTCGTAGACCAGTTTGACAAACAATAAATAGCCCCGTCTGCCCGACTATTTACCCATAGGTAGAGGGAGAATGTTCTGATTCATACCTTTCCCAAGGGTTAGTGTAGTGATATGCTGGATTTTAATTCGGGTAACCGTTTCCATTTCCAAAGACGATAATTATTACACCACAAGGACCAACGCATGTAATAATGTAATAGTTTCAATTCAATAGTTTATATTCAGCAAAAATTAAGATACAAGATGAAATATATGGGATCTTGAGGCTATTTTTCCTATTTCTTTATCAAAAAGTTTCAAAATCATGGTAGATCAGATTCTATCTATTTGCTTCTTTCCATTTCTCTTTTTTGATAAATTATTAAAAAAGAGAAATGTTCCATGTTCCTATTGTAACATAACAAAAGGTTACTGCATGAGAAAAAATCAAAACGGAGGTTGGAAATAGAATGGAAATCTTAATAACATTAAAAAATATAATACTTGCCAGCTGCTTGAAGAAGGTAAACCACTGCTCACATTGACTACTTAGTCAGCTTATTTAGCTATTTGTTACGCACCCCACCAAACAAACGAATAGCCTTTTTAGGGTGGTTCCGGGTGCTGAACCGTAGCCCAGACACGCCCGGTGGATCCAAAAATTCCTTTGGTCCCGTCAGCATTCCCCTAGACAGGGGCACTTCAGGAACCAGGCGATAAAATTAGCCCCTGCAAGGAGGGTTTGAGCCTTGGGGATGGTCCCCTAAGACTCAAATTGGGCCGGCTGTGTGACGTGAATGCTTGGCCTCTCCGGCACCTACATCAGGCAGCCTCGACCAAGTAAACACTGACTTAGTATATTTATAATTTACGAAGCTCTTTGCTTCGATGTGGCCTGACTTAGTATATTTACCCCCTCAAAATACTGTCCAATGTATTTATGAGAAATGGGACATACTCATTCATGTTCATAGGTAGAGTATATAACAGTTCCCATATTCAGACTGTTCATTATTTCTTTCCTTTGATAAAAAAGCGCTTATGATCCTGAGATAATTAATGGTGGGGACGGGATAGAGTTTATATATTGGAAGGTATGACATAATGAACAATAATGAAATTCAGAAAATAAATTCTTGAAACGGGTTTACATCCAGTTTGCTCACTAATAGTTGTTAATAAGTCCCGAGTCAAAAAGAAAAGATTATATGATCTGGAAAGAGACGTCATTTTAAATGGCTTACACGAATAAGGTTTTTATAGTGATTAAAAGTTTATTTTTCCCAGAATGCAACATCGATGTCTTATATTGCAAACTGGAAATTATGTATGGCTTATTCCAACGACAATAATCTATAATGTTTACTGTTTCTTACCATCGCCCGCGAAAAGCCAATTTAAGGTGATTCTATTTTATAAGCAGACAAGAGTATGGACGTGGCGAGCCTCTTTCGGAATGACTAAGCCGCCTGCAGGGCCGATTTTGGCCAATCAAATATATAAAAAGCAACTAACAAGAAATGGACTTAACTTCGTAGATATGTTACGTCATGTCAATTGAAGCAAAAAAAAAAAACTCTGTCATAAAATGTAATTTTATTAAATGCCAGTTTTTACAAGCGCCCCAAAACAAAACCCCTCCTCAATACAATATTCATATACAACTAGAATATGTGTGAATTTTATGGGTAAAAATATCTATGACCAGTCAGCAGTCATAGACATCTGTTCGTTTATCAAAGTTTACTCGCAAGATATGGTTAAAACTTTCGGATTTTTTGTAAAAGTTAATTTAATCTCATATTCTAAACGTTGTTGGGCGTTGTCTTCTTAACATGGCCCATGACCTGTCTCCGCAACTTATGATTTCACTGCTTGCTAAATATTTTCTAAGTTATTTTATTACATATTGAAAAAATAGCGTTATTATTTGATGGACTGGGAATCAATGCTTATTAAGAGATCACGACCGTCTTAAGATGCCGGCAGCAGAAGCAGTCACCCAGCGTGCCAAATGCTTATGGCACCTCTCATATATGTGAAACAGCCGGACTTTCCAAAATACAACTAGAAAACGAAGAATTGAATTAATACAAGAAGATAAAGACAGTTAAAAAAAAAAAAAAAAGAAAAATCTCTGAAGTGAAATCAGGGTGCTCACGATAGCTGAGGTTAGAAAGTAAAGAAAAAGTGGGTGAAGCGAAGTCGAGAGAGAATTTGGAGGTCGGGCTCGTCTTCAGTTTTGTGATAAACATCTGGGGTTCAAACTCAAGGGAACAAAAAAGGGAAAAGTACATGGGTGAAACTTCTAGAACTTTGAAGAAAAAAACTGATGAACATAAAATGAATTTCAAAATGAACAATACACTTGATGCTACGATACGCCACAGGGACATATATGATCGCAATGGGAAAGGTATGAATCAAATTATTCTCCCTCCAGCTATGGGAAAATAGTAGGGCAGACTAGGTTCTTCATGTAATATAAGGGCCGAGGGATTTCGTTTTATGCCTTTGGGTTTAGTTAGGCTGAGAACCTTTTGGCTCTGCACATGGGTTAGTTAGGTGCAAATTTAAGCGCAGGTGTTAACGCGCGCGTGCGGGGAGGATTTGTCGGTCACAGATGTCAAAATAAAAATCCCAGGACCAGGGGATGTGAATGACGTCATGCACCGGAAGCGTGTGCAGAGGATTTTGGAGGATTTGAAAAAAGTCAGTTAAGTTGAGAACTAGACTCCGAACGGGAAGGGTCGACTTTGGGGGCTCGCTGAGGCCAGACGAATTTGTGCGCTACGGGCGCTGCACGTGATGGGGGGAGGGCAGATGGAAAAGTCATCATAGAAAGATTGTGCATCTCTCTTCCTTATGTCGAAACCTTTAACTCAGAGGTAATAAAAGGTTTCGTACCTGAACTAAGAAGTCGTTACGTGTTTTTCGTGTTTCAGGATTCCTATGTTCTATGTATATGTGTTATGAACATTCTATGTACGTTTCACATATCCGTATATGGATATAGTACATTCAGTCTTTGTGAGGCAGTTAGTCTAGGAGAAGGAAAACTCTGAATTCAAAACCTGTAAACTTCGCTTAAAAATTGACCTTGTGTCATATCCTGCCCGAGCAGAGGGGTTGATAAATATGTATATGATCGCAACTTTGATTTAATTAACGTGACTTATAGATGCACTACATAGACTCTAACAAAACGGCTGGAGAAGAAGCTAGACGGCAATTACACAAGAATGCTGCGAGCAATCTTGAACAAGTCCTGGCGGCAACACCCCACAAGACACCAACTGTACGGCCACCTGCCTCCTATCACGAAAACTATTCAAGTTAGACGAACCAGACATGCAGGACACTGCTGGAGAAGCAGGGACGAAATCATAAGTGATGTACTCTTATGGACCCCCTCACATGGCCGTGCAAAAGCAGGACAACCAGCACGAACATACATTCAGCAACTATGTGATGATACAGGATGTTGTCCTAAAGACCTGCCTGAGACGATGAACGATAGGGAAAAGTGGCAAGAGAGGGTCAGGGATATCCGTGCTACCAGCACGACATGATGGTGATGAGGATGATGATTATTATTATTATCAAAAAGAAGCGCACTTCGTCACGGAGAAAGTGTATTGAAAGTAAACTGTATTATGGAAATACTGACATCAATATACGGCCACATTTCTACGATAAATCCCGTGTACTCTACAAATGAATACTTAAGCAATGTGGGACACTAAAAACATTAATAGAAAAATAGGAAATAAATCACTGCTTACAAATAATCTCACACACTTAAACGATATATGCATATCCCCCGAAAAAAATGAAAGTGGTGTGCTTCTCTCTTTTTTGGCGTATGTAGAGTTTGTTTTTACGAAATAAAAGTGCACAAAATCCCGGATTTTTCGAAAGATTTCTTACTTCATTCAATTCGGATTTACGTTCATTTTTTCGGAAACAAAAAAAATCCATATATCCTTCCTTGTCTGATCTTTTTAACCGAAGATGCATTAGCCAAAAACTGTTCTCTCTCTCTCTCTCTCTCTCTCTCTCTCTCTCTCTCTCTCTCACACACACACACACACACACACACACACATACACATAAATACACGCATGTAAATTCTATTTTCAAGTTATGGTTCCCTGGAACATCAAAATCCACTTGATATCAAGTTCTTTTAGAGTTAATTAACAATAGGTCTAGTTTTCTTCAAGTCAGGGTTTGGTAGTCCGTTTGTATCTCATGGTCACAAAAGAATTGTATGCGTTTCATTTTCTAGTTTCTGCATATACCATTCGTCAGGCTTGTCAAATTTTAGTCTCTTGCACAATTCCTTGTGGATCGCCTCCCCATTCAGTCAAACTTAGTCGTATATTAATTTGGACCAAGTTTTTTGCAGTCGTTTATTATATGATTAACTGTTTAATCTACGTCATCACATAATCTATACTTGTAATAATGCGTATTATCCATTTTTGCTTTGGCATGATTATGCAACATGGATTTGTTTGGTGCTGCTTTTAAAAGTTTATCTCTTCTATCCATGCCTGATTCATCATTTACACACGTTTCTTAGTTTGTCGCTAGAAGTATCCATACATTTTTTTTTACTAATTTTGTCAAGTAGATTTTTTTATTATTGCTTTCATCTTCGTCTATAGATTATTTCTGCTTTTGCTGCCTGTAATAAGTTTTCTTTTCTCCTTTTTGTAAATCCTTTGAGTCCTTGAATTTTTGTATCTATGTAATCCTCAATGCTGATGAGTATTCATGGCTAGAAAAATAAATATGTTTATTGTTTTTACAATTTAATCCGAGTGGGTCATTAAATCTTTTAGGATTTTGTGTTCATGAAAAACTTAGATAAAGCCGAAAACCACATACTTTCGAAATCATCACAAGACAAAAGTTCTATAACCGTGTGTAATAACAGGTTGATATTAACTTCCCCAAATCGATTTGTACGCAAAATAATTAATTTATTCGATCTTTTCCCGAGTTGAATAGTTCATATTGATCAGTTGCTTGGTTTTAACGGCATGTCAAATTGTTTTAGACTATTTTATAGGTTAGATGATTTGGGAAACGCGTTCATTGTTCATTCATATTTACATTGTTTGCAGACGGTCCTTTTGTATACAAATAATTTTAAACAGGTTTATTTGACCCATATAGGGGATGCAGGCATTTATTAAAACTACGGGTTTGAGTGTACCTGAGATTAATGGCAATGATGGTGTATTTTACAGTCCCTAGATCTCCAAAACTTGATCTTCAACATCAGATCTGGTTTAATGTCATGCCCAGGACACCTCTGGTGATGTAATTGTTAGCAAGCTCGACTTGCAAACCTACACGAGTGAGTTAGAGTCTCATTGGGTGCCCCTTTCATATGGCCTTTCATATAAGCTTAGTACAGTTCCATGCCTAGGACACCTTTTTCTTGGGGTAGGGACTCTTAACCACCTACAGCTGATAAAATCAGCTTAATCAAAGCCACGATGAGAAGCCAAGAATAATTATCGTTAATGATTATATGTTGAATTTTCCTTCTCAAGGGGGAGTCCTCGTGGTGTAATGGTTAAAGCGATGGACTGTGGAATCGTAGTAAGCGAGTTCGAACTCCAGTCGCTCTATTACGTTCACTTTCGGGCAAATACCTTTGGGAAAAGTATGAACCCCTTATCCTCCCAGCTATGGGTTAAATAGTACCACTACTGTTCTTCTAGGAGAATAGATTTGGCATTAAATGACCTACAAAGGTTGATATGCCATTAAAATCAAAGAAACCAAACCAAACCAATCCTTCTCAAATTCAAGTTAAAGTAAACAGTTTGTGTCATGCAGGTACGTTCAAAGAAATGTCATTGGGTCATATGACAAGATTAGTAACTATTAATCTGTTATATACAAGGTTTCTCAAAATAGATGCAACCCATTAATATGATAATGATTAATTACTGAGACAAGAGACTGAGACTGGAGGTGCCCGTGGTAATGGTTATCGTCATAGGAAATGGACATGGCAACTCGAGTTCAAATCCTGGACGAGACTGATTGCATTTCACATAGCATTAATACCCTTGGGGAAGGTTTGAATCCAATTATTCTCCCTCCAGCTATGGGTAAATAGTAGGACAGACTGGGTTCTTCAGCCTTGGTGAGGCAACTAGTCTAGGAGAAAGAAAACTCTGAATTCAAACCTGTTAAACTCCGCTTAAAAATTGACCTTGTGCCATATCCTGTCCGAGTGGAGGGGTTGGTAAATAGGATTACTGAGACAAGAAACTCCATGTCAGCTGGAGTGGGTTTATGCTTGATCTGGATTCTGTATGGGCACAGCTGAAAATCCTTTTTTTAAAGATTTATTGCAACGATCCAAGTGACAGGCCAAGTTCTTGGGAACGTCTTTGGGGGACCTTTTTGAACTACTTCCGACAGAATCTCTCACCGCATCCATATTTTCAGGTCATCTTGCATTTAACTTCCAGCCAGAACTAGGATTTCCTGCCTTCTTGTTAAGGTTGTTTACTGACCCTGTAGCTTGAAAATGTATACCAAACGATAAATTTAACTTTTATAATTATTAAACTTCCACCGAAATTTTGCTTTCACAGTTTTGATGCCAAATATTTTATCTCTCTTGTCCAAGGCATTGTGATCGAGGATTAATATTTATTATAGTACGTAGACTATTTTCGGATCTGAAACAAAAAAGAACACAACATTATTATTAGTAGAGTTGTTAGCCGTCACATGAGTCCCATGTATACTCAGACACCCTCTATTTCTGCATTAACTCAACATTATTTTGTTTGGTTTGGTTTCTTTATTTAATGTTATAACAACCTTCACATGTTATTCAATATCAAAGCCCTTCCTGTAAAAGAACCTTACTAGTAGTATTTAATACATATCAGTGGGTATAAAGAGGTTCATGCCTTTCCAAGGGAACTAATCCGAAAGTGAACCTGATACCGCAACTGGAGTTCGAACTTGCTTATTACGATAAGGCAGGCTGGCCCATTAACCACTGCTTCAAAAGGACTTCCGCTCTAGCTTTTTGTGAAGCAAACGGTAAGGAAAAAACTCACAACCAAATAGAATGAAACTAAGTTTGATTATTTTGTAGTTCCTGCTATCTGGCTACCGGCTTGATAATATCCGTCATACATCTTGCAAACTACTAACATTAAGTATACGTCCAGTCAAATCGATTACCGATACAATGCCCTTTAAAATAATATATAAAATCATTGGCGCCCATAGATAACAAATAACTGGATAGAAAAACCTATTTAAATAACCTTTCTCTAATAAATCACTACATAAAGATTTAATAAAATTACCCCGGTAAGATATTAAACTTATGATGAGAAACAGATGCTCCCAGCGTTATATTTTTAATCGTACAAATATAGAAGACTTTAAACTGTACATATAAAGAAGATTTTAAACTGAACATATATAGAAGATTTTAAACTGAGCATATATATAGATTTTAAACTGTACCTATATAGATTTTTTTGAGTAAATGTTCTGAATAAAAAAAAAATTAGATTATGCGAAGTTTTAAAGTCTGATTTAAAGAATCTTTTGAGGAATTGCTTTCACCTCGAGTTAAACTCTACTTATTGTTAACATCTCTCTCTCTCTCTCTCTCTCTCTCTATATATATATATATATATATATATATATATATATATATATATATATATATATATATATATATAGAGGACATTTTGGGTAGAACACTGAACTGCTGTCAGTGAAAAGGTTTCATTTCTGGAGTTCTGTTTTGATTTATCAATTAAGTGATTTTAACGGCAAGGCAACATTTCTGGGTTTTTTATGCAGAGAGTTTCGTTAATTGCAAAGATTGTACGTTCCTATTAACATTTTTGTATTGAATTTTCTTAATAGCTTTTTATTTAGCTTTTTGGCGGGGTTGTTTTTTTTTTTTTTTTTTGCAGGTGATTATATGATATCAGATATTCGTATCTAATACAAGTAAT
>OY757919.1:46761697-46819197 GCA_963585895.1 Sepioteuthis lessoniana
ACTGTCATTAGAGGTATGGATGCATTTTATTTCAATAGCCTGCTTAAAAAGGGCTAAGAAACGTAATAACAAATCGAAAACCCAATTCAAAAAAGGCTTATACGCCAAGTTTGGAAAATAACGAAATTTAATATTTATCTGAAATATCTCTTAATATTTTGCCGGTGTCTCGGGTATCTGATATCTCCGGGGTAAACAAATAGAAACTGAAGTAAATTAACAATAAAAAGATTAAATATCCTCTAAATATAAATAATTAAACAAAAGTTTAGTACATGAGATTCTACATATCTTTTTAAAGATAATAGCTTTGCACACACACACACACACACACACACACATTTATATATATTCATATAAGCTGACAGTAATTAAAATTTCACTTTCTTGCATTCGTTTCATATTTAACTATCAATAAATATTCTATCAAAACCTATCGTTGTTTGTTTACTTTATTTCGGATTAAAATTCAAAGTCTACAATATTTTTTCATACTTACTGTTTCATGCATACAATATTTTTTTGTTTTATTAGATATCAACATTCATTTAATGGCAAATCCATCGTTGTTAAATGGTAGAGGTACATTTAAACCCGTAGCTGTGGGCATAAGAGAGTTCATGCCTTCCCCAAGAAAAATAGTCTGAAAGTAAACGAAAAATGTGACTGAAGATCGAACTCACTTACTAGGATCTCGCAGTCCAACATGTTTGTCACTACGCCTGAGGTAATCCTACTTCAGCAGCATCTATAAAAGACGTTACTTATAAATAAGAAATACAAGAAACATTACTGTATAAATAAGCTCTGAGATAGAGAAAACCATTGAGTGATTGTACTTTCGAGAAACGATTGCATTCTACTTGGATAATTGGTCATGGTATATTTTATTTTTAAGTAGTTGCTTGGCTAGTTAGTTGTTGTTTTACCACTAATAAAACACACACACACACACACACACATATATAATATATGTGTGTGCGTGTGTGTGTGTGTGTGTGTATTATTGTATTTTATTTGGTTTAGAGGGCTATTGCAATACAAAATACTTATGCGGGTTTAATTATTTGGCTCTGCTGTTGCATATTGACCTCCGACCCGACCAAGCTGTCAAAAGAAGAAATGCACCTGTGTAAATAACAGGGGTGTCCGGTCTAAGATATCAGGAGATCAGGGCGACCTTGACTGTCGAGGGGTTGAAGTGAGTGCGAAATTGTGACGCTCGCAGGAAGAAGAGTGGACGTCAAATTATTATATAACCTCGGCGATAGGATGTTCAGATTAGTTGGAGAGAAGATGCTGGAATGAGGACCATGTCCCACAGAGGCTGGGTCCCCAGGCCCTCGGTTGAGCAGCCCAGGAGAACGAGAAAGAAACGGTGTTATGGCCATAAGAGTGGGGGTCAATAATTTGCAGTTCTGTTCGGTCTCCAACTCACCTCTCACACAGAAAAAACCTTTAGTAACCCTTTCCAACCCTTTCAAATAAACGGAGAGGTATATTTTTCTAAAGAACTGTGTCCGCTTGTCTTTATAGTGTTGAATATGTTTCTGCATGCACCTATACATGTACAGTGTTCATGGCTATACAACACTGCAATAGCCCACTAAACATATAAAATACAAGCAAATAAAATAATTTGTGCTATGCTTCAAGCAAATTATAAAATACTTATATATATATATATATATATATATATATATATATATATGTAGAAAATTTCATAACAAGTGGAAGGAGAGATTTATTAAGAAGTCGACACTATAGCGTTTCGGTTCTACTGAAAGTTTCGCCAAGGTTTTTTGTATTTTGCACTTTTAAACATCCATCGTTGACTTAACATCGCTAATATCATCCCTGATGATGGTTCAGTAGAACCGAAACGTTATAGTGTCGACTTCTTAATAAATCTCTCCTTCCACTTGGATTACCTCGTCAATTTATCTACATATTGTCGGATTACAATTCTTTATTTACTTTCATATATATATATATATATATATATATATATATTGTAAGCAAATAGTTTGTATTACGTTCATTTTTAAACGAATACTCAGAGATCGTTTGCTTTATCATCGTTAAAGGGTTACAAGTATTTATATTTAACTCTAATAATTATATTCAATATTAATCGTGTGTTTATACCGTTAAGTACTTTCAAGTATTGCGATTCAACGTTAGTTATTTTATTTATTAAGTGTTCGTGTATAATATAACTATTTTGTACATGGCAGTATGATTTCAAATAATCCATACTAATAATTCTTACTAAGTGATTGAACAGTTTTATTTGACCTTGAGATCGGACCCTATCAGGTACTACTAGAAACTACTAATTCGAGCCAGTGTGAATATGGGATTAATGGCCACGAAAACGTATTCCATATTCCCTAAATCTCCAAGATTAGAGCAGTTTAGTGTTATATCAAGTATGATTGTTGAAAGCGGGATTTAAATCCTCTGCAACGTTCCTGTTGGCATATTCTACAGCCTTGACCGACAGAGATCGGTTGATGTTGATGTGAACTTTTTTCATTAAGTTCTTTCTATGGATCATAGAAATTTTGACACTCTAAGTTCAACTTCTTTCCGACAAACGCAAAAAGAACCGCGGCAAAATAGAGTACCATTGGCAATTTGGGGTGAACACCTGGCATGTATTAACAGCTCTTGATTAGCAAACCAAAAATATGCGGCCTAGTCATTCTCGCTTTTTATATTCGTAGCTATTATGAATACGACTAAATACGGTATATACTCGAGTAATGAACGAATTCGTATTATAAATGACCCCTAATTTTTGCCCAAAATGTTATCAATTGCTCCAAACATTTGGCTCTCCTAGCCTATAGATATCTATATTCAACATGCAATGACATAAAGAAAAAGCATCCAAACTGTTACATCTACCGTCATAGTAATTTACAAAGCTCTTTGCTTTGATGTGGCACAGGGCCGAATGAATGGGGCACCGAATGAGACTCGAACTCAGTCGTGTAGGTTTGCTAGTCTAGCTTGCTAACCGTTACACCACCAGAGGTGCGCTACATATACCGTCATAACTACGGTACTGCAATCAAAATCAGTACCGAAAAATTAAAAAGGAAGTCTTCACCTTGAAGAAAGCAACCGTGTATACTTAAATATTATAGACATAGAAAATCCCCACTATTGATACATATTGATAATCTGGTAGTTATGCGTGTAAATGAGAAATAAGATTAAGTTAGATTTTTTATTTTGTTTATATAAAATTGCTCGACATAGTCTTAAAAAAAAAACGATCAGCTGATCAGTGAAAAAAAAAGTACTCTATATCAAATTTTAACAGCACAATTCAAGGTTAACTTTTCAAAACCATACTTCATTGATTCCCCGTTAGTCTGACATAACGTGTTTCTGCTTCGTCAAGCTAACATCTAAACAAAAAACTTGGTTAAAATAATGATTTTTTCACAGAACTTTGTTTACTATTTATAGTATACGCACATTTTATATGCACGGGTCATAAATTTTAAATAAAGCTGCCGACGTTAGTCAAGGGTGCCCCGAAGGCTCCCTTTTCAATAGCAACTACACCCAAGTGTAGGGGATGGCGCTACTCGATTGCCTGGATTGCTCCACTTTACTTTTCATCCTTGCCTTATAATGCTGAGTGTTAAGCAAGGTGGCATCACGTACCATTTTTGAGTCTTTGGTATGATTCGACCTGGGATTGAACCCCAGTCTCTTGGACAATGACGGACACTCAACACATTAGGCCAAAATCAATGTTAATTACTATTCGCTGTTAATGCAGCGGTTGTCTACCTCTACTATCCTGAAAAGATATTATAAGACGACCTTCACAGTCAGCTACCACGGATCAGAAAATTTCAACCTTTCTTGACATCCGTTATTCTCGATGTAAATTCCACACAAAGAGCTTATTCCTCTCTTAATCTCATCATACTCTCTAAAATCATTTGGCGGAGCTCGTATTGTAATGGTTATCATTAAAGAAAATGGACACATCGACACAAGTTCAAATCCTGGACGACGCTGTTTTCATTTCTCATAACATTATTGCACTTGAGAAAGATAGACACCTGATTATTCTTCCTCTAGCTACGAGTAAATAGTAGGGAAGTGTGTGCTCTTTAACCTTGGTATGGTAACCAGTCTAGGAGGAGGAATATTCTGGAGTCAAACCTGTTAACTTTTGCCTTAATAACTGACCTTGTGCCACATCTTAAAGCGGTTAAATACATATACTCTAAAAATATTCTATTGGTTCATTTTTCATACTTCATCACAATTTGTGAAGTAATGAGCAATTTATCGAAACATTTTCACATAGGTGTCGAAAATATAAAATAATCAGTAAAAATGAAAGACATACATGAGCTAAAATTGTACCATACCCATGATACGGATATGTGAAATGTACATAGAATGTTCATAACAGATATACATAGAATATAGGAATCCCGAAACACGAAAAACACGTAACGACTTCTTAGTTCAGGTACGAAACCTTTTATTACCTTTGAGTCAAAGGTTTCGACATAAGGAAGAGAGATACACAATCTATCTATGATGACTTTTCCACCTGCACCCCCATCACGTGCTGCGCCCGTAGCGCACAAATTCGTCTGGCCTCAGTCGACCCATCCCGTTCGGAGTCTAGTTCTCAACTACTGACTTTTTCAAATTTCCCAAAATGCTCCGCGCACGCTTCTGGTGCATGACGTCATGCACATCCCTGGTCACATCCTCTCTCTGGGATTTTTATTTTGACATCTGTGAACGACACATCCTCCCCGCGCGCGCGTCAACACCTGTGCTCAAGTTTGCACCTAACTAACCCATGTGCTAAGCCGAAAGGTTCTCAGCCAAACTAAACCCAAAAGCAAGATATATAAAACGAAATCCCAGGGCGATTATATTACAAAATAATATCTACAGACACACATTTATATTAATTTATATAGATATGAAATAATATGAAATTTACCAACATTCTTTTTTGTTCTACTACTGATAATAAAAAAAGATCTACTTCTAAAATTGGTAGTCTTCTTCCTCTCTTTTTCTATCTTTCTCTCTCTCTCGCTCACACACACACACACACACACACACGCCTCCTTCTTAAATGTTTCGTTATCACTATTAAAAACCGATTTTAATTCTCTTTATGCTTACATCTACTTATATAACAATTAATACTTGTACTTGATTAATACTTGAAACATCATCATCATCATGTCACGCCACTCCTCCCTATCGTTCATCGCCCTAGGTAGGTCTTCAGGACAACATCCCGTATCCTCACATAGCTGTTGAATGTATGTTCGTGCTGGTCGTCCTACTTTTGCACGGCCATGTGTGGGGGTCCATGAAAATACATCTCTTATGATTTCGTCCCTGCTTCTCCAGCAGTGTCCTGCATGTCTGGTTTGTCTAACTTGAATAGTTTTCGTGATAGGAGGCAGGTGGCCGTACAGTTGGTGTCTTGTGGGGTGTTGCCGCCAGGACTTGTTCAAGATTGCACGCAGCATCCTTGTGTAATTGCCGTCTAGCTTCTTCTCCAGCCGTTTTGTAAGCGTCCATGTAGTGCACCCATATAGCAGTATCAATGTGACCGCTGCCTGGAAGAAACTGCGTTTCATTTTATCGGTTAGGTCTGATTTCCATATAATCGATAGCCTATTGATAGCTGTCCATGCTTTCGTTAACCTCGTTTCGATGTCCTTTTCGGTTGATTCGAAGCTGCTTCGAATAAAACCCCCTGCTTTAGCTGCAGAGTTCGTTTGTCAATATCGTTTCTACAATTAATCATTGAAAACAACAATATAAAAAAACACAAGATGAATGAAAAAAAAAAATTACATGAAAGAAAAATTACATGACAAAAATGCATGAAAAAATTTGCGTGAAAATAAAAATTAGCGTGAAAAAATTTTACTCAAAGATGTATTAAAAAGATTATTTTTCCAAACGTTTGGTTCTGATATTTCAATAATAAATCCAGAAAAAAAATTAATTTTAACATAAAGTCTAATAAACAAAAGATTTATATATACTTTCAAGCTTACCATCCGTCGGAAAGACAAATCTTATTTAATGGCCCAAGGAGTTTGCAAGAAAGTGTATGTGTCTTGTTTTAAGTCTATAAACAGTGTAAGAAGTTTCTGCCATTTTAACCCTCTGGAAATGTGACAATAAATAATTAACCTAAACCAAGATTCCTGTTTGCTTGAAAATTCCATTGATCTCAGGTTCATAAATGTCATTTTTGGTTAGCTTTCTTAATTCTAACCTGCTTGCGGTTTCTCATTTGATAACACTGGTCAACACGACGTTTGGTGCCCAGAAAGAAAACACGCTTTTTAGCTAATTTGATTAAGCTGATTCTGAAAATAGCCTTAGTTTTTCATGGTTAGCTACCGTTTTTTATGTACTGTAATCGCTCATTTTTAGGAAAAAAGATCAATTTACGATTTTGACAGATAGCAAAATTTAGTTAATAAAGAGATTGTAGAAACCCATCAATTTTCAGGTAGACCGAAAGATTTATGTCCATTACCTGATAGAAACTATTTTTATTAGAAAAAAATTTTTTGAGTCACGAGATTTAAAATAGAAGTACCGAATTTTGGTCTTAATATATTTAATCGTTTTGTTTTTAAAGACTTAGGGTTATTGCAAAAATATTATTTCTCAATAAGCAGACCAATATTTGTGGGTTTAAATACGAATTGAGAAGTTTCTACTAATTACTTTCAGAAATATTGTCATCGATCAATATCACATATACAGAAAACAAATGAAAAAAACCTTTTTTTCAGAAAATGTGGCATTTCTGTACAGCTAAAACGGAAGGGTAGCTAAGCAAGAAAAAATTATGTCATTTTCAGATTCAGCGCCCTCAAATTTGCTAAAAACAGACGTTTGGTGCCTCGACAGCATTTCAATTTTTTTTGTTGACCAGTGTAACCGTAATAAACTACACGTTTTTTCTCGGCTAACGTTGTACCTCAGAAATCTTAAACAATTAAATTTCTGTTTCAATTCAAATATTTATTAAACTTCATTTATTTTATATTCCTGGTGTAATTTGAATGTACGAGGATCATTAAATAAGTTTCCAGGCTTTTTTCGTATGGACACTTTTATTGATATTACAAACATATAACTTTAGTCCTCTTCGAAGTAATACACTTGTTGTACCGTTCCAACAACTTCTGGAACGCCCCATGGAAGTCCTCTTGTGTGAGCATGTCAATGACTTTCGTCACAGCCTCTTTCATCTCCTCAATTGTCTCATAACGACGACAGCCTCTGAGCTTAGGGAATAACCAAAAAGTCATTGGGAGCAAGGTCTCAAATATAAGGAGGCTGAGGAACTGTCTTGATGCCCATCTTGGTTAAATAGTCTGTGATAAGGATGGAGTTGTGCACTGGTGCATTGTCCTGGTGGAAATGCAACTGACCCGATTTGAAGAGTGCTGGCCTTTTCCCTAAGAATCTCTTCCTGAACTCCCTTAAAACCTCAACATACTAAACCTAACCCTAACCCTTTGGCCAATCAACTCTAGTTTATTGATTTCCTTACTTCTCCTACACCGCTCTTCACCTCCTACAGACTCCCTGCCTTCCTTGAATCTCTTATGCCACTCAAAAACTGATGCTCGATTCATGCAAGATGGTCCAAAAGCATTCTG
Organism: Sepioteuthis lessoniana; assembly: GCA_963585895.1. Classification (NCBI taxonomy): domain Eukaryota; kingdom Metazoa; phylum Mollusca; class Cephalopoda; order Myopsida; family Loliginidae; genus Sepioteuthis; species Sepioteuthis lessoniana. The sequence goes on from OY757919.1 coordinate 46,769,407, forward strand.
AAGCATTTCATACATTTCTGTGGCACTTTTTCCAAGTTTAAAATAGAATTTTATTGCATATCATTCTTCTAAAGTGTCCTCACGTCCAGATTGCTTTTTTGAAATTCACCAGCTGTGACAATCAGGTTTTAGTAGGGTGTCTTCCAATTGTTGCTGTAGCTGTTGATTTGAAGCTGAAATCATAAAAATTGGTCTGACATCTCATAAGATGTATAGTAATAACATACTGAATTTTCAAGTGTTTACGACAATTTTAAATGACTGCACAAAAAAGGTCTAGAGTAAAAGTATTGAATTCACCACATAACTTAAAAAATGTTATCAGTCAACATGACCAATGTAATCCTTTTTTGTCAAAATTAGAATTTACTTAACTATTGGATCAAAGTTATTCAGAATCTTCTCTCAATTCTTATTGACCTAATGGGTACAAGATTTTCTCAGGTAGTAAATGAATGGAATACTCAAGATTTTTCCAAATACTCTATACTAGTATACGTCTACTGCATTGCCTTCAGAAGGATGAGATCACGACCAAAAAATGGGTGTCCTAGGTAATACATCAAACGGTATCTAGTGTTGAGGATCATATTCTGAGGACCTGGGGAGTATGGAGTACTCTTTCATTGTCATTAATCACAGGTCCTCTGTTAGTGTTCCATCTTTTGGTTATGTATGTCTGTCCAAATATAACTGTATAAATTGTTTGCATCAGCACGTGCTAATTGAAAGTATAAATGTGTACTTAGGGTTATTATTTTTCTGATTTCAGAGGTTTTTTTATACGGGAATCTTAGCGACAGCGAGACTTCACAAGTCTCCTGGTCTCTTCTTAGTATTCTGGCAGATCTCAACTATGTTGTAGTTTGGATGGTCTCCACTCGTCCTCTTATTTCCAAGTCCTCCAGTCCCAGTACCAATTATTTGGTTACTGTAACGAGCATGCCAATTACAATTTTTTCAGTTCTCTTGCAAGGTCTTGGCACTTATCTTTCTTTCACTTTCCTTCAATTTTACTCTGTAGTAAGCCGGAACAGTAGAATCCAGTGTTCGACATATTCTGTAATTATTATTTCCTCATAGTGGGTTTTTCACATCAACGTTAACTAATGGTTTTTCACTGGCGTTTGAGTGTCAGCAAGTCTCCTCAAGTCTCCAGGACTCTTCTCAGTATTCTGCCCATTCTCAACAATGCTGTATTTTGGATGGTCTTCCCTCGTCCTTCAACTCTCAAGTTCTCCAGTCGCTTTGATAATCTTTAGTTACTGTACCGAATGCACCAATCACGATTGGTATAATCGTCACCTTCATGTTCCATTTTTTTTTAAATTCCCTTGCAAGGTCGATGTACTTTTCCTTCTTTTCACTTTCATTCAATTTTATTCTGTGGTCTGCCGGTACAGCAAAGTCGACAATTTTGCAAGTTCTCTTTTTTTTTTGTTGTTGTTGATTACTATAAGGTCTTGTCTTCCGGCCGAGTTTTGGTGATCCGTTTGTATGTCAAAGTCTCATTGGAGTTTGTGTGTCTCATTCTCCAGGACAGCTGCTGGGTTGAGCATATACCATTTGTTCGTATGGTCAAATTTAAATTTCTTTCACATATCCCAGTGGATCACCTTGCCCACCCAGTCGTGTCTAGTCTTATCCTACTTACCAACCCCTCCGATCGGGCAGGATATGACACAAGGTCAATTTTTAAGCGGAGTTTAACAGGTTTGAATTCAGAGTTTTCCTTCTCCTAGACTAGTTGCCTAACCAAGGCTGAAGAACCTAGTCTGTCCTACTATTTACCCATAGCTGGAGGGAGAATAATTGGATTCATACCTTTCCCAAGGGTATTAGTGCTATGTGAAATGCAATCAGTCTCGTCCAGGTTTTCAACTCGTGTCGCCGTGTTCATTTCCTACGACGATAACCATTACACTACGGGCAACTCCAAGACACTAAGTTGAAGTTAATGATGTAGATTTAGTTCAACAGATCTGAGATATATAGAGTAACTATCCATTACCATTACCCACTAGTGAACCTTTACTCGGGTCTCATCTATGGGTAAAATCGATATGTTTGAAAATTATTTATATCTGGGAAAAAAGTGATTCACTAACCCTATGTATAAGATAACACGAGACGAGTTGACATGCCGTTAAAATCAATCAGCCAATTTGATACCACGTGACTCTGTAAAGTCAATTTTATGTGGGGGTGTCCTCTTGGTGTAATGGTTAAAGCGATGGACTGCGGAATCGTAGTAAGCGAGTTCGTATTCCAGTCGCGCTATTACGTTCACTTTCGCACAAATACCCTTGGGAAAGGTATGGACCCCCTCATCCTCCCAACTATGGGTTAAATAGTACCACTACGGTTCTTCTAGGAGAATGGCTTTGGCGTTAAATAACCTGCAAAGGTTGATATGCCATTAAACAAAGAAACCAAAGCAAAGCAAACCAATTTTATGTTACACAGCTGATTAACAAACTTTGAGAGAAGTCATAGTATTCAGACGACCTAATCACTTTCTTGAAAAAGAAAGAGAAATCGTAGGATTCATAGGGATTTATTAAAAAAAAAATTTTTAATAAAAGAGCAAAAAAATTCATTTAAAAAGAGAGGTTAAAAGGAAAGCGAGAATAAAGACAGATGGAAGTTTGGAAAATCAAGAAACAAAGGAACGAAGAAATGCATGGACGAATCAAAAAAGGAAAAATAAATTACTTGAACATGAATGAGAGAAACATTTGGAGTTAAAAAATGAAAATGTTTGATAATGTACATACGTGTGCATAAGTCGATCAAGTAAATAGGTAGAACTTTGGGTTATAGCTTTGAAATCATTAGATCTGAAGCCAAGTCATCATCATCATCATAATCATGTCTCGCCGGCAGCACGGATCTCCCTGACCCTCTCTCGCCACCCATCTCTATCGCCCATGGCTCCCGGAAGGTCTTCAAGACTACACCCCGTATCGGCACAGAGCTTTTGTATATAGGTTCTTGCAAGTCATCCTGCTTTTGCTTATCCATGTGAAGGGGTCCACAGGAGAATATCGCATATGAATTCGTCCCTTCTTCTCCAGCAGTGTCCTGTATGTCTGGTTCGTCTACCTCTGTCGTGTTCGTGATGGGTAGTAAGTGACCATACATATTTTGCTTTGTGGGGCGCTGCCTCCATGACTTGTTCAATATTGCTCGCAACATTCTTGTGTAATTGCCATCAAGCTTTTTCTCTACACATTTTCTTAGCGTCCATGTAGTGCATCCATATAGCAATATTGATATGACCACTGCTTGGAAAAAAGTGCGTTTCATTTTATCAGTCAGGTCTGACTTCCGTATGACAGATAGTTATCGTTATCTGTCCATGCCTTTGCTGGTCACGTGTTGTTGTCTGTCTCAGTTGATGAGACACTGCTTCCTTGGTAGGTGAACCTGTCCACTAGTTTCAAAGAACTACCATTTAGTGTGGAAATGTCGCCTCTTTGATTAATGCACATCTTGTCTCCGTTGACATGGAGGCCTATGCAGGCTGCTGTTCATTCCTGACTTTGTAGTACTGTTTCTAATCCTTCCCATTATAACTGAAAGTTACGCATATTGACACCAATGTTATGCCTAAATATTAGGTATTAACAGTTCGATTAATATATGAATATAGATGCCAGTCATACAGGTCTGAAAAGAATGAAGAAGTGCGACGCAGTATAATAACGAAATAAAAAGAATTAAAAAGGTGCATCAAGAAATGGAAGGTAAAGAAAGTAAGGTATGAAAGCCAAAAAATAAAAAATAATTAAATAAAAATTTTAAAAAAAGAACGGAATAAAGTTATCATCTTGAATTATACAAGCATAGATTTATTCAACCTCTCCACCACGGGCAGAATATTTAGCAAATTCGTTTTTAATCTTGATGTTGTAAAGCAAGTTTGAATCCAGAATTTTCTTTCTCCTAGATTATTTGTCATATCAAAGCTAAAGAACCCAGTCTGCTCTTCTATTTAACCATAGCTGGCGGTCAGGGGAAGTACTGATAGATTCATGCAAAGAACTCGGGTCGCCGAATTCATTTCCCACGACGATAACTGTTACACTAAATGCAACTCCCTAAGTGGTAGATGTCATAGTAAAGTATTTTTAGCACGTTCAAGAGAGGTCAGCAGCGCCGATAATAAATTGGGTTATGAATACTGAGTTTGTCAAAATGCTTTCTCTTGTCAGATGGGCGTAACCCCAAATTTACGTCTCCTTTCGTTTAAGTTAAGACTATGCAGTAGAATACTTAACTTAATAGATATAACAATTAAAGAGAAAGGGGAGTTATAGAAGTTATATTCAGCTGTAAACGTGATCAAATAAATGACTGTACTGATATATCTTTAAACATTAAGCATCACTTCGAAGTAAATGTCTGCTCATCTTATATAATTCCTTGTCTGATTCTCTTTTAAAAGAGTGTTTCACCTAGTTAAAGACAGATGAACTTCGTTTTGAGTCCTGATAGTGCTTAACCTTTGGAACCTGAGAAGGAACACCCGTAAAAAAATTGCGAATTTCGTTTTATTTTAAGCGGGATCGTATTTGTAGGTAGAAAGATTGGCAAAGGAATCGATACGTCTTCCGCATAAATATTCACATTTGACCAAATAATAAATTCATTTTTTACCACGCCTAAAAATTTGCAATCTTTAAGTGTTATATTTTTATATGGATATATATAATAGCAAAAAGAGACGTTATATATATATATATATATATATATATATATATATATATATATATATACTACGTTAAAATCGCGTAGATACCGAGTCAACTTCACTACGTAACAGTTCGTTTCTTCCAAATGGGATCATTGGTTTGATGATTACGCTCAACACACACACACACACATATATGCGATAACCGTCAAAAATCATTGTTGATATTGACCAGATCATGACATTCCGTAATAAATTTTGTCGAAATCTACATTTCTGTCTCCCATCATATATCTAGCAATCAATCTGTCTGTCCATTCATACATTTATCATTTATATTACATTGCACGCACACACGTATGGGTATATATATATATATATATATATATACCCATACGTGTGTGCGTGCAATGTAATATAAATGATATATATATATATATATATATATAATGATATAATGATATATATATATATATATATATATATATATATATATATATATATATATATATATATATATGTGTGTGTGTGTGTGTGTGTGTGCGTGTGTGTGTAATAACACGGTTGCCCAGAAGGCTGAAGCGGTAGAATTCACCGACGGCACCTCTGCAGAGGGATAAGACCTCTCCAATGAGTCTCCTAGATTTGACACTAAACAATCTGGTGTTGAGGTTTCAGGGATGCTGGAGGTTTAGGCAATGCCGAGCACCCCTTCATTGCCATTGCTCCCAGGCCCTCTCTGGCCTGGAATGGGAGCACCTGAGAGGGTCCTATCTATAAGTTAAATAGAACTAACAGCATACATGTCCTGGATATAACACAAAACAATATGATGGTGAGGCTCCAGTAATGCTGGAGCTTTGAGGATTACAGAGTACCCATTCATTGCCATTGCTCCCAGGTCCACTTTGGCCCCGAGAGGCTGCACCTGATAGGGTCCTATCTATGGGTCAAATCGAATTGTTTGGCATTTAAATAGAGTACAAACAAATGACTGGTGTCTAATTCAATAGTGATTCATAACAATACTTGAAAGCATTTTATTTACACTTATGCAAAACTGAATAATCTGAAATAAGACTGGTTGATCATTTAACTGTATGTAAATGAATTACTGTTGTTAGTGATACATATCAATACTTAAACCATTTAACAATGGCTTAGGTTATATTACTTGAAATAGAAAGTTGTGATCATTTAACTGTGTGTAAACAAATGTTTTATGCTTAATTCAAATTTAAGTGAATTTGGAACTATATAACTTTGACTTAAATTTGGAAATCATATCCATCTAATATATAAGAATAAACTTAATTTGATATTGAATAACCTGCAATGGTTGATATGCCATAAAACGAAACCAAATCAAACTTAATACAATTGAATTTTGATATACAGTCATTATATATACCATGTTCATATAGATTATAACAGATGTTTATAATAGTGATACACAATGCTATTTTTCAACATATGGCACTCAACTTTAAATATACGCCTTGATACATTTGGCACCGGGGGGTGATGTCAGTGATGTGTTTTGCTTGGTTCATTGAGGATTTTTGTGTCTCTCTACGTCATACTCCCCTCGCCAAGCGGACCCTATCAAAAATGATCAGTATCCGATACGCCCTTCAGTTTACGAAAAAGTGGGAAGAAAATAGGGCTATTCATTTATTTGGACGATTACAGACCACTCATCAACGCTTCTAATAGGTCGTTGCAAACAACCGGTCAAATGCGTGGCACTGTCTATTTTAGTGATCTGCGAAGACTTTAATACTTTTTTAACAAATGGATTGTTCGTAATTAGTCATTTGCACAGCTTCTGTATTCCTGTCCAGCACGCAGCCCTTGCCGGACCAGGGTTTCTCGTTTTTTGAGGGTTTTTTTCTTGTTCCCCCACCCCAAAATTCTCTTCTATACAAATTCAACTTTTCCAAATTAACTAAAGTTAAATTATATTGGGCATCAATCTAATCAACTTACTAAAGTTACAATAAAATCTGGAAAACATTTTCTCTCTACTTTATGCATCCCAGCGCAAGCTAATTATCCCCTTTAAATATTTCTAGTGAAACACATCGAAGCGCTCGAATCAATGCAAGAGGAAGTTTAAGTTTTAAAAGAAAAGTTTCATTGAAAGATTATATCTTTTCATGGGCTCCTAAAACACCTCTATACAAATTCTGCGTTTTACCGACTAGAGATTATACTGACTTCCAATATACAATCTACAATGTAAATGTGAATCTTTGTACACCTTCCCTGTCAGAATTTGATAATTAGATAATTAATGGTCAGTATGTTGCTGTTCATATAAACTACGTCTTGAATCCAGTCCATATTTTTATACCATCACAAGTTTTCCCATATTTTTGGTTCTTACTAATATGTGGAACGTATAGGGAAATCAACAAAACAGTTTAATCTGTTAAAAATGGCCGCTGTGGTCGGTAGTTTAAGCGCTGAAAAGTTATGCATTGTTTCACTCGGTGCACGATTTGAAAGCCACACAGATGAACATGTTACGAAGTCTAATTAGGGAACTTATGCTTTACGAGTTCAAACCCGGCTATAACACCGATGAAACAGATTTAAAAAAATTTGTTGAGCAAATGCTTAAGACGCAGGGGATCATAGTACAGTAAGCAGATGATAGAAGAAATTCTTTTGGCTTCTTTGTTAAATGGCATATCAACATTTGTGGGTTATTTAATACGAAATCTATACTTGTAAAAGAAAAAAACAAATGATACTATTTAACTCATAGCTGGGGGATAAGAATGTTAGTGCCTTTCCTAAGGTTATTAGTCTGAAAGTGAATATGATCGCCTGACTGGAGATTAGAGACTGGAGTCCGACGCGTTAGTCTTTAAGTTACCTGGATTTCCCAGGAAAAATTTTGCCCAGGTTACAAAAAACTCCTCGACCAGGCCAGGTCAGGTAGATGTAAAAGCGTTGATTCCGAGGTCGTGCTCGAAGCCATAAACTCGAATCGAGTGAGTAGCACATGGAGAGTATGAAGTGAGCTCAACATCTCACAGTTCAGTGAGTTTCATCGCCTTTATGAATCCGGTGAAAACAACCAGAGTTGAGGAACAGTGCTTCATTTTACCAAAATACTGCAAAACGTTTGACTCACCGTTGTAAAAACATTTTAAAACTGATGGTAAATTTATGAATTTGATTATTAGCAGACTTCGAAGCGAACCAATCCGAACTAAGGAAATAAAGAAATTCAAAGAAATTTTCTAATTTATCTCACCTCCACCCACTGAAATGATGGGTCTGCAGGGATAATGAGAATACCGCTAAGACTTCTTATCATTCGACTTCCTGCGATAACCACAAGACGCCTGATGGTGACACGCAGATGCATGAAATAATAATGATAAAGTTTAACACATCCTATTCAATCTTTAAGTATATGAAGTGAATTCAAAAGGTAACAAACACAGTTGTATTAACTGAGAAAGAAATGAAAACTGAATGAAACATTAACTTTCTTCAATACAGTCCTTTTCGTCTTTTTAAAATGCCCAGTGTCCCTTTCAGATGGGTAAGACTCTCTCCTTTCAAAAGAGTTAGTCTTGGTACGACAATAAACTTTATAGGACGATGAAGCTTCAGTTTTGGATATCTGGGGAAAGTACAATACCTATTTATTATTCTTACTCTTAAGCTCACTCAAATAGGTTTGGTTTCTTTGTTTAATGGCATATCAACCTTTGTAGGGTATTTAATGCCAAAGCCGTTCTCCTAGAACAGTAGTGATACTATTTAACACTGGGAGGATAAGGGGGTTCATACCTTTCCCAAGGTTATTTGCCTGAAAGTGAACGTAATTGCGCGACTGGAGTACGAACTCGCTTACTACGATTCCGCAGTCCATCGCTTTAACCATTACTCCACGAGGACATCCCACCTCTCTCAAATAGATCTGTTTAAATATCATTCGTAAGCGGAAGCGGAAATTTAAAAAAATTAAATTCTGTAGAAATATACAAATAATGTAAATAGGAACGTACAACGAATGTGAAGTTATAACCTCTAGACATAAAATAACCCGAGACAAATTTACATGTCTTTTAAATCAATCTGATTCTAGACTTTTAAAACATTATTCCTGCAAATTTTCCGTTTTTTAAAGCAACCTTCTTTAAATAGTTCTAACTGCACCGTTGTATTTCTGTAAACGTCTGCCACGTCCTGGACTGGTACCATTAATGATGAATTTTTATTTAACAAAACTAAGTAAAAAGCTGGACGGAGTGAAGCCTGTTGTGTACGAAAGATACAAAATCTTGGTTTTAGCCCAAAATGGCGACGTAAAATTATTTCAATTATATCACAGACGAGATATTTTGACATCTAGACATCTTTACATGCAAGAATCATTCAAAAGTTGTCAAATTCACCAAGAAAAAATAGCATTACTGAAGATTTTTCTTGTAGCATTACACCATCACAACTTGTAAAACTAGAAAAAAAAACTTAATAATTTTTACTAGTTTTAAAAGTGGAAGTGTGTAGTCAAAACAAAAATGTACAGCAATGGTTGGTTTTAATGTTTGTCAACTCCCGTTGCGTTATTTAAAAATTAAGATCGCAAAAATTAAGATACAAAAATATTTTCATATTCATTTTCTGCCGTTAAACAGGTCATTATGACTTGCAATATCAATATTTTAAGAGTAAACGTTAGTTAAAAATAATTTTAACCATTATCTCACACGGGTCAGTTTTATTCAGAGATAGATCCTATAAAATACTATCACTTCGGGTCAGAGTTAATGTAGGAGTAAAGGCAACAAAGAAATGACTCTGTACTCCCGAGTCCTCTGGACCACTAGCCTCAGCTTGCAGGATATACGAGGATCATTAAATAAGCTTCCAGACTTTTTTCGTATGGGCACTTTTATTGATAGTGCACATATGAAACTCTAGTCCCCTTCGAAGTAATCTCCTCCGGCTGCAATAAACTTGTTGTACAGTTCCAAAAACTTCTGGAAGGCCCCATAGAAGTCCTCTTGTCAGAGCGTGTCAATGACTTTCGTCACAGCCTCTTTCATCTCCTCAATTGTCTCATAACGACAGCCTCTAAGCTTGGGGAATAACCAAAAGTCACACGGAGCAAGGTCTAAACTATAGGGAGGCTGGGGAACTATCTTGATGCCCATCTTGGTCAAATAGTCTATGATAAGGATGGAGTTGTGGACTGGTGCATTGTCCTGGTGGAAATGCCACTGACCCGATTTGAAGAGTGCTGGCCTCTTCCCTAAGAATCTCTTCCTGAACTCCCTTAAAGCCTCAACATAGTAACAGTAACCCTAACCCTTTGGCCAATCAACTCTGGTGTATTGACTTCCTTACTCCTCCCACACCTCTCATCATCCCTCACAGACTGCCTGCCTTCCTTGAATCTCTTATGCCACTCAAAAACTGATGCTCGATTCGTGCAAGATGGTCCAAAAGCAGTCTGAAGCATTCCATACGTTTCTGTGGCATTTTTTCCAAATTTAAAACACAATTTTATTGCATATCGTTCTTCTAAAGTGTCCTCATGTCCAGATCGTATTTTTTAAATTCACCAGCCGTGACAATCCGGCTTTAGTAGGGTGTATTCCAATTGCTGCTGTAGCTGTTGATTTGAAGCTGAAATCATAAAAATTGGTCAGTCATCTCATAAGATGTATAGCTGTAACATACTGAATTCGCAAGAGTCTATGTCGATTTTCAATGCCCGTACAAAAAAATCTGGAAACTTATTGAAGGCACTACGTATGTATAATGAGTGGATATATGGATGGATATATTACCCCAGGGAAAATAATAGAATTCGCAAACTCAGATGTTCATGTAAATTTTTAGCAGTAAATAAAACAATAAAAGATAAGACCCAATTTTCTTTTCTTTAACAGCTGCCTATTCTGACTTCACGAAATATTCCCCAAACGAACTAGATTAAATCATTTATATACATAGTATAATTTTTTTTCAAGACATGTTCAGGAAAGTATGAAATAAAACAATATTATGGAACCTTATGGAATTCAGTGACAAATAATAAAAATTAAGACTTGATTTTCCCTCCTTGAGCTTTTATGATAGATTTAATTCTTTCAGGCATGGCTTTCACAAATTTAAAGAAATATTCTTAATCAAAGTGCCTCCAACGTTCCCGATGAGCAGCTCTTTTGTGGATGGAGCCTTCTCATGGGTCTTTTTTAAGGTTCCACAATAAATTTTCTTTTGGAACAAAAACCGGACTATTCGCTGATCATGTTATTGATTCTACTTACCATTCACAGTGAAAACATTTAATCCTTTTTATATAATGGTCCAAACCAATTTTCTATCGATGGAATGAAAAAATTACCCAAAACTTCAATATTAAAAAAAGAATTGATTGTCGAGATAATGTTTACAATGTCAAAACTCCCCAACCCTCTATAAATGTATCTTCCCTGCCAAGAACATCTATGTATGTATGTATGTATAAAACATTGAGCCGATTATTTTAGTGAAGTCGATATAATTTTATTTTCTTTACTTTGACTACTAAGTAAAGTGTTGGTTTTACAGATTACAGCAAAAATGGTGATAACTCGCTCATGCACGAGCTTTATAAGACCCCTGCAGGTTACCCTAAGAACCTGGTGCCAGTATGATTACAACGTGCCATTTAGTAGTTAGAAACAAACAACCCTACTGTCTAAAAAAATACCTAAATCTTATCTTCAGGACCTATCAATTCGTCATTCATAAAAATCATTACAAGTTTTCGTTTTGTCAAAAACTACTTCATTCAACACATCAAAATGAATTGAGACCAGCTAACATATTCTACATGTACGCACTCAACGAAATAGTAAAGTTTAAACAGCAGCTGAATCTAAAACCTTCTAATGTAAAAATCAGACTGACTAAATTTGGTCACTGAGCATAGGATTCACTAACATCTTCCGGTTAGATAACTAGAATCCAAGGATTAAAATTCTGACCAATCAGATGTCTTCCAGCATAATTAAAAGAAACTGGAAAATCAGTCTTCTTGATTCAACTGAATAGTATTTAATTCGAACATTTTTATTTGCATCTTCAAGTCAGTGACTCAGTCAATTTGCTACCCAACTCTACGCTGCTCTAACAGACATAAACTGACACATTGCTTTTTTACTTCACTCAATGTATTGCATACAGAACTCGTTGGATTCAGTCAAAATCTTTAAATATTTGGTAAAGAATCCGATGAGCTTTTGTTATTCTAACAAGAATTTTTGTTTTATTGATTCATTAATTTTAACAGCGTGTCCTCAAATCTTGGGTTATTTTATGATTAGAGGTCAGAGTATCATGTACGTTTATATCTATATTTTCTGTCTCGTTGTTTTAAAAGAGATTTTTTGCGTGCATATGGTATCAGGTGCTCATATCTAATATAAATAATTTGCAAGCAGATCTGTTTTCCCAATAGATGGGATTTGATAACTCGTGAGTTAGAATAAATGTGAGAGTATTCTACACTACGTAGATCTCCAAAAACGGGAGCCTTACCACCAGTTGCAGTTTAGCGTCATATCCAAGTTGAATCAATTTTGGTGTGTGAAATATATACATATATGGTGTAATGGTTATCGTGGCAGGAATTGGACACGGTGACACGAGTTCAAATCCCGGGCTGATTGCATCTCACATAGCACTAATTCCCTTGGGAAAGGTATGAATCCAATTATTCTCCCTCCAGCTATGGGTAAATAGTAGGGCAGACTAGGTTCTTCAGCCTTGATGAGGCAACTAGTCTAGGAGAAGGAAAACTCTGAATTCAAACCTGTTAAACTCCGCTTAAAAAAATTTGACCTTGTGTCATATCCTGCCCGAGCGGAGGGGTTGGGTAAATATGATATATGATTAACAAAAACATGTTTTAGATTAAAAATTATCGTCTCTTTTGTCTTTTTACACAATTCTATGTTATGTTTCAATTATCTATTCCGGTGTAATTGTTTTAATAATTTTTCTTTGTTTTCACTAGAGGTTGTTCTTTAACTCCAGACTTTTCTGTCGTGGTACATTAATCGATACTTGCCCATTCAGCTGGGGCTATAGAATACACCGTCTGCTTTTCTGCAGAGGGATACCCCCTACTATGACACAAAAAAATCTGATGGTGTGGTTGCGGTAAAGCTGGAGCTTTGGCAATTGCGGAATACCCTTTCATTGCCATCACACCCTGGTCCATTTTGGCCTGGAGAGGTAGCACCTGGGATGGTCCTATCTATAGGTCAAATAGAACTTTACTGCGTACTTATGCTAAACTGAATTGCTTGAAATAGAAGTGTTTTTACGTCTAAACTATGTACTTATGCTAAACTAAATTGCTTGAAATAGAACTGGTTTTGACTTTAAAACTGTATTTACACTGAACTGAACAGTTTAAAATAGAACTGTTTTTGATAAAAACTATACCTATACTAAACTTAATTGTTTGAATTAGAACTGTGTGACTAAAGTGGATAGCTTGAAATAGAAATGTTTTTGACGATTAAACAGAGCACTTATGCTAAACTAAATTGTTTGAAATAGAACGGTTCATTTAAATAAAAAGGGATTTGGCAGTAAATAACCAACAAAGGTTAATATGCCATAAAACCCAAACTAACAAATAAACAAGCAAATCGATACGCCTGCTTATTTACCTCCTGATAAGCGTATTTGCTACGACACTGTAGCTGTCATTCTGGACATATTTTGAAACCAATCTTAATATTTTGTCTTATCAGTGTATAACATATTTCTTGAGGGTGTTAGATTTCAGCCTATTTCTGCACCATTAAATTCTATATCTTCTTCTTTATGCTTGAGTCTTCCATCTTTCGGTAAATCTGGTTCCTTCCATTCGGTGCTTGAAACAGAAAGACGATAGTTTTCATTCGTATTGAGTGTATAGCACTATTCTTTCGAATGGCTTCTTGCAAAATTGAAAGAAAAAAAGAAACCGTATCTACTTGTGTAATGAACAAATTTTTAAGGCAATTTTTTCACATCAAAAATACGAGTCGTTCATTACATGAGATATGTTCATGAAACACCAAAGCTTACCTTGTTTCTAGGCCTAATCTTGCCGAATTTTTTAACTTAAGGGTCTCTGCATAGCCTACACTTGAACGAACGTTCGGTTTGTGTTTAATGGCATATAAACCTTCGTAGGTTTGTTATTGCCGAAACCATCCTTGTAAAAGATCAAGTATTTTTACGATTTTGCTCATGGCTTGGGAGGATAAAAGGATCCATACCTTTTCCAAGTGTGTTCGTCCGATAGGGAACGAATCAGCGGAGCCGAAATTCGAACTCGCTTACAACGATTTTGGAGTCCAGTACGCTAACCAGGGACTCCCTCTGAAGCAAACTAAAGATAAAAAGGTTTTTTCTTAAAATTTTTACTCTTTACCACACCTATCCGTATACGTACAAATATAGGGTGTCTCAATATTCATGAAACCCATGTGACTGATAATATAGGGTGTCTCAATATACATGGGATCCATGTGACTGCTAACAAATTTACTAATAATAATGACGTGTTCTTTTTTGTATGAGATTTGAAAATAGTATACTATAACAACTATTAACCTTCAATCACAATGAGAAGGAAATATTTTCCGTCACTACTTATTTGAAAACAAAATCATTCATATCTGTCTCAAAATAGATGCAACCCATTAATATGATAATGATTTATTACTGAGACAAGAATCTCAAAAAAAGATTATATGTCGTTGAAGCTGATATAATAACAAAACAAACATTGATTTTATGTTTCTAGCTGAAAGGATACAATTTTTTAGAGGACATATTCTAAATGACAGCTATTGTGCTTTTGTCTGTAATAAATCATTATCATATTAATGAATCTCTTCTATTTGGAGACACTCCGTATTATAAATAAAAAACAAAGTCATCTCATTATATTAACACGGGCTACTACATAAAGATAAAGACTTCATTAATAATTTCGGTATTGCATAGACTTTTATTGTATTACATTATTTTGAGAGTATAAATAAGAGTTTTAAATGTTTTCTCTTTATGCAATTGAATGTGGAAAAAAATATTCGTGTAGTCTAAAATAGCCGAATGTTAAGAGTCCTTCATAATACGAAATAAATGATAAGAACATCTTTTAGTGTACAACATTTAGGGATCGTTCATTACAGAAAGTCGTTCATTACTCGAACATATACAGTAATTGCAACAAATACCATGGACAAAATTTTAAATTAGTTTGACTTTCGCCCAATCAATTTTGGTTACGTTTCCTTTTCTAGAATCGATAAAAGTATGCTGAGTGTCCCCAAAATGAAACCATGTTTCTTCACTTTTGAACAAAATCCCAAAAGGCTACAGTTATTTTTAAAATAGATTGTTTGAAATATTAGAAATATTCAAATGCGTTTTTCTGCCTCTTCTTTTCTCTCCCCTTTACCTTTTGTCAGGATCAACGATAAAGTGTGTTGTGTTTTCGATTTTTATTCTCCTTTCTTCTAATATGTTTGAGCTCAATCTTCTTATTGCTTCTCGCTCTTCTGCTTTTAATGCGGTCGCTTGCCTTTGGTATTAATTCTGAGGACTATTTTTTCAGAAAGAATGAGAGAGAGAGAGAGAGAGAGAGAGAGATGAGACACAGTTTCAAGCAGAAAAACTTACATACATGTGTGTAAGAGATCACGGTAGAGTTTGAAAAGCTTTTCTGTGAGATTATCAATATCTGAATCTAGCGTCATCCATTTTTATGGAGATAAATTTGAAAAATGGAAAATACGAATAGAGTTTTATGATAGAACAGTAGACACTGCATGGCGTTTTGTTTAGGAAAGCTGATAGATATCGAATTAAACATTGCCTTTAATAAATTTGGCGTCCATACTTCCTAAGAACTGATATTTATATATCTATATATTTGAAAAACGTAACTGTGTCATGCTTCAATTATTATAGATTGATTAACAGCATGTCAACCTGTATAGGACTAATTTATGCTAAAAGTTTAGGAAATTGGGTTCCTTTACATTTTTGCGTAATTGTTTTTTGAGAGTTCTTTTCTTTTTATTTATTTATTTTTTTGCACACGATGATATGAATAACACATCTATATACCCTAAAGATATGGCGCTAATAAGAACTAAAATTCTGCATCAGAGTTGAGTTGGGAGTAATGGCAAAGCAGGTCTACTTCACACTAAGCAGATCTCGAAGAATGGAGCCTCATCATCACAAGTATTTTAGAGTCCTACCAAGGACACTGCTTTTTTGTCTAGAGGCGATCTTACTCCTCTACAAGTGTTATGTTTTGACCTGTTGACCCGGCCAAAAATGCCATTCAAAGTAATGCACCGGAAGGAAGTGACACATTCTGATGGCAGTTATGAGAGGAAATCGCGTGGGCGGAAATCGGCTGATGAAATTGGACGATGTAAAAAAAGATCCCATTATACTCTCATAGACTGACGCACCGGAAGAGAGTGACCTCTGAACTGGATGACAATTATTTCCGCTCGATGACGATCACACAGGCCATTCCAAAGAAAGCGGAAGTGACACATCCCGGTCGCTAGATATCGGAAGGAGTTGCGGAGGCGTGTCCATATCACCGCGTGGGAGTTTGAAGGTAATATAAGGCCGACGAATTGAACAGAGTACAGTTAAGTTCCGGTCAGTTGAGTTCAACGAGCCAGTAGACAGACAGTCGAGAAGGAAGACAAGCAGTATAGTTGGAGACGGAGTTAGACGCGAGTAGTAAGGAAAACCAGCACCCAGCCGACTCCAGTGCTCCGATTGAGCAGCCATGGAGAACGAGAAAGACACAACGCTGACGGCCAGAACTTTGGGGTCAAAATATTTCAGTTATGGTCGGTCTCCAGCTCCCTCTCACACGCAAACTTTGAGTAATCCTTTTCGAAACCTTACAAATAAAGTGAGAGGTAAAATATTTTATAAAGAAGTCTTCCTGCGTCTTTCTGTGTGCGTCGTTTATTCCTGCGACTTTATCATCGTGCGTCTTAATTATTATTGGGTCAGTATGTATCCGGCATATATATGTATATTTCTGCATGAATCAGCAGATGACTATATAACACAAGGAATGCAGTTAAAGTATTCTTAGACTCACCGACTGAGCTAACGTGAATTATTATAATCTTGGTTTCGTTTGGTTTCTTTGCTTAATAGCATATCAACCTTTGTAAATTATCTAATGCCAAAGCCATTTTCCTTGAAGAACAGTAGTGATACTATTTAACACATAGTTGGGAGGATAAGGAGGTTCATACCTTTCCCAAGGGTATTTGCGCGAAAGTGAACGTAATAACGCGACTGGAGTACGAACTCACTTAGCACGATTCCGCCGTCCATTGCTTTAACCTTTACACCACGAAGACACCCCGTAAATTATTATTAGTAACCGAACTTATGCATATAAGGACCCCCACGAAAAGGAGGGGACTTTTACACTCAGGCATACCCGCTTGGCAAGCCTATGTTTATCGCTTTGAGAATGCCGACGGGATCAAGCATTTTTAATGACGGCCACATATGAGTCTCGATTCGTGCATGGCCGCAACGATAAAATGACTCCATGTCAAATCTGACTTGGTTAGTATGGGAGAAATATCCCGCCACTTACCAAAGAGATATCCTGGCTATTATACGAAACTCTATCTGATGGTATGATTCCTATTCTGGAGCTAAGATGAGTGTATTATCACTTCCAAGTCTACATTGACTAATTATGATAGTTCCTGTTACGAATACATCAACTCGTCAAATAGATATGTTTGGTTGGCTGAGAGAAAAGATCAATTTTTAAAGCGATATACAACTTGTTAGAATTCAGAGTGGTCCTTTTTCCTCATCCAGCGGCCTTACCAAATCTAAATCTACATTATTATAGGGTTAATAAATTACACATTATCAAAAAAAAAAAAAAAACTAGAGTCGTTCTTAATAATTTATTTGGATAATATGCTTAACCAGATATTTCAGAATAGTCTTTTAAAATGAGGACAGGATGTCAACGTCAGAGAAATAGGCACTGAACGTAAGCAGTTCAGGAGCTTTGAAATATTTTAAGTTGTCATAATTGCAATAATCATTATTTTATTATTATTGTGACTACTACTAATAATATTGTTACTTATACTTAATTAATATTTTGATTATTATTATTAAATCATTTCACTATAAAATATTACTAAAAATTATGATTTCATTTCTTCATAAAAGTACGCAGTATCCTTGCGTAGGTCCCATCGAGAATTTTCTCCAAGGGTTTTGTTACAGTCTAAGTGATACAAGCACAAACTAGCACAGGTATAGCTATCCAGAAAAACAGCATTCGTGCGGATATTTACCTCTCATCTCGAAAACTACCCAAGAAAAATAAGCAAGACGTGCTAGAAACGGTTGAGGAAGTATAGCCAAACTCGTGAGCGGCGCTCTCCAATGGACTCCCAAACACAAACACACCAGTGTTGGCCGACCTGCAAAAACTTACGTTTATCATCTCGGTGTGGACTCTGGGTGCCGTCTAAATGACTTACCAAGTGCGATGGCGAGAGAGAGTGGGAGAGAGAGAGAGAGCCAAACGTAAATTGTTCTATATTCAAATTTACGTTATTATTACATGTGTTTGTTTATTTGATCTTATTTACCAACCCCTCAGCTCGGGCAGGATATGACACAAGGTCAAATTTTTATGCTGAGTTTAACAGGTTTGAATTTAGAGTTTTCCTTCTCCTAGACTAGTTGCTGCACCAAGGCTGAAGAACCTACTATTTACCCATAGCTGGAGGGAGAATAGTTGGATTCATACCTTTCCCAAGGGTATTAGTGCTATGTGAAATGCAATCAGTCTCGTCCAGGTTTTGAACTCGTGTCACCGTGTCGATTTCCTAAGACGATAACCATTACACCACGGGCACCTTTATTTGATTTGATTTGTTTGATTTGGCTTTATGGCATATCAACCACTGTCGGTTATTTATATTATATATTAAATATATGATTTTTAAACAAATTTTGTCGATAACATTTTTTCACCAAGTTAGATATTTTCACCTTTTTCTATCTAATATGAATAATTCTATTCATTATTAACCATTTGTTTGCACACAGTTCAATGTTTTCAAGTATTACAATGTATCACTAACAATTAAACAAAAGATCAATC
This sequence comes from Sepioteuthis lessoniana, assembly GCA_963585895.1. NCBI lineage: Eukaryota > Metazoa > Mollusca > Cephalopoda > Myopsida > Loliginidae > Sepioteuthis > Sepioteuthis lessoniana. Next base: position 46,788,333 of record OY757919.1, read on the forward strand.
ATTTGTTTACACTCAGTTGAATGATCAAACAGTTCTATTTCAAACCATTCAGTTTAGCATGAGCACACTGTTCAAATGTCAAACAGTTTTATTTGACCAATAGATAGGACCCTATCGGGTGCTACCACTCCGGGAGATAGTGGACGTTAGAGCAATGACAATAAAGGGGTACACCGCATTCCCCAAAGCTCTTGCATTACTGAAGCCTCACCATCAGATTTTTGGTGTCATATGCAGAATATTCTTTGGGGGAGTTTTACCGCTTTTCAGAGATGCAGTCGGTGTATTCTGCAGCCCCTGACAACTGGGCTATGTGTTTAATAAGTCATGGGATTTATTGGGTCTTCATCCTATCAATTCTATGTATGAAGAACCTATTAAAGTCCATCTATGTCTAAAATGAAAAATAAATCTGCAGACGTTTGCTACATACTCACAATAACGTCTTATATGTGTTGCTGTGTCGAAAATTGTTGGAAATATGAAATTAGATCTTTGATGTAAAAAAGCATGATTAAAGCTTCTTTGTATTCTAAAGCAATAGTATGTCAACTTTACTCTTGACATGAATTGTGATTGTTGAAAGCGCTTAAGAAAAAAACTTACGACGATTTCTATTAAAGTTTGGACCAAGCATTTAAAAATTTATGTGAAACTTATAAATTTAACACGTAGATACAGGTAAATAGTTGGGCAGTTTAGGTTCTTTAGCCTTGGTACGGCATCAGGACAAGGAGAATGGAAACGCTCTGAATTCCAAGAAGTTGTTAATCTCCTAAAAAAATTGACCGTTTGTCTCGGCCTACCTAACATATCTATTTGACCAACTGATGGATTCATAACAGGTATAACCACAATGGGTCAATGTAGTCTTGGAAGAGATAATACTCTCATCAGAGCTCCAGAACAGAAGTCACACCATCAGATACTGTTTAGTTTAATAGCCAGGAAATCTCTTTGGTGGTGGGGATATTTCACCGACTTCCCACCATGTTACATTTGTTATGAAGTCACTCTATCATGCCGCGATGTGCGAATCGACTCATGTGGCCGTCATTAAAAATGCTTGATCCCGTCGGTATTCCCCAAGCGATTAGCATTGGCCTGCCGAGCTGGTATTGCCTGGAGGGAAAGACCCTTTAATTTTCGTGGGGGTCTTTCCTCTTTGAAAGATGCTGTCGACCATTTGCAAACCCCATCGACAGGATTACAGAAATTTTATCTATCTATCTATCAGTTTATCCTAATGATCCGGAAAGATGAAACCTAGGTAGATTTCCTCCGATCCATTAGGTATTTAAATTGATATTTCCTATATTCCGTATCGAGCACTTTTTTCGTTTAACTTAACCATCTGTCAGTTTTTTTTTTCTTTTGGCTGGACAGTACGATATTTGTTGGGTCTTTTTTTCAGAAAATACGTATGTTTTTAGTATTTTCTTTTTTTATGGACCCCCCCCGCCAAATGTCAATTTGTGTATTTGTTTATTCACAAATTGGATCAATTGGGGGTTTTTTTTCAGTCTGGCAGGGTTAAAGTTAGAGATTAACCTGAAATAGAAATAAATTATGTATGTGTCAGTGTGTGTATGTGTGATTACACAGCTGCTGAGACACGGCTGGATATTAGCTCAGTCGGCTTGGGTTGGGGAAAACGCCACTATTTAATGCTCACTCCCAACAGACAGGGCTTTACACAAGGTCAATGACCCGGAGGTCGATTAAAGTGGGGATTAGGAGAGGGGGGTCGGGCACGAACGGAAGCTGGTGACTATGATGCATCTAGCCCACCCCAAGGTGGCCCAGCCAAGTTTGCCTTTTCTGGGCAGAGCCTGCTGGCGAACCAACAGGACGCCGATTGCATCTCAGCCGAGGAGTAAGACTCACCACTACCAAAGGGTCTCTGTAAAATGACATGAAACTATCTGATGGCAAAGTTCCAGTTCGGGAACTTTAGGGAACGGGGAATCTCCCTTCATTGCTATTATATCCAGGTTTACTCTGACTCTAAGTGGTAGTATATTTTAGGGTTATATCAATGACTTAAATAGAATTAGTGTCCTGGGTATGACACTTAACAGCATCTGACGGTGAGCCTCCAATCCAGGAGCTTTGTGAAATGTGGAATACTCTTGACATTACTCCCAACCCACTTTAACTCGAAGTGTTAGTACTTGTTTAGGTCTCATCTATGGGTCAAATAGAAATATTAAATCATTTTCTATACTTGAAAACATTTAATCATCATCATCATATCATGCCGCTTGCACGGATATTCCTGACCCTCTCTCGCCACTTCTCCCTATCGTTCATCGCCTCTGGCGGGTTTTCAGGGCTACATCCCGTATCCTCACATAGCTGCTGTATGTATGTTCGAACGGGTCGTCCTGCTTTTGCTCGGCCATATGTGGGGGGTCCATAGGAGTACATCACTTATGAGCTCGTGTCTGCTTCTCCAACAGTGTCCTGCGTGTCTGGTTCGTCTATGAAAACATTTAACTGTGTACAAACAGTGTACAAACAAAATGCCTGATGCAAAATTAGTATTACATAGCAATATTTGAAACCATTTCAATGTGGGCAAAAAATAAATAATGTTGAAGAGAATTACCAGTGATAAATTGTAATACTATAAACCATTTAACTGTGTACAAACAAATGATAAGCATTAAATTAGAGAGGAATTCTTGATGAACAGAATTTCTAAAGTTAAATAGGAATACGAAACTATTTAACTCTGTGAAATACATCAATTAATGTTAGATAGCAATACTCGAAACTATTGAACAGTGAGAAAACAAAAGCAATGCTTGAAACTATTTAACTGTGTGCAAACAAATGAGCTCTGACACGTTTAAATAACATGTTACCTACAGACTATTCGTTTACAAATCATACACATTCAATACATATTTATAAACAGGTTTGTACCATCAAAATTTGACGTGCCAAAAAACAACTAACCAACGGCAGGATGTGACAGTTCTTTTAAATCAGCGTGCAGCTAGTTTAAATTTATAGTTTTATGTCTCTGAATTCCTCTACTTATCACATTTATATCCTCTGTGTCGATAAATGCAACCCTATACGCACCTGTATACCTCTTCACCTGTATATATGTATGTTTGTATGTAATGAGAATTCTAGTAATATGTAAATAGACAAGTTTGTTAATGATCTAAAACTAGAGGTTAATTTATTGATAGGATGACACACTGTGTTTTCATAATAATAACAGAAGCTAAAAATTCGCTTTCTAATTAAAGTATTACAACCCACTGATGCAACCATGGAGTTTAATTTTGGTAATCATTTTTTTAATCCGTTACGAAACGGCATTTAGATTTTTAATGTCTGGTCTTTCATTATCTGAAAAATATTAAATAATGTAGAATAAAACATTCGAATATTAAGTGAGAAATGTTTGTGCAAAATCAACAATTAAACAAGCAACATCAGTAAAAATATATAAATACGATAAACACTTGTCATGTCGGCAGAATTCAATAGTGACAAATTTGCCGCAGTTAATTACATAGGCTTCTATTAATTAACATCATTGTCTGTATTTGGCTCGTACAACTTTTATTTTCTATTGAATTCTAAAAAGAAATGTTTTAGAATCTAATTACATCTTAACCCTTCAAGAAAGAATATTTGATTTGACGGCAATAAAATACAGACGACATTGCAGCTATGTTTTGTTATTAGCAATGTCATTGTTCATAACAAACAGAAATGGAATGGAGTGCATCTTTAGCAGTAGATTCAAGTGAACTGAAGAATTCGTGTACATATATAAGTGTATGTTTTTATTCAGAATATTCGCAAGTTTAACTGTTGATGGCTAATTACAACAAAAAGAGAGAACAATAAGTGCTTCTCTTCTACGGTGAACAGATTTTAATTAAATCCTCTCTAATTTCTAATTCCTAATTTCCTGCGCTCATAAAATAATAATAATGATAATAATAAGACTCAACAAAATAGCAAATACAGGCTCTGCGGTGACAGAGATGAAACGATCAATCACATTATAAGCAAATGCATCAAATTAGCACCGAAGGAGTATAAGACGAGACACGATTGGGTCGGCAAGGTGGTCCACTGGTAAATGTGCAAGTAATTTAAATTTGACCACACTAACAAATGGTATATACACAACCCAGCACCTGTCCTAGAAAATGACACACATAAACTCCTATGTGACTTTGACATACACACGGATCACCTAATCTCGGCCAGAAGACCAGACCTTATAATAATCAACAGCAAAAATAGAATTTGCAAAATTGTCGACTTTCTTGTCTCAGCTGACCACAGAATAAAACTGAAAGAATGTGAAAAGACGGATAAGTACTTCGACCTCGAATTGAAAAAACTGTGGAACATGCTGGTGACAATTATACCGATTGTAATTGATGCGTTTGGAACTGTAACTAAAGAATTACAAAAGGGACTGGAGGACTTGGAAGTTGGCGGACGAGTGGAGACCATCCAAACTACAACATTTTTGAGAACGGCCAGAATACTGAGAAGAGTCCCGGAGACTTGATGAGACTTGCTGTCGCTCAAATTCCAGAGAAAACCCATCAGCTAATACAGATATGAAAAACTCTAAAGGAGTAAATAATAATAATAATTATAATAATAATTAGGAATGGAGCAAACTTGCATAAAATATAAAATACAACTCTTGGCATGATTAAGTAGGAATGGTGATCCATAGAAAATTGTGCAAGCGATTAAAATTTGACGATGCTGACAAATGTCATATGCACAAAGCAGGATATTGGCAAGAAAATGAGACTCATAAAATCTTCAGGGACTTTGAGACATAAACGAGTCATTGATTCCTGTTTCGAAGAATAGACATAGTATTATTAAGCAAATAGAAACGAACTTGTCATCTAGTTATATAGTCGTTCCAGCGGACCATAAAGTGAATGATAAAAGAAAGCGGCAAGATAGACATGTACTAGTTGGAGAGTTGAAAGAACTGTTGAAGGTGACGGGGATACAAATTGTAGTTGGTGACTTTGAAAAAGAAACAAGGGAAATTAAAGATTAGAGGAAAATTAAGACAATCCGGACAGCAGTACTGTTAGAATCGGTTTGTTGGTTGATTGGTTGGTTGGCTGGCTGGTTGGTTGGTTGGTTGGTTCAAATTAACATAGGTACGCAGTTTAAATGTCAAAAACAGTTTCATTTCAAACAATTAAGTTTAGCATAAGTACACAGTTTAGTTCTACTTAAAAACTACTTCTATTTCAAACAGTTCCGTTTAGCATAAGTACGCAGTTTCTATGTCGAAAAAAGTTCTAATTCAAACAATTCAGCTGAGCATAGATTGGACCCTGACAGGTGCTATCATTCCAGGCCAGAGTGGACCTGGAAGCGATGGCAATGAAGGGGTACTCAGCATTCCCCAAAGCTCCTGCAAAACTGGAACCCCACCATCAGATTTTTTAGTGTCATATACAGGTCACTCTTTGTAGGGAATCTTACCACTCTGCTGAGTTGTATTCTACAGCCCCAGCCGACTGGGTCACTCGTTAGGAGGAGTTTTACTCCTCTGTAGAGATGCAGTCAGTGTATTCTACAGTCCCAGTCCACTGGACAAGTTAAAATCGGTTAGTTGGTTGGCACGGTGGGTTTTATAGCATATCAACCATTGTTGGTTATTTAACGCTAAATCCATTTTTATGCGAATAATTCTTTTTTAAACAATTCAGTTTAGCATGAGTGCACAGTTGAATTGTCAAAAATATTTCTATTTCAAACTATTCTGTTTATTCAAACAGTTCTAATTCAGATAATTCAGTTGAGTATAAGTACAGTTTTATTTATACTCAGTTAGATGTCAAAACATTTCTATATCAAACAGTTCAGTTTAGTGTAAGTACAGTTTCAATGTCAAAAACAGTTCCAGTTCAAACAATCGTGCTTAGCATAAGTACGCAGTTTAAATGTAAGTAAAGTTTAATAGTCAAAAACATTCCTTTTTCCAGCTATTCAGTTAAGCCAAACAGTTCTAATTTAAACAATTCCGTTTAGCATAAGTATGCAGTTAGTTCTGTTTAACACATAGGTAGGGCCCTATCAGGTGCTAGCACTCCGGACCAGAGTGGACCTGGGAGTGATGAAAATGAAGGGGTACTCTGCATTCCCCAAAGCCTCCCTGGAACCTCACCGTCAGATTGTTTAGTGTCATATCCAGAACAGAGATGCAGTCTGTTTATTCTATAGCCCCAGCCGACTTTGTGTCACTCAGATTCACGAGAAAATGACCACCAGTTTAAATGATGTAAAAAAAAATTACTTTACCGGCCGAAAAGTGGATTTTGCCGTCACAGTGGACCACAGAGTGAAAATCAAAGATGACGAAAAGGGAGACCAATTCTTGACCATTGCCAGAGAACAAAAAATGTTACAGAACATTAAAGTGATTGAAATTATAACTTGCACTTGCAACGATCCCCAAAGGTTTGGTAATGGGACAGGAAGAGTTGTAACTCAGAAAACGAACTGAAACTATCCTGACTACAGCATAACTAAAATCGGCCAGAATACTGAGAAGAGTTCAAGAGACTTTAAGTGACTTGCTGTCACTCAGGCTCAAGTGAAAGACCATCAGCTAACGATGATATGAAAAACTCACAAAAAGTAAATCTTACCGGAGAACTAACAACTTATTAAACATGAAAGTGACGGTGATACCAGTTGTAATTAATCATATTTACCAACAACTCCGCTCGGGCAGGATATAACACAAGGTCAATTTTTAAGCGGAGTTTAACGGGTTTGAATTCAGAGTTTTCCTTCTCCTCGACTAGTTGCCTCACCAAGGCTGAAGAACCTAGTCTGCCCTACTATTTACCCATAGCTGGAGGGAGAATAATGATTTTCATACCTTTCCCAAGGGTATTAGTGCTATGTGAAATGTAATCAGTCTTGTCCAGGATTTGAACTCGTGTCGCCGTGCCCATTTCCTACGACGATAACCATTACACCACGGGCACCTCCAGTTGTAATTAATGCACAATCGGAAAAAAATCCCCAAAAGTTTGGTAAAGGACTATGGATTTGAATATGAAGGTGACTGTGACACCAGTTGGGGATGGAGTCCTTATAGCTGTCCTTAATAACCAGGAAAACTGTTGTATAGAAGGATGTATGATACTGATACGTGTGGTTTGAACACAGATCACCAGCCAACAAACGCGGCTGTTTGAATGGATGGTACTTCTTAGGTCACATGACTAGAAGTAGTAGATATAAAAATCAGTCAGACAGATGTCTGATGTAGTTAGAGTAGCATTGTAAAATTGAGCATTTCGAATTTGTATTCTAAGTATTGAATTTAAGTTCTAAACTCAGTATTTGGCCTTGTACGAGGTGAAGAGATAATAAAGTGTCCGCCAAAATTACCCCCACCGCAACATTATAGAAGTATCGACAAGGAACCAGTTTCAAACATTATAAAAAGAGACAATAAAAATTAGACTAAGGTAGGAATAATTTAGTCATTTTGTGTTATATGACAAAATATTTCGAGACAGAGAAAAAAAAGGAAACGCAATAACTGAATGACCCTCCCCATCCCCGTGTATACACGTGTATATCTGTATAAAAGGAGTTAGATTTAGCATATTTACCAACCCCTCCGCACGGGCAGGATATAACACAAGGTCAATTTTTAAGCAGAGTTTAACAGGTTTGAATTCAGAGTTTTCCTTCTCCTCGACTAGTTACCTCAGCAAGGCTGAAAAAACCTAGTCTGCCCTAGTATTTACCCATAGCTTGAGGGAGAATAATTGGATTCATACCTTTCCCTAGAGTATTAGTACTATGTGAAATGCAATCTGTCTCGTCCAAGATTTGAACTCGCGTCGCCGTGTCAATTTCCTACGACGATAACCATTACAGCACGGAGTAAGATTTAGGGCGCAGGCGACACTACAATGGATGGACAGTGTTAAAAAAAATGAAAACTGTTTCCAAATGCAAGGAAAATCCACTCTACCTTTGGCAGAGGTCAACTGAGTTTAGACATTTTTCTTTTACTATATTTTCATTTTAAAATACATGAAAGGTTCTATTTTTGTTGAATCACTGATGTATATTAACTGTGCTTTAAATGCAAAAAGACAAATACTGTAATTCCAAGTAACAGTTGAATCGTTTAAAAAGAGGTAAAAGATGCTAATACTTTTGGAATTTATAAGAATTTGAAAATCTAAGCGTAAAAATAGAATGCCTATAAGGATGTAAATGTAATATAATGGCGGAGGGATTTCGTTTTATATATCTTGCCTTTGGGTTTAGTTAGGCTGAGAAGTTTTCGCTTAGCGCATGGGTTAGTTAAGTGCAAACATGGGATCAGGTGTTCACGCGCGTGCGGAGTGGATGTGTCATTCAGAGATGTCACTATAGAAATCCCAGGTAGGGGGATATGAATGACGTCATGCACCGGAAGCGCGCGCGGAGGATTTGGGGGATTTTGAAAAAAGTCAGTAGAGTCGGGTTGAGTTCATGGCTCGGAAGAAGACGGTTGACTTTCGCTAGCTCGCCGAAGCCAGGCCAGTGGTCTTGTGGCGGGTGCCACACGTGTTGCAGGGCAGATGGAAAAGCCAAAATAGAAAGAATGTGTATCTCTCTCCTTATGTCGAAAAGGTTTTTAACTCAAAGGTAATAAAAAAGTTTCGTACCTGAACTAAGAACTAAGAAGTCGTAAGTGTTTTCGTGTTTCGGGATTCCTATGTTCTATGTATATATGTTATGAACATTCTATGTACGTTTCACATATCCGTATCTGACTATGGTACACAAAGAACCATAAATAAGGACCCTGATGAAAATTTTAAAAAATGTTTTAAGCGATTGTGATTTAAAACTTAATCTAGGCAACAGGGGGAAGGGTTTTTTTTTTCTTCTCAAAAGCCATGGGAATCAGCATGGTGGACGTAAAAGCGAGCGGAAAACCCCTATGAGGGTTCAACGCCGTGCCTAACCAGGTTCAGGGCATAGGAATCCTACGGTTCAAAGGCCAAGATCAAATAGTTCGATCGGGCAACTACTGCTGATCATCTATAAAGGTGGCTTCTATAGATGTGAATAAAAACACAACCATCGAAAGATTACCATGACTTACACTCAAACCATTTCTTCAAACCGTATTGCACTTCATGGGGGTAAAAAAGAGGCGCGTCCTGCAGAGGTTGTAGCCTTGGGCCAAGTTTTTGAAAAATCAACTACAGAGCTAAAACTAAAACAAAAATTACTAAAATGCAAACGCACAATACAAATAGCAATATTCAACGCTAGAACTTTAAAAAGAATAGGCCAACTACCGGAGTTGACAGCTTTGGTGAGAGATCATAATGTAGACATCATATACATACAAGAACACTGATCTATTCATAGAGAAGATATCAAATATCGCAATACCGGCAATGGATGGACGTCAATCTGTGCATCTGCATGGAAAAACTCTGTTAATATCACGATATGAGGTGTAAGAATACTTATTGGACCATGGGCCCTAAAATCACAAAATAGCATTGAGAAAATACATCCGAGGATGATGGTAGCTACTTTTAATGGCAACCCCTGCGCAACAATCATCTCCAGCTTCAACCCTTTCCTTGCTAGTGAAGAAACTGACCTCATCGCTTTCTATCCTCCTTTGTTCGTAGCATCCCGAAACACAACTTTCTCGTCATCGGTGGAGATATGAATGCTCAAATCGGTAAAAATGTAAATGGGGAACATCTAACAGATTTCATGCTAGAAAATAGATTAACATGACTCAATACAAAATTTCAGAAAGGAAAATTATAACCTTGGACCCATACCTACGCAAATAATACTAAAGCACAGATAGACTACGTCTTTATGAATAAGAAATGTCATAATAGCACATTGAATTGTGAGACATTTTCCTCTTTCGAAAGTGTGTCCTCCGATCACCGATTTGTCTTGGCAAGGATACGACTGAACCTTCGAAGGAACCACCGTACACTATGATTGGTCCCTGCTAAACAACAGAGATATTAGAAATAAATATACGTTAACACTAAGAAAGGATTCGATGCATTTCACGAGTTATCAGAAACCTCTACTCCAGATGACGAATATGAGAATTCCGTCAATGCCCACCTAGAAGAAGCAACTAAACAAAGAGCTAAAATTATAGTCCCATGGAGGACATTAGCGGTTTTAAAAAAAGCATGCTGACGTAAAAATCCTTTCTAAATGCAATAGGCGGAATCCAACCAATATCAAAGCCCTGAAACTTAAGAAGGCACAAAATGAATTAGCTATCATATATCTAAAGGAACAAACTGAATGCATACAAAATCAGAACAAAACGATTAAATACTCAGTTGAAGATAGACAATCTAGGATAGCATAGTAAACGGTAAACGATGTGAGTAGAAGGAAGAGCACTTCGAAAGCTAAACTGAAAGCTACCAGCCAAGAAAAACGAATACACCTGTGGAAATAACATTTAGAGAATTCACTCAGAAAACCTCCGAAAGTTACACATGAAACAATCCCGAAAATCATTAGTCATTAATTAGACATGAAACAAGGATAGTTTAAGTAAGAAGAATTTGAATAAGTACTAAGAAAAATTAAAAATAGAAAAGCAGCGGGGCTTAATGAAATACCACCAGAAGTATGAAAGACCAGTTAATTCGACGACATACTGCTCCGACACTGTAATCCCGAATATAACCAAAACCAATAGACAGATGGACAAAGGGATGAATCCCCCCCTTCCCTAAGAAGGGTAACCTCGGAATAGGCAAAAACTACCGTGGTATAACCCTTACATCCATAGCACCCATGATCTACTCAATCACATAGAACCCAAAATTGAGGAGATACTTCCGAATAACCAAAATGGCAATCGGAGAAATAGATCCATGTCATCGCAAATTTTTTACTATCCATCGAATTCTAGAAGGTGTACGTGCAAAAAACCTTGACGCAACAATATTATTTGTCGACTACTCCTTGGCCTTTCATTCCATAGAAGTAAGATAGAACAAATACTACTCGCCTGCGGCCTACCCAAAGAAACCGTCGCAGCCATAATGGTGCTTTATAAAAAGACGAAAGTAAAAGTCTGCTCCCCGGATGGAGACACAGACTACGTCAACATTGCAGCAGGTGTGCTGCAAGGATACACATTATCCCCATACCTGTTTATCATCTGTCTAGACTACGTGCTTAAAAACGTTTATTGGTAAAATGAAAGATAACGGTTTCAAGCGGGCAAAGTAAAGAAGAACAATTATGGACGGAGAGTACAACAATAAAATAGTGCTTCTGGCAAATACACCCGCCCAAGCCGAAACTCTGCTACATAGCCTGGAATGAGCAGTTGTTGGCATAGGCCTCCATATCAACGCAATCAAGACGGAATGCATGTACTTTAATCTAAGAGGCGACATCTCCACACTAAATGGCAGTTCTCTAAAGCTAGTGGACAAGTTCACCTACCTAGGAAGCAGTGTCTCATCAACCGAGAAAGACATCAATACGTGACTATACAATTCATGGATAGTTATTGATGGGCTATCGTTCATATGGAAATCAGACATAACCGATAAACGGACATAACTAAACGCAGATTTTCCCAAGCAGTGGTCGTATCTATACTATTATATGGATGCACTACATGGACGCTAACTAAACCCATAGAGAAAAAGCTTAACGGCAATTACACAAGAATGCTGCGAGCAATACAGAACAAGTCCTGGAAGCAAGACCCCACAAAACAGCAGCGAAAAGTAAGCGATATATAACACGAATTGCAGTATTTTAAACAATAATTCTACGGACTGGTCCCACCCCTTTTTTCTGGGGGTTTGCCAGACGTTCTTCCTAAGTCTTATTTAAAGGAATCACCTGGAATCCAGTGGGGCCTATCCTTGACTGTGTTTATGACTTCATGCCTCAGTGCGGGGAATGCTGAAGGGACCGAGCATTTTTAAATAGCCACGCATGAACCTCGAATATGCGTGACTCCCCACTGTTAAATAATCAAGTATCACATCCTGGGTTGATGGGAACCACTTAAATACTTATTAATATCATGGTATTACACCCTGGAGGTGACCGTGGTGTAATTGTTATCGTCGTAGGAAATAAACACAGCGACACGAGTTCAAATCCTGGACCTGACTGATTGCATTTCACATAGCACTAATACCCTTGGGAAAGGTATGAATCCAATTATTCTCCTTCTAGCTATGGGTAAATAGTAGGGCAGACTAGGTTCTTCAGCCTTGGTGAGGCAACCAGTCTAGGAGAAAGAAAACTCTGAATTCAAACCTGTTAAACTCCGCTTAAAATTGACCTTGTGTCATATCCTGCCCGAGCGGAGGGGTTGGTAAATAGGATTACAACCTGGTTTTTCATTTTACGAGATGCACCTGGCGTTCATACCGGATGGTTTTACTTTGCCGATCGCCTGGTCCCAAAGGACCTTTGCCATGCAATATCTGCTTGGCAGAGCTGAGTTCATCGCTTGGCGCCAAAAGAGACCCAATATAAAGAATGACGATAGGAAAAGGCAATTTTCGTAATGGCGACGCATGAGTCTCGATTCGTGCAAGGTTCCGCTCTCTAAAATGACCTTGGTGAGAAGTCCAGTTAAATATCCCTTAATATGACGGGGTAAACCCCTTAGTTTTCTTGGGGTTACTAGAGGTTTTCTCTTGGTAGGTGTTATTAAGCTGATCACCTAGTCCAAGAGGGGTCTTCACCAATGCAGTACCTGATTTGTAGAGCTGAATTTATTGCTTGGCTCTTGATGAAACCAAAAAGGGCAACCACAAGAAGAGCAAACTTTTTTGACAGCCCCGCATGAGTTACGATTCGTGTTAGACTCACCACCTTAAATTGACCTTGTGTCAAATTTGGCATGCTGGGAGGTCGTATAAATCTTTTAATAACATGAGCTGTTTTGACTCAAATCTAACTCGACTAGATTTTAATGGAGATATCATTAATTAATTAAATGTTATTTATGATAAATAAGGATTATATGATAATCAATATGATATAACGTACATAGCTAAGGGAATTGAGTCATTAGTTCGGTTCGGTTTCTTTGTTTAATGGCATCTCAACTCTTTTTAGGTTATTCAATGCCAAAGCCATTCTCCGAGAAGAATAGTAGTGGTACTATTTAACCCATAGCTGGGAGGATAGGGGGGTTCATACCTTTCCCAAGGGTATTTGCCCGAAAGTGAATGTAATAGCGCGACTGGAGTACGAACTCGCGTACTACGATTCCGCAGTCCACCGCTTTAACCATTACACCACGAGGACACCCCCAGAGTCCTTAGTGGTGAAGTAGTTTCAGTTACAGACAGAAAAATAATCTCCTTTATAAAATTGGGAATAACTCCTTTATAATAAAATTGGGGATAATAAAATTACATTTTATATACATGAAGTTAGTATCATAGTCATGGCACATCTAAATCACTATAAGTGTCTGGAATTTTTCTACATTTTACTGAATTTAGTCCGAATTTAGAGTACTAAAATAGCCAGTAAGAATACGTTTCCTTCTCAAGAAAAATAGGAGAGTTTTAGATAACTTTTGTAAAGCTCTTCAGCATTAGAATTTTAAAGACTCAAACTCAAAAGTCTTCTTAGAAGAGTTTCAATTCCAAAACTGAACCCATTTGACGACTAATGATGGATTAGAATACTTTACAAGTATATCTGAAGTTTCTTAACTAAGACAAAATAATCTTCTGTGATCAAAACACTTGATTCAATAGGATATCGTTCATACACAAGCCCAAGTCAATATATTATCTATAAAGCCTGGAACATGCTGCAAGATGCACTAGTCTCTGCGTAAAACTTTCATATGTTTTAATCAAGATGGTAACTTTCATATGTTTTAATCAAGATGGTAACATTTATATATTTTAATCAAGATGGTACAATCGCCTCATTAAATGACAAGCCTCTTAATTTAGGAAACCAGTTCATATATATATATATATATAGCAATATATACCATCGGCTTAAATTGATGTCAACTCACGCATAGATAAAGCGTACACGGCTTTTGACAGGTTATTGACTATACGAAAATCGGATAAAATAAAACGGCAAATACTTATTTGATGAAGCCGTGTCCGTATGACTATAAGCTTGCACCATTGAAACGAAATGCTTAAAGAATAAAACCAGAACAAATTCTGTAAGCACTACTCTACAGAACAGCAGGTGCACGGCCAGTTATCTCATGCCTCGTCGGCTGGGGCTACACAATACGCCAACTGCAACTCTGCAGAGGGGTAGGATACCCTAACGAGTATCCTGATATGACACTAAACACTCTAATGATGAGGCTCCAGTGATGCTGGGGCTATAGAAAATGCAGAGCACCCCTTCATTCCCATCACTCCCAGGTCAACTCCGACCCGAAGTGGTAGCACCTGAGCAGTCCCTATCTATGGGTTAAATAGAACTAAACTGCATACTTATGCTAAACTGAATTTTTTAAAAATTAGAACTCTTTGACTAAACTGAATAGCTTGAAATAGAAATGTTTTTGACAATTAAACTGTGTCCTTACATTTAAACAGCGTACTTATGCTAAACTGAACCGTTTGAAATGGAACTGTTTTATACATTGAAACTGTACTGACGAAAAACTGAACAGTTTAATATAGAAATGTTTTGACAACTGTGTGTAAACAAAATCTATACTTATACTAAACTGAATTAGCTGATTTAGAACTGTTTGACTAAACTGAATAGCTTGAAATAGAAATGTTTTTGACAATTAAACATGTGTACTCAGGCTAAACTGAATTTTTTCAAATAGAACTGATTATTTGAATAAAAATGGATTTGGCATTAAATAACCTACAAAGTTTGATATGCCATAAAACCCAAACAACCAACCAACCAGCCAGCCATTTATTTCCCATCTCGTAAACCATCCAAGATGAGAAAAATATAAAGAACAGTGTTGGAGAAGCAAGGAAAAACTCATAAATGACATTTATTTATGGTTCCCTGCACAAATATACACCTGTGTTGCCGACCAGAAAAACTTACATTCATCTGCTCGATGCGAAAACTAGAGAACTTACGAAGACGGATAGCCAATAGAAATGATAGCAAAAGATTGTCAACGGAATCCATGCACTCGGATTATTATTATTATTATTATTATTATATACCCTTTTAGAGTTTTACACATCAGTGTTAGTTGATGGTTTTTAACTGGAGTGTGAGTGACAGCAAATCTCCTCAAGTCTCCAAGCCTCTTCTCAGTATTCTGGGCGTTTTCAATAATGCTGTTGTTTGGATGATCTCCACTCGTCCGCCCGCTTTCAAGTCCTCCAGGTCCTTTAATAATCCTTTAGTTACTGTGCCAAAAGCACCAATCACAATTGGTACAATCGTCACTTTCATGTTCCATAGTTTTTTTCAATTCTCTAGCAAGGTAGAGGTACTTATCCTTCTTTTCACATTGTTTCAGTTTCACTCTGTTGTCAGCCGGGGCAGCAAAGTCAACAATTTTGCTAATTTTTTTTTCTTTGTTCTTTTTTCTTTATTTTTCTTTCATTTTTTCTTTTTTTTTTCTTTCTTTTTTTTTTCTTTCTTTTTTTTTCACTGCTTCTGAGTTTTTCATATCAGTGTTAGCAGGTGGTAATTAATTAAAATTTGAGCGACAGCAAGTTTCTTCTGCTCCCCTGGACTCTTCTGGTTATTCTGATAGTCCCGATTCTTTTTTTGATTTTTCCATTTCTCTAGTCTTCTTCCCATGCATTTGGAGAAATTTCTATATGCATTAACTGCAATTACTATCTAGCGGAGTCGGCTGAGACTGTAGAAAACACCGATTGCATCTCAGCAGATAGGTAAGACTCGCCTAACGAGTGTCCTGGTGGCCCAGTCGGCTGGGACTGCAGAATACACCGACTGCTTCTCTGCAGAGGGGTAAGACTTCATCAGCAAGTTACCTGGATATGAAACGAAACAATCTGATGGTGAGGCTCCAATAATACTGGAGCTTTATGGAATGCGAGAACCCCTTTTTTGCCATCGCTCCCATGTCCACTCTGGTCCGGATTGGTCGCAGCTGATAGGATCCTATCTATAGGTTAAATAGAACTTAACAGAGTACTTATGCTCAATTGAATTGCTTGAAATAGAACTTTTTTCATTTAACTGTGTGTAAAGAAACTGAACTTATGCTAAAATGAATTGTTTGTAATAGAACTGTTTTGGCATTTAAGCTCGGTACTTATGCTAAATTGAATTATTTAAAATATAACTGTTTATATGTATAAAAACTGATTTGGCATTAAATAACCTATAATGGTTGACATGTCATAAAAGCAAAGGAGACCAAACCAATACAATTACTATCACTGTCACCGCCATGTTCCACAGTTTTCTTAGTTCTCTGTAAAAGTCCAAGTATTTGCTTACCTTTTCCATTTTTTTTTTTTATTTTCCTTTTGTGGTACGCCGATACCGTTAAATTTAACTGATGGCAAGTTTTTTCTTGCTAATTGGCACTCGTTTTGATTTTTGACCGGAATTCGGAGGTCCGTTTGTATCTCAAAATCTCAAAGAATTTCTATTTGTCTCATTCTCTAAGATTAATTCCTGCATTTGGTAGTATGGTCAACACTTAATTCCTTCCACCCACAATTCCAAGAAGATCCCTTTTTCTACTTTGTTGTCCTTAGTCTTGTACTCCTTATGGTATATTCGCTGTATTTGCTTATTACATGTTAAACTTCTTTCACCTCAGACGCACCATAGACTGTATTTTCTATTCAGTTGCGTATTAGCAGTTTTTGTTTCAATAAAATTAGCCTTGTGGCGTCCTTTTTTGTTTTTTGCTATTAAAATAGATTCAGCTTCTCTCTTGAAGTCTTCCTTTCTTAGCCATGTCCAGGCTTTCTTGTGTCCATTCTAGACAATTTGTCAATTGAAGTATCCACTGTTGTTTTTCTACTCATTTTTTTTTTTTTTAGTTTTTGGTACTTTTCTGTTTGTTTATGTTGCGAATGCTGTTACTGACTGCAGTAAGTAATCTTTCTCTGCTCTTTTTCAAAATTGTCTTCAAGAGCTTGTATTGATGCATCTGCGCAGTTCTCAATGTGGGTAAATCCTCTCCCTCCTTCTTTTCTTGACTCATATAATCTCTCTTTGGTCTGTGCTATCTTGGGGGTAAAACATTGCCCATAGTCATCTATTTCCTCCTTCTTTGGTTCATACGTCTGAGTTCCTCCTTTTTCCAGTTTAAGAATCGTCCCCAGTATCTTTCAAGGGAGACTGTTCACGTGCTTATTCATTTGATGATATTTCTAATGTTGAGTATGGGCTCGAGTCGCTTTCTTGTTCTTTTAAGCACACTTTTCTATTTTTTCTTTCATCTAAATCTGAGGGTGCTTGCTACAAATTTTCCCAAATACTTGTAATTTTCCTTTTCTCCAAGTGTTTCCATGCTTTTCTGATTTGATATCATCGTCACATTCATGTTTCAAAGCTTTCTTAGTTCTCTGGCAAAGTCTTAGTACATGTGTCTCTTTTTCCTTTCTTTAACGTTCACTCTGTGGTCCACTGGAAGGGAAAAGTCAGGTATTCAGCAGGTTGTAGTGGGGTTTTTTTTTGCATTGTCTCTTTGTGTCTCAAAATCTTAGAGAATTTTATACATCTCCTACTCCAGGACGGATTCTGGTTTGTGCATGTAGTATTTGGTAATATGGTCAAATTTTAATTTCTTGCCAAACGCCCAGTAGATCACTTTCCCCACACAGTCATTTGTAGTCTTATACTTCTTTTGCGTCAGTTTGTGACCATCACAAATTATTTTTATTTCGGTACGACCTGTATCAGTACAATGTAGCTTGGAGTGTTAAATTCTTTTCGATGAGATAGCATTTTCCAAAGGTTTTCGCAACACTCAATGCGATTGCTGTAATGTTGTTGTCCTACTTCAAAACGGGAATCAAGTGATTTTGTCAGTTGATCAATTGTAATCTAGTTCCGTCCATTTGAAATGGAATATTCTGATGGAGTTGGAAGGATAAGTTTGGTGTCAAAGGTACTGAAAGGCACATGACCCCATTTTCTCCATTTTTAAAGTAAATTAAGGCCAGCTGATAGACCAGAGAACAAGTTTATTGAATCTGGAAATATATTTACTCCCCACTTCTATGAAAATTATGACGATTTAATCCTACTCTACAGCCCTCAAAAATGACGACTAACATTGATGGGTTATGTTAATACAAGCATACAAATATCGAATATTACACTATCAACTCCCCTGAAGATATATTACTCCCCCCGCAAATAATTGCTGTTCTGGGATTGATACTGAACTGCATCTGATTGTGAGGCTCGAGTTCTGAAGATCTGAGTAGTGTGGAGTACTCCTTCATTGCCGTTACTCTCAGATCCAGGAATGATAGCACCTGTTAGAATCCCATATAAGGGTCAAATAATTATCATCATCAAGTCAGGCTGCTAGGATGAATTTTCCTTACTCTCTCTCCCTCTCCCTCTCTCTCCCTCTCTCTCTATCTATCAATCTCTTCATTCGTCCTTATCATTCATTGCTCAGGCAGGTCTTCCAGGCTACATCATGTGTCAACAAAAAGCTGTAGTAGGTAAGTTTTTGCTGATCGGCCAACACTGCATGTCTTGTTCGCCTTATTTGGATGGAGCTGCACAGCCGTTGTTTAATGGGATGTTGCTTCGAAGATTTGTTCAATATAGATCGTTGCATCTTTAAAATTATTGGTATTAGATAAAACCGGGAGAAAAAAATCTCTTTAAGATCCGACTATACAAAACTGTAAATATGATGTAAAAAGAATGCGTTTCTCTAATCTCAGAGCATTAAATAAAACTAGATGCCATCAAAATCAATCAACCAATCAATCAATCTATCAATCCATAAAAAATGGATGATGCCATTGAATAACATGAGTGAAAATTAGTAAACTCTATTAGGAAAAGCAGCGACATTTCTTTAGTTATCGAGTAGGTTAATCATATGCATCTTTGCAGCTGGAAGTAGTACTTGTTTGAGGCAGGAAGTAGTGTTTGTTTTGGCTACACAGTTTTATATCGAACTCGGACTGATAACAGACTTTACTGCAGCTTTATATGCAAATATACTATGTGTATGTGTGTGTGCGCGCACACTCGTGATATATGGACTGAATACTCAAAACAAACAATTTACAATCCACCGCCAAAATATGACATTTTAAATAATATTGTTGCAACTTAATCTTGCTAACGGAAAATTCTTGCCAAATCAAAAGTGATTGTCATTAAGAATGGATGAACGTATTGCTTCAATGGCCGACCGAATCATGATGATTTTAAAGAAGAAGAATAACTAGGAGGAGGAAGAGGAGAATTGGACATGTCACTAGTCTGAAATATAGGCTTCCGTATTACTGATGCAAACTGTCTGTGGAAACTGAACATAATTAAATGAAACTAAGTCTGATTTGGTTTAAGATATCATCAACTTTCTCCCAATTTTTTTATTGTCATTTACACGTCTTTTTTCTGTTGCATTCGAACAGGATGTTACTCTTCCCTAGACTGATTGGCTGCTTTATTTTCTTTTAAAAAATATCCAATTGGATTCAACTAATAGCATGGCAAACGCCGTTTTTTTATATTTGACTGGGTTTTTTTTATGGTTTTAAGCTATTTTCTGAATTCTTTGTGTCTTTTATACTGTCATTTTACCTTTTTAATTCATTTATTTAATCATTTTTTGCCTTCATTAATTTCTTGAGGCAGGATCTGAATGGACAGCGATAATGAGTAATTTTGTTAGTGTCGGGAAAAAAAAAGAGAATTGTTCTTGCATCTGTGCAGGACTGCAAATAATTGAAAGGGTTTCAAGAGTAGCAACTCATTTCTCTACATCCTCACAGTTGTGGCATATATCAACATAATGATACATCAGCATATTATTAGTTGATCTTCCTTTATCTGTATCTTGAGTATCAATAAATTATTCTTATATTTGTATTGTACTAGGTTGAGTCAAAAGTTTTGCAATATTTTAGAACGTGTAAGTTTGCGATACGTATATCACGTAACCAAAGCAGTTCAAGCCGCGGGAGATAACGGTTATGATTGATTGTACCATAATAATTATGCATTAATTTACTCCTGCTCATCGACCCAGGGGATAGAGTGTTTGCCAATGATCCAGGGGACCTGAGTCCAATCCCAGGTCGATTCATAACAAAGACGTTAAAAATGGTACTTGATACCGCCTTGCTTAACACTCAGCAATATAAGGTACGTATCGAGGGTAAAGTGGAGCAATACAGGGAGAAGAGTAGCGCCCTCCCCTACACCTCGGAGTAGTAGGTATTGAAAAGGAAGCCTTCTGGCCGCCCTCAACTAAGGTCGCTAATTTTACTTACTTTACTCCATGTGACATGTGAAAGACACACAAATAAACGTACAAGAAATTATTATAAGGAAGCATATGCTTTACAATGTTGAACTGCGACATAACCCACTAGAAGTAATGCCAAAAGATTTCTTGTGCTATTGGTCATGTCGCAGTTGATCACATTACTATAACTAGATGTTTTAGGAAATGATAAGGCAAGCTCAGATTGACCGAAAATCGACGTTTTTGAAGGTATGGACGAAATCACCGAGGCAAATCCGTCGAGTTACACAGAAAAATATCTGACGAGATTAGCATCTCACAGTCCAGCCCGGTTCATCACGTTCACGATCTCGGCAAAGGTATCCGGAATTAGCAAAATGTGCCGAGCGTCACCAAAATATTACAAAACATTTGACTCACCAAAAAAATAAAGTCGGCGACCTTAGTTGAGGGTGACCCGAGGGCTCCCTTTTCAATAGCTACAACACCAAAGTGTAGAGGAGGGCGTTACTCTATTCCCTGGATTGCTCCACTTTACCCTTGCTCCTTACCTTATAAAGCTGAGTGTTAAGCAGGGCGGCATCAAGTACGATTTTCTGAGTCTTTTGTATGACTCGACCAAGGATTGAACCCAAGCCTCCCTGACCATTGGCACTCTTTTGGTTTGGCCAATTCAGGATTACAGATGATAAGATTCTTTAAAAATGGTTTCAGTTACGGTTTCTTTGCTAATAGCATATCAACCATCGTGGGTTATTTAATGTCAAATCCATCCTTGTAAAAGAACAGTGGTGGTACTATTTAACACATAGTTCGGAGGATAGGGATGTTCATACCTTTCTCAATGGTATTAGTCCGATAGTGAACGTAATAGCGCGAGTGGACTTCGAACTTACTACTATATCGCAATCCAGTATGTTAGCCCTGATGCAATGAGAACTCCTCTGAGATAAGGGATGTCCAATCTAATTACTGAGAAGACTCATTGTTGTTTAACTTCAAGGATCTGGTGGTAACGGTTTTTTTAGCTTGGCCTGACTGCAAGTTTTCTCATGTTTATGTTGACGTATTTTATAGGTTGCTGTTTTGTGAGTTTGTTTATGAAAATAATATTGGAGTTTGATCCTCAGTAATGTTTTGTATGATTAGCCTTGTATTAGACTGGAGTAATTATCTCTTTACTAAACTCACCCTTAAGTCTATTGAATTACTTTTTTCAAGAAAATAATGCCCTATTTTAGAATAATTTTTTATTCATGAATTAACGAATTTAAACAGTGTTTTTATCCATGAAAATATGATAGCTGAACATCTATGCAGTTCTGCCATCAATTAGCAACCCTATTTATACCTGTATGATAAAACTCTAACGGTTTTGATGTCAAAAATGATAGTCGGTAGGAGAGAGATGAGGAGAATATGGTGTTATGGTGTTCAGCGGTGTTATCCTTGGCAGCAAGTAACGGGGAATTGTCATGACGTCTTAATATGACCAAGGTTCAGAAATGCCCCACTTCTTTTTTCCCGCTCATGATTAGGGGGATATAACATACAAATCAAATTCTGAAAGTAGTGATGCAAAATTAAAAAAGAGGACATTTTAATCATCAGAAATGTGATTTGGTTCACACAACTTCTTTTGAAATATGTTCTAACAGAATATAAACAGTTTATATTAAAATTGAACATTATTTTCTAAACAAATTATTAATTTTTGTATCTAATTTGATTGGTAGGCTGATTGTTTTGTTTTGATGGTATCAACCCTTTTCGGGCCATTTAATGCCGAATCAAGTCATTTTGATAAAAACTTTGTTTTAAGTTTTTTGTTTGGTTTATTATCAGTTTGGTCTTATGGCATATAAATCATCGCAAGTCATTTAATGCCAAATTGTTTTTATACGTATATATTAAATATAGGATTTGTAAACGCATTTTGTTGATAACATTTTTAAATAAGCCTAAGCTCATTTTTGCACAAAGTTAAATGGTTTCAACTATTTCTATCGAATATGAATACATAGTTAAATGTAAAAACAGTTCTAATTCAAACTATTCCGTTTAGCATGTCAACAAAGTTAAATAGTTCCGAATATTGCCATGTATTAACAACTGTTCAATTAAACGTCAGCCATTTATTTACACACAGTTAAACTGTTCTATTTCAAACTATTCAGTTTAGCATAAGTAAAGTTTTTGTTTACACACAGTTAAATATAAAAACAGTTTTATCCCAAACAATTCTGTTGAGCATAGGTACACAGTATCAATGTCAAACACTTCTATTTGCCTCAAAGAGAGGACACAATCAAAGGATACCACTCCAGGTCAGAGTGGACCTGGGAGCGATGGCAATGAAGGGGTACTCTGCAATCCCCAAAACTTCAGTATTACTGAAGCTTCACCATCAGATTGAATTGTGTCATATCGAGGGCACTATTTGGCGGAGTCTTACCCTTCTGCAGAGAATTAGTCGGTGTATTCTACAGCCCCAGGCAACTGGGCAACAACTAATTTGAAACATCAATACATCAGAATATTAGTTTGTGGCGCTATCATTGTACCATGAGATTAAGGTTAGTTGGATGGTTGGTTGGTTGGTGGTTGAGTTTTATGCCATACCAACCTTTGTAGGTTATTTAGTGCCAAATCCATTTTTAAATAAATAATCAGTTCTATTACCAACAATTCAGATTAGTATGAGTACAGTGTATAATTGTCTAAAACAATTCTATTTCAAGCTATTCAGTTTAGTCAAACAGTTCTAATTCAGCTAAATCAGTTTAGTATAAGAATAGATTTTGTTTACACACAGTTAATTGTCAAAACAATTCTATATTAAACAATTCAGTTTTGCGAAAGTACAGTTTCAATTTCTAAAACAGTTCCATTTTAAACAATTCAGTTTATCATGAGTACGCAGTTTAAATGTAAGGACACAGTTTAATTGTAAAAATATTTCTATTTCAAGCTATTCCGTTTAGTCAAAGAATCCTAATTCAAAGATTTCTATTTAGTTTAGTTCTATTCAACCCATTGGTAGGGCCCTGTCAGGTGCTACCATTCCGAACCAGAGTGGACCTGGAAGCAATGGCAATGAAGGGGTGCTCCGCATTTCCCAAAGCCCCAGCATCACTGGAACCTCACCATCAGATTGTTTAGTGTCATAACAGGACACTCTTTGCAGAGATGCAGTTGGTGTATTCTACTGCTACTGCCGACAGGGCAATATGCAGAGTTAAATGTCAAAAGAGTTTTAATTCAGATAATTCAGTTTAGCATAAGTACGCAGTATAAATATCAAAACAGTTCTATTTTAAGCAATTCAGTTTAGCATAAATCTATTTTAAACAATTCAGTTTAGCATAAATACGCATTTTAAATGCAAAAAAAACCCTGTAAATTTTAGAAACGACGGTTTAGTTCTATTTAACCCACAGATAGGACCCATATCAAGTGCTACATCTCCGGGTCAGAGTGGAGCTGGTAACGATAGCAATAAAGGGTACACCACATTCCCCAATGTTCCATCATTATCGGAACCTCACCATCACATTGTTTTCGGAGGTGCCCGTGGTGTAGTCGTTATCGCCGTAGGAAATGAGCACGGCGATACGAGTTCAAATCCTGGACGAGACTGATTGCATTTCACATAGCACTAATACCCTTGGGAAAGGTATGAATCCAATAATTCTCCCTCCAGCTATGGGTAAATAGTAGGACAGACTAGGTTCTTCAGCCATGGTTAGGCAACTGGTCTAGGAGAAGGACAACTCTGAATTGAAACCTGTTAAACTCCGCTTAAAAATTGACCCTGTGTCATATCCTGCCCGAGCGGAGGGGTTGGTAAATAGTACCATCACATTGTTTAGTGTCATATCTAGGACACCCATTGGGGGGGGGGTCTTACCTGCAGAGAAACAGTCGGTGTATTTTACAGCCCCAGCCGACAGGGCAAAAAAGGATATTAAGTACTTAATAACAGCGTTAAAGACTGTTCGGTTGATTTTATGGCATGTCTACCCTTGTCGTGTTGTTTAATGCCGAAGTCTCAGTAAATTTTGGCTTGCTTTTTTAATGGCATATCAACTTTCGTAGGTTATTTAATGTCAAAGTCATCCTTCTAGAAGAATAGTAGTGGTACTATCTAACCCATAGCTGGGAGGATATGGGATTGCCGAGGGTATTTGTCCGAAAGTAAACGTATTAGTGCGATAGGAATTTGAATTCGCTTATGGATCAAATTGAACTAAACTGTTTACTGACGCTAAAATGAATTGTTTAAAATTAAATCTATTTACATTTAACTGTGTGTTTAAACTGTGTAGTTATGCTAAACGGAATTGTTTGAAATAGAACTGTACATTCAACTGGGTGTAAACAAAAAGCTGTACTTATACTAAACTGAATTGTTTGAAACTTTTATCAAAATGACTTATTTCGGCGTTAATGGATTCAGAAAGGGTTGATACGCCGTAAAACAAAACCACCAACCAATCAACAGATATGTTTGAGAAGATCTTTAAAAAATGATTCAAATTGATACATTGGTTCTTAAAATATTAAAATGGCGACTATGTCTGAAGTTTTTACTTGTTTAAATTGAGTTGTGATATACGTTATATCAAACCTTGTAGCTAAATTAAAGCCAAATCCTATTTATACATGAACTTTATATAGATATATATATGGTTTGTAAACGAGTCAAAGTTTCTCCTGTTTCCTCACAAATAAATGGTTTCAAGTATTGTTATATAATATATAATTTTCTTTGTAATCATTTAATGATTTCAAGTATTGGAAAAACTAATAGTTCTATTTGCACACATTTAAATAGATTCAAATATTGCCATTTAACACTAGAAGAAATATTTGGATCAAATTAATTATTCCTATTAAATAATAGTAATTATTTGTCTGTTATATGGTTTCAAGCATTCCTATCCAGTAATAATATTTTTAGAACAAAGCTATTAGACACATAACACGTACTACCACTCCGAGTCAAAGTGGATTAATGTCAATGAATGGGTACTCCATTGTCTTCTGGTCTCCACATCAAAAAACTCATCACTCCTCCTCCTCCTCCTCCTCATCATCATCATCATCGCATTTCACATAGCACTAATACCCTTGGGAAAGGTATGAATCCAATTATTCTCCTTCCAGCTATGGGTAAATAGTAGGACAGACTAGGTTCTTCAGCCTTGGTGAGGCAACTAGTCTAGGAGAAGGAAAACTCTGAATTCAACCCTGTTAAACCCCGCTTAAAAATTGACCTTGTGTCATATCCTGCCCGAGCGGAGGGGTTAGGTAAATAGGATCATCATCATCAGGTCATGCCGCAATACATATCTCCCTGATCCTTCCTCGACACCCGTCTCCATCGTCAATCACTCCCGGTAGGTTTTCAAGGCTACATCCGGTATCGGCATAGAGCTGTTGTATATAGGTTCTAGCAGGTCGTTCTGCCTTTACTCATCCATGTGAAGGGGCCTACAGGAGCATATCGCTTACGAGTTCGTCCTTGTTTCTCCAGCAGTGTCTTGCATTTCTGTTTAATCTAAATTGTATAGTTTTTCTGATGGGTGATAGGTGATCGTACAGCTGCTGATTTGTCGGGTGCTGCTTTCAGGACTTGTTCAATATTGCCCGCAGCTTTCTTGTGTAGTTGCCGTCAAGCTTTTTACGTTTATACGTTTACTTAGCGTCCATGTAGTGCATCCATATAGCAGTATCAACACGGTCACTGATTGGAAAAAAACTACTTTTTATTTCATCTGTCAGTTCTGACTTCCGTATGCCTGATAGCCTATCGATAGCTGTCTTTCTCAGTTGATGAGGCACTGCTTTCTACGTAGGTGAACCTGTCCATTAGTTTCAGAGAACTACCATTTAGTGTGGAGATGTCACCTCTTTCATAAAAGCTCATGTATTCCGTTTTGTTTGCGTTGACATGGAGGCCTATGCCAGCAGCTACTCGTTCGACTATGTGGCAGGGTTTCAACTTGGGCGGGTGTATGTGCCAGAAGTGTAATGTTGCCAGCTTGAAACCGTTATCTTTCATTCTATCAATAGACGTTCTAAGCACGTAGTCTAGACAGATGATAAACAGATATGGGGATAATGTGTCTCCTTGCAGCACACCTGCTACAATGTTGAAGTAGTCTCTGTCTCCATCCATGGAGCTGATTTTACCTTCGTGTTTTCATAAAGCAACATTATAGCTGCGGCGGTTTTTTTGGTTAGGTCGTTGACGAGTAGTATTTGCTCCATCTTCCTTCTGCGTATGGAATCAAAGGCCTTGGAGAATTCGACAAATACCGTTGTTGCGTCAAGGTTTTTTGCACGTACACCTAGAATTCGACGGATATGAAAATTGGTGATGTCATGGATCGATTTTTCCGAAAGCCATTTTGGTTCTTCCTAAGTATCTTCTCAATTTAGGGTTCTATGCGGTTGCGTAGAATAGATCTTGATCGCTATTAATGTAAGGGTTATACCTCGGTAATTCTTGGCTATTCCGAGGTCACCGTTCATAGGGAAGGGGAGGATGCGTCCCTTTGTCCATCTGTCGATTGCGTTTTGACTATATTCGGTATTACAGTGTCGGAGCAGTATGTCGTCGAACTGCCTGGTCTTCCATACTTCTGGTATATGGATACAAGCCCTATTGCTTTTCTATTCAAAATTTTTCTTACTACTTATTCGTGTGCCTCTTGCGTAAACTATCCTAGTTTGATCTCTAATTGATTACTAATAATTTTCATGATTGTTTCATGCGTAACTTTCAGAGGTTTTCCAAGTAAATTCTCTAAATGTTTTTCCACAGGTGTATTCGTTCAAGAAGAACGAATAGATTTCCGTTTAGCTTTCGCAGTGCCCTACCTTCTGCTCACTTTGTTGACCGTTTACTATGCTATCCTTGATTGTCTATCTTCAACCGAGTATCTAATCTTATTGTTCTGATTTTGTATGGATTGTTTGTTTTTTTAGATACACATTAGTTAATTCATTTTGTGCCTTCTTAAGTTTCTGAGCATTGATATTGGTTGGGTTCCTCCAATTGCATTTGGAAGCGGTTTTATGGTCTGCACGCTTTTTTCCTAACCGCTAATGTCTCCCATGGGACCCTAGTTTTGGCACTTTGTTTAGTGGCCATTGACGAAATTCTTATATTCGTCATTCGGAGTAGGGTTTTTCTGATATATCCTGTAATGCATCAAATTTATTTCTTAGTGTTAACGTTTATTTATATCCAATATCCCTGTTAACAGTGACCAGTCATAGTGCACGGTGGTTGTTTCGGGCCACATTCCTTCGTAGGCTTAGTTGTATCCTTGCTGTGACAATTCGTTGGTGGGAGGACACACCTTCGAAACAGGATTATGCCTCGCAATTCAATGTGCTATTATTACATTTCTTTTTTATAAAGACGTAGTTTATCTGTGCTTTAGTATTATTTTCTTAGGTGTAGGTCAATAGTTTTTCCTTTCTTTTCTGAAATTTAGTACTGAGTCATGTTAATCTATTTTCTAGCGTGAAATATGTTAGATGTTCCCCATTTCTGTTTGACGAGTTGTGTAAGCTGAATTTGTGGTTTACGTTTTTACCAATTTGGGCATTCATGTCTCCACCGATGACGAGAAAGTTGTGTTTCGGGATGCTAAGAACAAAGGAGGATAACTCGTTATAGAAAGCAGTGAGGTCAGTTTCCTCCCTAACATTGGTTGGGCTGTTGCGGGAGATGATTATTGCGCTGAGGTTGCCATTAAAAATAGCTACCATCATCCTCGGTTGTAATTTTTCAATGCTATTTTGTGATTTTCGGGCCCATGGTCCTATAAGCATTCCTACACCTCCTATCGTTACATTAACGGAGTTTTTCAAAGCAGATGCAGAGACTAACGTCCATCCATTATGGTATAGAAATATTCAAAATCTTCGCTATAAATGTATATGTGTTCTTGTATGCATATTATGTCTGTTATGATCTATCGCCGAAGCTGTCAGCTCCGGTTGTTGGCCTATTTTATTTAAAGTTCTAACGTTGAATGTCGCAATTTGTATTGTGCGTTTGCATTTTAGTAATTTTCGTTTTAGTTTGAGCTATCAACTTGATTTTTCGAACACTAAGGCTAGATATCCAAGCTCAGCAGGATATACCCTTTTCACCTGCGCAAAAAGTGATGTGGTTTGGACAAGTGGTTTGAATGTGAGTCCTGGTAATCGTTGGCTATGTTTTTAATCTTATCTATAGAAGCCACCCTTTTAGATGAGCAGCACTACTTCCCCGATCGAACTATTTGATCCCACTCGTTGAACCGTAGGATTCGTACGCCCAGGACCTTGTTAGGCATGGCGTGGAACCACTATAGCGTTTTTCCGCTCGCCTTTACATCCACCATGCTGCTTCCCATGGCTTTCGAGAAGAAAAAAAATTCCTTTCCCTCCTGCCTTTATTTAGTTTTAACTTAGTAAAAGTCCACAATTACTTACTTAGTTTTTAAATTTATTCAGAGTCTTTATTTATGGCTCTTTGCATTCTTCTAGGTATTCTATTTCTATGCTAACTTAGATTTTCAATTAACTTTAACAAAGTTCGACTGTTACTTGGAATTACAGTATTTGTGTTTTTAAATTTTTGCAGAGATAATATACAGCAGGATTTTACAAAAAATAAAATCTTTCATGCATTTTAAAATGACATTATAGTAAAAGAAAAAATAGCTAACCGTCAGTTGACCTCTGCCAACGGTTGAGTCGATTTGCCTTGTATTTGGCTGTTAGCTTTTTTTTTTAACACAGTCTGTTTAATTCTGATGTCACCTTGGTTTCTAAGATGTTCCTCTTTGATACAGATATACACGTGTTTTCTTGTGCTTGGGAGGGAGGGTCATTTAGTTATTCCGTTTCCTTTTTTTTTATCTCTCTCTCTAAATATTTCGTCATCTAACACGAACTTCCCAAATTATTCTAACCTTACTCTAATTTCATTCTTAAATTTTTTATAAAGTCCAAAAGAATTAACTTCTTTATCAAGGTTCAACTGTTACTTGGAATTACAGTATTCGTCTTTTTGCATTTAAAGCACAGATAACTTACAGCAGGATTTTACAAAAATAAACTCTTTCATACATTTTAAAATGACAATATAGTTAAAGAAAAAATAGTTAATTGTCAGTTGACGTCTACTAAATGTGGATGGATAAAGTTTAGTTATCGACTGATTGATTTTAACCGGTTTAGTTATTTTAAGCCTTGAGGTTAAAGAATCGTGTTCGTTGTACGTATATATTTATATTCATAGTCTAGTTATTTTAAAGATTTTTTTGCTTTTTTCTGCACACGGTGATATTGAATACAAATTATTTCTAAAATAATCGATTTATCTTAACAACTTTTACCTCTCTGCTTCAGAGTGTAACCGGGTTAAATCGCAATGAAGAAGCGTTCCACACTTCCAAGATTTCCTGAGCTGGAGCCAACAGATCAGATGTAACTTAGTGTCATACCCAGGACACTATTTCATTGACAATAAATATTTAGAACTACTCCACAACAGGAAAATCAATAAAAATAATTAATTCTTAATTTGATTTTTGGATTAATAACTTCTACGCTCTCTGCATTTCCTTGGTAGCTATGGGCGTAGCGATTTTAACTATAAAACCAATTTTCGATGTTCGGGCGCAGTTCTCACTATTTTGACAGGAGATCTTCGAGGCAGAGCTTGTAAATGTATAGTGACGAGCATTACCCGTTCCAACCACTTACCAGTCAGTATATTCATATATTTACCCACTCACTTTTATAATCTTACTCTTCCCGTATATCACTCTCCCTCTCTACCAAGGAAATAATACTGTTTCTTTTCTCTTCTGTATTAGACTAGATACCATTAGAATCTCCCGGCCACACGTTTCTATTTAGGGTTTAATATCATGGCAAGAGAAGTGTATTGTCAGCGCCAATATATCTGAGCTTAATACAATGGCGAATTAAGTACACGTCAAAATTACTGCTCCCGATCCTTGCCCATTGTCAGCAGGAGTTTCAATTAAATGTACAGTCTAATCTGAGAACCTTTCTGCCCTTGTTCGTTGAACAATTGATCACACCAAGGCCAATATATGGGTCCCTTCCACCTGATCCACTTTGCCCCAAGAGCTGAAACGAAAAAAGAGGCTATTCGTGTCTTCATAATCCTCGCCGAGTCATGCGAAGCACATTCATTTTTGTTTAGGCGAAAACAACGGAAAACTACCACGAACCATGTAATAGCCTGTTCTTGGAATAGGAAACCTAGCGGCCAGTACTAGATAGTCATACATTAACGGTGTTATACACTCTAAGTAACCTAGACTGATCGTTAACTGTGTTGTGGCTTGATATTCACAACATCTTAGA